>JAIPUX010001232.1:38668174-38699167 GCA_020142125.1 Phrynosoma platyrhinos
TTTCCACTTTATTATCGCTTTCTGGCCCAAGTGTGATAACGTCCATAGTTGGAATGAGGCCTGCCTCAACCAAGCCTTTCCAATCAGTGGCAGCTGATGGTTTCCATGTCAGTAGATGTGTTCACAGCATGAGCTTTAAAGGCACTGTCGAGGATGCTGTCTCTCTTTCAGGAGATAACACCTTGGAGATCTCCTTTAAAGTTTAGACTCAAGTCTGTCATGGATTCACCTTCCCACAAATTTGGAAGCAACCACTATTTCTACTGTTTCTTACACACACACACACCAGTGTGCAGGGATTAGGTAATTCCGGAGCAAATGTGTTTGGTCAATTTGAAACAAAATCCCTTTCAAAATATGTTGAGGTTCTCTGGGGTGGGGAGTCAGATGCGTAACCCTCTCAGTTTTAGATTTTTTCCTCAAAAGTATTTCTTACTTGTTCACTATTATAGGCTTCCAATGTGTACTTCTTGGTTTTTCCTCTCCATTATCCTCTTTGAAACAATCCCAGTACATGTATAGATTTCATCTAGCAGTAATCCTCACCTCCTTTAAATTTATTGGGTCTATTGCATGTGTAAGAGGATCACAATTTTTACAATCTAGTTTACAAACAACTAAGCTAGACTGGTCCTATCAATTTATGCATAAGAGATTAACTTAAGTGATTTGTGGATTGCAACCTCCAAATATGAAAAAGACAGTCCCTTACTCTAAGACATACATAATTCAAGTTTTGGCATGCTCTACTGTAGCTTACTTTATTCATTCAGCATACTTGGCATAATATATACCATCTGTCTTTTATGAGAATTTTTGAGAAAGAATTTTAGAAGTACAGCTTTCCACACACATCCTTAGGATGCTGCATTTGAATTCAGAATGTTTGAAGCAGTGCCAAGAAATGCAGAATGTGCAATTAACATTCATTTCCTTTCCATCATGATTTCATGAAAGACAAGCTTCTTCAATGGCTAATATAAAAGTTATGCACATTCAAATATTGAATCAAATTTAGTGATAATAGCAAAGGCCCATAGCCTATTATGAAGCCAAGATCCAATCTTTCACCTGACATTCCCAAGCTCTTTCTCCTTCAGTTTTGTGTGAAATTATCCAACACTAGAGTCACTTACATAGTTGCTGTTAACATGCATGACATTCACAACTCTTGCTGATAATTTGGTAATGCAATATATCAAGATGATGCTGTTTAATGGAAATGTGCCCTTTGTTTTACATAGTGGAACAGATTGTAAGTAACATGAAATTAAATAGAACCCTTCACTTTCTGCTATATACATATCACGGTATCCAGTTTTTCAAAAATAGGAAGTTAAAGAAGGTTAAAAATGTCAAAGATCTGATACTGTTTTCTTAAATGCCAATTGGTACATTATTTATTTATTTATTTATTTTAAAATAACATCTAATATTTGCAAAGCGTTCTTCTACAAAGCCTGTTATACTGTATGGTCCCATTAGTTGTGTATAGGTACCTTTTCTTAAAAAGCAAGATCCATTTAGTTAAATATTTATTATACCCCTGACTATATCATATGACAATAACAATACAATAAAAGTAGAACCACAGGTAGTGTCAGCTTCAACTTATTTGCAAATTAGATTTTCTTTGCATTTCAAGCAAGTACTCTTCTTTGAGGACAGGGTGTGTACAAAATTTATGAAAGAAATTGCTAAAATGAGCAAATAATTCTAATATAATTATGCATAGTAGGAACATAACTGTCAATAGAACCTACTGAAACTGTAATTAAACAGACCTAGCACAACTATATATTCACCTAATGCTATTAAATAAGGTGGCAGTAATAAGAAAAATGTCCTAAGATTTCTGTATCAACATATTATTTTGTAAAACACATGTCTTAATTCAAGACAACTAGATTTATCAACACCACTTGTTTCAGCTTTGAAAATAAACAGATAAATAAATCTTAACTACACTATTTTAGAGCCAGAAAGTGACTGTGGGGCTAAACTGCTAGTAAGCGGTGGCTCCACACAACCCCTTTGCTTGCTGGGCTGGGGACATGGCAACCGCACACCATGACCCCAACCCGGCATTTCCCTGCTGCAAAAGGAGCATCAGAAAAGGCGCCTTTGCCACCATGGTGGCATTTTTTTTTCAGGTTTCTGCAGCGCAGCGTGTCTAAACACTGCACCGCAGATACACAGAAACATTGCCCACTGTGCACAACACCGGCATCGGGGCAGAGTCAGGGTGTGTAGGATGTAGTTGCCATGCCCCCACTCTGCCCTGATGCTGGCATTTATCATTGGTCTGTTTAGGCCCAATGAGAACAATGCTATTATGCATGTCTGTTTAGAATTAAATTCCATTGCAAAGCAGCTTCATTGCACCCAATAGAGTCTACTCACATGAAAGTGTTGTAGGATTAGAGCCAGAATAATGAAAGTGAACTATTCAGGGATTTAACATTGCCTTTTGAAACTTGGAAAAAGCTTTATTCAGAAATGTATGTTGCTGTAGTTTCATAAGAAAGAGTGGGTGCCACCGATCCACCCAGAAACACAGCTGGAAAGAATACAATAGTATGAGATAAATTTATGAATCTAAATGTAGTAATTATTATTCTCAAACTTTCCCTGTTTACTTAAGATTACTTAATGAAATCCTTCCAGTAATGTATTATAATAATATATTCCCAAAACTCACTGAATCTTTTTAAAGCAAAAGAATACTACTAAAAAAAAATCTCATATTCATGGTTCCCAACACACCCCTAACAAGACGTTAGCACTGTGTTTTTATATGTCTTCCTAAATCTTCATAAAATATGTTTTGTCTTTAAAAAACAAATAAACCAGAGTTTATTCTTCCATATTAATTAACTTTTAAGTGTGCAGTTAATTCTTCTTATGTAGATGAGTGATAAAGGGACTCCATGACTGACAGTACAGCCATTTCTTTTGTGAAACTATTTGAAGCAGGGATTTAAAAGTTGAAACTTTTATGTACTCAACAATACCAAACTTCAGTACTCAAGCACATTTTTAAAAATTGCTTCCCAAGACCGTTCAAACAACCTTACACAATGTAAGGCAAATATGTTGTTTTCCTGCTTGTTCTTGACTTCAAAAACAAGGGATATTTTATGTGTTGCTGGGCCTAAATCCATAGGGCAAGTAGAAGAATACAGTTGGCCCTCCTTATCCACGGATTTTTAATCCATGGATTCAAACATCCACAGCTTGAAAATATTTAAAAAAAGTATAAATTCCAAATAGCAAACCTTGATTTTCCATTTTATATAAGGGACATCATTTTGCTATGCCATTATATTTACAGTATTTCCTTCACATTCATGGGGGTTAGGGGAATGAGACACTCGCAAATTTGGAAAAATTGAAAATAACTCTGCCCCCACCGAACAGCTAGTTGAAGGAAGGAGTGGGCAGGGGAAGAGGAACAGGCCCACACTCCATTTTCCCCACCCTCTCGTCCCTTTAGCTGGCTCCCTTTCCCAGCCCCATCGTTTCCTTCCCCAGTGGGGTGTTCAGGCAGGGAAAGGGAGGAGGATCCTTCTTCCCCCCAGTTCCCTTTCTGAGCAGGATCACTGCTTGGGCTGCTCAGGGACTGATCCATCTGGAAAAATGTCCTGTGGCGGATGAGTCTCCTCCTTCATTTGCCTGCCCCATTGCTCCTTGGACAGCCCAGGGAGTGATGGAGCAGGCAAAGGGACTGGGGGAATGGAGGATCCACCTCCCTTTGCCTGCCTCACCTCCCCCTGGGCTTGTCAGGGAGTGATGGGGCAGGCAAAAGAACTTAGGGGGTAAGGAGGACCCTCCTCTGTTTGGCTGCCCCACTACTTCTGGACAGCCCAGGGAGTGATGGGGCAGGCAAAAGGTTCTGGGTGGGAATGGAGGATCCTCCTCCTTTTCCTGCCGGGTCTCTGCCTGGTTGGACGGAAAAACCTCGAAGTTGGCTCCTGGGCTTTTTTTCCTGAGGGGAAAAACCTGGGAAGGGGGGGAGGAATGCCTGGGCTAGCGGCCTTGATCTAGTGAATAATCAAAATTGCAGGTCTCAAGGCTGTGAATATGGAGGGCTGACTGCAATGGGACTTGAGCATCCACAGATTTTGTGAACTAAACCCCAGTGGATAATAAGGGCCCACTGTATATTAAAGACCATTATTTATTATTTTATTTTATTCACATATATCCTGTATCCAAATGGGATGCAACCAAAACTACAATGAAGGCAAAAAGGGTGCATGGAATCATTGTTGAATTAAGACGGGAGTGGGAGACCTTTGCCCTGACAGAGGCCCATGTAGTAGTGTCAAAAGCAAAAGAGTGTGAGAGTTGTGATCTAAAACATCTGAAAAGCTCAAAATTTCCCATCTCTATTATAATACTTTGAGGTATTAACCCTCTGATAATTGTTTATGTTAAATTAATACGATAACATAAGCAACAGAAGTAAGCACGGGGGGAGGGAGGCACAAGAAAAGACTTAAATACTCAGAAGTTTGGTTGTTTTTTTAACCCAAAACTGGGGATAATTTGTGCCAAAACTCTGTCACATTTTAAGCCCACTTCATAATAAGTTCAACTTGGAACTAGTTAACTCTTCCTGCTTCAGCTGGTGAACCTCCCTTCTGTCTCTTGCCCAAAGTTATCTGGCATGGCAGCAACAGGACAGCTTCAGGAGAGCACCTCTATTTCATTTATTAAAAATAGATCTATACCACTTTTCTGTTCAAGAGGGTCCTCATATCAAAAAAGCAGTTGCTTAATAAAATCCTGTGAAGTCAAAATAAATAAATAAATCCTTAAATAAAATGGGTCATTAAAGAAAAAGCCAAAGGCCTGATTATCCCATTGGATTCTTATTTGTGGTCTAAAACAGAACAGGAACAGCTAGAGCCTGACATCCTATAGATGCAGGCATTAGAAACTCTGAGATTTGTCAGAGACAGCAAACATCATGGAAACAAGCAACACTTCCAATAATTTCTTGCTTGGATGGCCATGTTTCAGACTCTACAGATGATGTCTTTAGTTTGGAGGGCTGTTAGAGAACAGTCTACTTTTTGAAACAGTTCACCATGCAATTGTTTATATATGTTTGTTTACATACACGTGACATGAAAAAATATTTCATGTTCCTGAAAAAGTAGGCAGTATTCCAGAAATCTTAATACATTTCAAAGACATAGGACCTTATCCCACGGGGCCAAAAGCAGCAAGAATCCACTAAGAATCAGGCGCTATAGCGCTATAGTGTTCCGTGTGATTACACGACGTCGCTCAGAATCCGCTAAGAATCAGGCGCTATAGCGCTATAGTTTTCTGTGTGATTACACGACGTCGCTCAGAATCCAGCAAGAAATCGCTCGGAATGCAGCATCATTCGCATTCTTTTGAATGTCGGTTTCAGCGGGCATTGCAATAGCGCGAGCTGATCCATAGCGCTATTATAGCGCTAGAGCCATATTTATACTAGCGCTATAGTACTGCAATGATGCTCATATCGCTTTCTTGCCACTTTTGAGAGCAGCGTGGGATAAGGTCCATAGCTATGATAGTCTGGAAAATCAGCATGCAAAGGGATCTTGAGGCTAACTGAAAGAAAGTAGTTGGTTCTAAGGAGAGTAGATAACCATATGAATGTGTGTTGGAATGTAGTGTGGGAAACAGAGAGCGGATGTGTTCACTGAACTCAGAGAATGTCCCATTGGCATAGAAAATACTGACAGGTGCTGAGAAGGGGAAAAAAAGGTAAAAGTTTAAATTTTATCTACTCTCCTTGGCTTTATGCAACAGACATCCTCCTGACTTTGTCCCCCAATGACCATTGTTAAAGTCTGTGAGATATACTTTAAAAGTGCCACCAAGGGTTCTGAACACTATCCTCAAATTATGTTCAGCACTTTTAAATGTCACTTCATCTCCATATCCACAAGGTTTTGAATTTGAACTGACATTCTCCCACACAATCCACTTATATAGGTCTACCTCTGGATTCTCCACCCCAACCATGCATCTGAGGAAGTAGGCTGAAGTCATGCTACAAAAGCTCATGCTACCAACTTCTTTCTTTCATTTAGTCTCAAAGGTGCTACGTGATCCATTTGCATTCTTAATAAATTGGTTAGTTTACAACAGGGGTCCTCACACTACGGCCCGCGGGCCACATCCAGCCTGCCGAGGCCTTTTATCTGGCCTGCGGCTTGTCACCCACCCAGTCGCAGGGCAGGACGGGAAGAGAAAGGCCGCAATGTGAGCAAGTGTGTGACTCCATCCACCATTTTGTTTGGGAACCACCATCTTAGGAGGAGGGAGGCAAAGTGGCAGCTGAGGGAAGAAGAAAAGAAGGAAGAGAAGGAGGCAGGAAGAAAGGAAAGAAGGCAGGCACGGAGGCCTTTTATTCGGCCTGTGGCTTGTCACCCACCAAGCCCCGCCCCCTTTTTCAGGGCAGGATGGGAAGAGAAAGGCTGCAACGTGAGCGAGCGAGCGACTCTGGCCACCATTTTGTTTGTGAACCACCATCTTAGGAGGAGGGAGGCAAAGCAGTGGCTGAGGGAAGAAGGAAGAAAGGAAAGAAGGAAGAGAAGGAGGCAGGAAGAAAGGAAAGAAAGCTGGTGCCTGACCCAGCCTTGACTGAGGTGAGCTGCGGGAGAAGGGGAAGGAGAAGTGGCCCTCTCTGTCCCTCACTTAGGGGAACCAGGGCTCTAAGGAGGCGGGCGGTTTGTAGGCCACTCCTGCCGCTATTGCTGCTGCGCTGCCACTGCCGCCGGGCCCACCTGGTTTTGGGGGTTTTTTTTTGCCATCTGGGGCTGAGAGAGTGTGGCCTGACCAGGGTAATCCAGTGTCTTTGAGTCATTTCCAGCTTATTTTGACCCTATCATGGGGGTTTGCTTGGCAAGTTTCTCCAGATGAAGGTTTCCATTACCATCTGGGGATGAGAGAGTGTGGCCTGACCAGGGTAATCCAGTGCCTTCAAGTCATTTTCGGCTTATTTTGACCCTATCATGGGGTTTTCTTGGCAAGTTTCTTCAGAGGAGAGTTGCCATGGTTATCTTCTGAGGCTGAGAGAATGTGACTTGCCCAGAGTAATCCAATGCCTTGGAGTCATTTCTAACTTACGGCAACCCCTATCATGGGGATTTTCTTGGCAAGTTTCTTCAGAGGAGAGTTGCCATGGTTATCCTCTGAGGCTGAGAGGGTGTGACTTGCTCAAGGTTTTTTGTTTTTTTATTCCTGCCCTCCAATGGTCTGACCGGTCCCTGGCTCAAAAAGTTTGAGCACCCCTGGTTTACAAAGTACCCTAAGACATCATCTCTCACATTTTTCTATTTCTATGCCATCAAAATTCAGTAGGTCCTCCAAGCTCACAGATTAAAGGGTGGGGAAAAGTTTGAATGGGCCAAATCTCTTCTACCCCACTCCTGTCCTTCCCCACCCCAGTGACACCTCTCATGCCCCCTTTCCAGACCTCTGGTCTCAAGTACCACACAGACACTGAAACAAAGAGAGGAGCAGACAGGTAGCTCTTAGGACCCATGGGCAGAACAGAGGGATATGTTCATACAGGAGACATACAACCCAGCAGCTACAACACAGAGTTACAAACCAGACAATACCTACCATAAGTGAACACAGACAAAAAGGGGAGGGTATATGTCAGTCAGAGCATATTTATAAAAAATGTGGTGAAATCAGGGAACAGCCGTGGGTTTTTACTAGAACATAAATATTCCATCCTCACCTCTGGAAGGTCATTGTTGGCAACTAGGCTTTTTGGGAAGTTGCAACCTGCTTTGCTCTTAACTCTTGGTTCCTGCTTCATGGACCGGCCTCGCTATTGATACACATTTGGAGTTGATGCCTCACTTGATTTCTAATCCAGATTGGCATGACACTGAGAACTCTAAATGCTGGGCTAGAAGCTCTGGTAAGGCAGCTTTACAACTGACTGAATTCCTTCCCTTGTCTGACTGCCAAGATAGGACACCACCCCACACCTGTTTCTCTACAATAGTTGTGTACATATGGGGATGTAGAATCTGCCACTGCTGCCTTTCCTCTGTCAGCTCTAGATCCAGGACAAATCATTGCCTGGCAAGTGCCTCCATGCCTGGATCAAAATTTAAAGTGAGTTGCCCCCCTCCTCCGAATTTATAAGGTGCCTGGTGTCTCATTCTAACCTCAGAACATGCCACTAGTAGCAGTACTGAGGAGGCAAAAACTTTTATGTAAACACCATTTTGGGTGGGGAACTGGGTTTTTCCCTCCTCAGTGCCTGTCAGCAGTTTCCATGCCAGTATTCTCTCACGTCTCTCAGCATATACTTTAAAAGTGCCACCACGGGTTCTGAACACTAGCCACAAATTATGTTCAGCACTTTTAAATGTCAGCTTAAAATCCATTGACAAGGAAGCCACCAGCTCCAGCTGACTATATTTTAACTTATGTGTATTATGCATGATGGTAGTGGTATGTGTCTTCAAATCATTTCTGACTTATGACTATCCTAAGGTGAACCTATCATAGGGTTTTCTTGGCAAGATCTGCTCTGAGGAGGTTTGCCATTGCCTTCTCTGGAGGCTGAAAGCATGTGACTTGCCCCAAGTTACTCAGTGGGTTTCATGGCCAAGCTGGGAATCCAACTCTGGTCTCTAGAGTCATAGGCCAACATTCAAATCACTATGCCACACTGGCTCTCATATTGTATGTTATATATTACATTCAAAAGAATATTATTTATTTAATTTATTTGTTATTGTTTGCTAACTGGACGAGTCACATTGTCTCAGCCTAAGAAAATGGCAATGGAAAACTTCCTCTGAATAAATCTTGCCACATAAACCCTGTAACAGACTCACCATAATGGTAGAATTAAAAATGTTGCCATGTTAGTCTGTAGAATTAATATGTATAGATATTTTGTAGCATTACAAACTGATTAACTGGGAAAAAAAGACTAAATGAAAGAAAAAAAGAAAGAAGTTTGTAGCATGAGCTTTCGTAGACTTTAGTCTACTTCCTCAGATGCTTATGGTGCAGTGAAAGTTAGGGACAGACAGGAGGGCAGGAGTTTAACTGAAGAAAAATGAAAAAGAATGTTGGCTACTGCAGATTTAATTATCATAACTGATAACCACTAAAAGCATCTGAGGAAGTACACTAAAGTCTACAAAGGCTCATGCTACAAACTTCTTTCTTTTTCCCTTTTTTTCAGTTAGTTTCAAAGGTGCTACAAAATCTCTATCCATATAGAATCGCTCTATCCATATAGAGTCAACTTGAAGACATAGAACAACCCAACACTATCCAGTCACATTTTGCTTTATTTATGTAATACATTTCTGCCCTTCCCTTCAATATATTTATTTCTAGAGTAGCACAAAATTCAAAGGACACACCCCAATGTATCAGAAAACGGGCTGTGTTTTCTGGCCCACTGTTTGCTGCATGCTAGTGGACTGATTAGGCTTCTTATTTCCATTCTCACTAATGAAACTTCTGCCAACAGTTATTGTATATGGCAGATCATGACAAACCATCTGTCAACAAAAGACATGTCCTCAAAAGCTGATTCCTTGACAATGCAAACATGTTTAAAATGAACAGCCATTTTATTTTTTAAATCTGCTTTTCAAAGAGATTATAGTTCTTATCAAAGCTGCCTCACAATCCAATCAAAACTGTCTTACTTCTTGATGTTTTTGCAGCGACCCTCTCGCTGTCCACTTGCTTTATCTCCTCATCTGTTTGAACCAGCATATTTGTCACATACTGAAACCCACTAGAGCAAATCCTTTTAGCACTAAACTGTAACTGCATGTGTCACTCACTGTTTCTGCAAATACCTGCCTTTGAGAAGTCATGGGTTTTCATGGCCGGCATCCATAGTTTTTTGTGGGTTTTTTTGAGCTGTGTGGCCATGTTCTAGAAGAGTTTCTTTCTGACGTTTCGCCAGCATCTGTGGCTGGCACAGATGCTGGCGAAACATCAGAAAGAAACTCTTCCAGAACATGGTCACACAGCCAGAAAAAAAACCCCCACAAAAACCTATACCTGCCTTTGAGTTTGCAGCTACCATATAGAAAGCCCTTAACTGATGTAGTTCCAAAGGTCTAGCTAGTTAAAACACCACCACCAAGTCTTACACTTGTCCATGTATGAGAAAAGCAAGTTAGAGAGCAAGTTGCTTTTTGGGCCATGTTTTCTTTTTAAAGAGAGGAAAGAAAATGAATAAAATGAAGCAAGAGCATTAACTAAAAATCTTCAAGGTTGTTAAGACATCTCTGTCCTGTGTAAGTTTGCTAAGACACCAGAGCCTTAAGTTTCATGTGAAAAATAATAGCAACGGACAGGAGACAGCTGCAGAGAACTAAGGAGAGCTGCTTGGGTCGTGCCCCTAGATTGAGCTTGGCAACCTGAATTGTAAATCAAGGAGACTCTTTAAAATTGCTTTTGAAATCTCAAACTAGAATTTCTCATTTTCATTTACCATCTTTGATTCAAATGGACTTAAAGGGGCTCAAAGAGAGAAAAAAACTTTTAAAAAACTAACTAAAGCTCTACATTCCCAATTGGTTCAAATATTTTAGAGCACAGCTGCTTTAAGCAACATGTCGAAGAAGGAAAGTTTTTTTGAAAGAATGAGC
Organism: Phrynosoma platyrhinos; assembly: GCA_020142125.1. Taxonomy (NCBI): domain Eukaryota; kingdom Metazoa; phylum Chordata; class Lepidosauria; order Squamata; family Phrynosomatidae; genus Phrynosoma; species Phrynosoma platyrhinos. The sequence continues at coordinate 38,678,839 of JAIPUX010001232.1, forward strand.
CTACTGCCAAGTAAAGCCGAGTCTGCAGATTGTTGTGGAACAAAGATAATGCACTTTCATTCAAAGGAAACAGCAATGTCATCTGCTGAACAATTAAATTTATCTTATCCAAAGAACAATTAAAAGAGAAACACAATAGTCTTTTGGGCTGTGTTGTTTATCTGAAGGAAGGAAATAAAAATAAAGCAAGGGCGATAATCAAAAATGCTCAGTCCTATCGAACACAATAGCGACAGATAAGAAATAGCTGTAAAGAACCATAGAAAAATGTTATAGACACACCTTCAGTTTAAGCTTGACAGCCTAAAACAGAAACTAAAGAGACTCTTGCTCTTGAAATTCCAAAACCAGAATTCTTGTTCTCATCTGTCATCTTTGCTTTAAAGAGGGGGAAAAAAGAAAAGAAGTATCAAACAATCTAAAACCAATCAAAATACCTGGACTGAATATTCTACAGTATAGTTCTTTCTTACTTCAACCATTATATTCTTTCTATTTTCTGTCTCTTTTCTGTATAAATAGAAGCAGTAATAGCATAAATAAATTAGCAAGATAGCGAGAAAATTCAAGAAGAATTACTGCATACTTTAATAACTTATTTCTTTTGATTTAATAACAATTGATTACTTCTAAAGGTTAAAAGGAGAACAGAGTAGAGAACTGATCTGTATATATAAGGTATATTGATTTGTATAATACATAGAATATCTATGTTAAAAATGAAGTATTTCAGTTAATCAAGAATTTGTTTGTATATAAGATTCTCTTTGTATAAATATAGTATATTGACTTGCATAATACATAGAACATATGATTAATGCACAATACATAGAATATTGAAACTGTTAGAATTAGAACAAAGTAAAGTAATCAATGGATAGTATAACATACTGATTCTGAAGCAAGAATAAGTTGGTTGTAATTGAATGACATTCATTTCAAATTAGCTAAATTTTAATTTACAGGAAACTGAATTTATTGCAACTTATAGAGTTTTGAATTTACTTTAATTGAAATTGATTATATTTATAACCACAGTAATTAATCATAAGTGTCATTGATAATAGTTGTAACAGTATTTACAGAAATCAGAGTAAGATCAACAAAATTTAATGTAATCAAAATTAACCTAATCTATTTTAATGGCAATCAATTGAAATAGTGCTGGATAATCACTACAGATAATCATAATAGTAACTATAGCTAGATCAACCAAGCAAGAATTCATTTCCAAATAAGAAGTGGAAAAGATTCTTAAATCTAACTAAAATCAAAGAAGATGCTTCAAGAAATAATCAGAAAACCAAAGCCAGCTAAAGTGAAAAATTTAACAGTAAGATGAATCAGAATCAAAAATGTCAACAACAGCAAGAATACAAGTAACAAAGATGCAAAGCCAAAACACTAGTAGACAAGGATTACTTGAAATGCGAGCCAAACAAGTTGATCCAATGTGACTTCTACTGGAAGACATGAGAAAGTACAAAAAAGAAATTTGACAAGAACTGAAGAATAACAGAAAACAAACAAACAACAATTTAAATGAGGGACTTGACAAACTTGATAAAAAAACTAGAAACATAACTAATGAAATCATGAGTATAAAAGAAGATGTTACCTCAGTAAAATAAAATAAAAAATTGGAAGACAAAACCAATGCAGTAATGAAAAAACAGAAAATAGGGAAAAAATCAATTCTAATGCAAAAATTGAGATACAGAGAAAAATGTTTGAAATTTTGATGGATCCCAGAACTATAGAATGAAAACTTATATGAACACAACTGGCAGAATACATAGAAATGCCAGAAGAGGTGATGATCTTAGAAGCAGATCATCTTTTTAGAATCAACTCACAGGAGCAAAAGAAAGGCATCAACCTATGAATGTTGTAATTGTTGTTATTTGTTTAATGAGGTTAAGAACCAGAGAATTAAGAACCAGAGAATTAATTTTACAGGCAAGCTACACACACACATACACACACATACACATAATCAATAGAGGGAAAGGACATAAAAATATTCGAAGCCATTCTGACAACAATACTTAAACACAGACAGGAATATAGATTATTAACACAAAGCCTAGTTAGTACTTAGTACAAAAGTTAGTACTTTTGTACTAACAAAGTACAAAAGAAACCATTCCTGGGATCATTTGGAAGAGGTCTTTGTAACCTACCAACAATGAACATACAAGATTAACACAAAATAAAAAATGGAAGAATAAAGAAGAATAGGGAGATATAAAGAAAGAGAAGCAGAAGAAAAGAGAGACGAGACATATAAAAAAATTGAGAACAAGAAAAAGGGAAAAGAAAAATCAGAAAAAGGAAAAGAAAGGTATCAGGAAAGGAAATGAAACACTAAATAAAGTATCAAGAAAAAAGGACAGAAATTCAGAAGAACAAAAACATGATAAAGATGAAAAAAAGATACAGGAGGAGGAGGAAGATGAATATAAGGAAGAAGAAGAAAATAACAATAATGACTACAAAAATTTGTTAAAGGAACATTAAGGGAATCAATGTCACATGATTTTTTATATATTAAAGAGACAAAAATCATAAAAGATGAAACAAATTATTTAAAAAACAAAAAAGTCAATTAATTACATAAAGCAATGAAAGGAAAAAAGCAGGGGTAGCCTTACATATACACAAAATAGTTTACCTGTAAAAGAAATCTTTAAAGATGGCATAGATCATTATACTAGAATAGAAATAACAATTAACAAAATGAACATATTAAGAATAGGAATATATGCACCTATAGAAATCATAAACCCTATGCTGCAGTCCAACTTGAGATTAAATGAAGAACTGTTATTAAATGAAGAGTTTGTACAAAAAATTAAAAAAGGACATGGAGCAATTCTTCAAAAAATATAAATAAAGAAACAAAAATAAAAACCATCTGGGATGCTGGGAAAGCTTATGCACAGGGACTATTAATTCAAAGAGGACATTTGTTAAAAAAACAAGAAGAAAAGACTATAAAATTAGCAGGAGAGTTAACATTGAAAGAGGAGTTACAAGTTCCATAGCCATATTTCTCACCATCCAGGAATGTAGCAAATGCATGCATTTTCCCAAGCTTGAATACACAGCAGCAGTTCAAGTAAGATTTTATTGTAAGTTTTAAAACAATAGAAACAAAATAAAACTATATACATCCATCTTTGCAGGTGGAAAACATGAACACCGGAGCACAACTGTGTTGTAAGTTAGAACAACTTTTAGACCAACCCTCAAACTCCACTTTCTGGGTGGTAACATGCATAGTCATTGGATGAACAGCTTTAGCCCAGCCTATTACCCAGCCTCTTGTATGTCATGTAGCATGTGATTTTGGTTCCCAAAACAACAAAGATGATCTCATTGTTTATGTCCTGTCTGCCTGTGTTCTCAGGCTCACTGTGTCTTTGTTGTGGTGTTCTATGTAAGTGTGTTTCTTACAATAAATGTACAATAAAATCTTTCTTGGAACTATTGCTGTGTATTCAAACCTGGGAAAATGCATGGAATTGCTACATTCCTGGATAGTGAGGAATATGGCTGTGGAACAGCAGCCAGGCATTTCAGCAAACTGATCTCTGCTAACTCATAAATCACCATAAAATCAACAATAAGGATTATCATTGACCTAATAGAATTCTATGGGGGAAAAAAAAACAATGACAAAAAGATGGCAATGTTATTTATTGACATGGAGAAAGCCTTCGACAGTGTCAGATGGGATTACATGATAGAGGTTCTTGTTAAAATGAATTTGGGGAAAAGATTCATAATCTGAATAAAAACCATATATCAAGACCAAACAGGATATTTAATAATAAATGGGGGGGGGGGAAGTGATCCAATAAAGATACAGAAAAAGACACACCAAGGCTGCCTCCTTTCTCCACTTCTCTTCAAAACGGCCATACAAATACTGATCAATAAAATAAGAAATAATCCAAAAATAATAGGTCCACGAAATAAAAATTAAGGCTATATCATCAAAGCTTAAGCTGATGATATTGTAGTATTTCTGGACAACCCATTAGCAAAAGAAAACAACACATTACTTAAGACAATACACAAATTTAGAAAAAATCAGCAATACTAACAAGAAATATTTCAACAGAAAAAGAAAAAAAAATACAAAAGATATCCAACTTTAAAGTGAAAAAGAAAAGTAAATACTTAGGCATCTGGATCACAAAAAAGAATACTGATCTATTCAATAACAATTATAAAAACACCTGGAAAATCATCAAAGAAAAGATGTAAAAGTAGTTGTAGCTAAAACTTTCATTTTCAGGGAGAACTGTTGCAATTAAAAAAGAAAATTGCATTGGCTTTGCACAGCTATACAGCTGGGAAATGATCTAGTGTAGGGAGGAAAAGATCCTGAGCTAAGGGCTCTGTATATCAGATCTGGAAATTCTACTTTCTTTTTTCTACTATGAGTGTCAGACTTCCCCAGCCATATGAGGATTTGGGAAGCTGTAGTCCAATAGTATAACTTTTCTAGGTTCTGCTGGATACTAAATGTGTACCTACAACCAGCACCAGTTTTCTTATTAGTGGGGCTTCCTTGTTAGTGGGACAATTAGTCCATTCTGGTCTTTAGCCCAAAGCTGTCTAAGGTACTGAGGTACTGGATCTGTTTTTGGGTTTCAGCTCAGTGCCTAAGGTAGCAGCTTTAAAATTGGTACTAAAAGCCACATCAGAGTCACCATCTCCACTGATATCATACCCACCAGCTACCATTGTCGTTAACATAATGCAAGCTGCTACAGACTGAAGAGGCCAATTCTATTTGTCATTTTCCATTTTGAGCTGACTTTTTCAACATTCAGCAACTCAAACATTGCCTACACCTTGTTTTAATCTTCATTGCTGGTACAATTAGAACCTTTCTAGGGGAAAGAGACTGAGAGAGAGAGAGAGAGAGACTCTACTTCCTGGCTCAATTTCCTCCATCAGTGTCCTTTTGCCTGGACCCATTGCCTTCCATCCAGTGGAGGAGGAGGGTCTGAAGAACTTCCTCTACATGTAGGTTGAGGGTAGGCTGGAGAAATGGATGACTCTCTAGATATGAAATGGAAATTCTCACCCATCTGTCAGCATTGTTTATGTTAGTGTAAACCAGAGGTAGGCAACCTTTTTGAGCCGGGGGCCGGGCTGCTGTCCCTCAGACAATTGGGGGGCCAAAGCACCAAGACTAATAAATAAATAAATAAAAATAAAAACATTTTTTTTTTAAAAAAAATTAAAAATATATACTCTCTCAGCCACAGAAAAGCCATGGCAAAAACCCCTGTGGAGATTTTGCCAAGAAAACCCCAAGAACAAGTAATAACAACAATAATCAATATCATCATGGCAGGTGGAGGGATGGCGGCGGCGGCAGCAAAGCAAAGCAAAGCAGCTTATTTATATACCGCTTCATATCACGCTATGGGATGGCTAAGCGGTTTACAACTGTGAGCTGATTGCCCCCCAACAATCTGGGTACTCATTTTAGCGACCTCGGAAGGATGCAGGCCTGAGTCGAGCCTCAGCCCTGGCTGGTATTGAACTCGGAACCTTGTGGTCTATGAGTGAGTGGCTGCAGTACAGGCATTTAACCACTGCGCCACCAGGGACTAGCCTGGGGCTGGTCCAAAGGCCTCTTGGGGCTGCATCCGGCCCCCGGGCCTTAGGTTGCCTACCCCTGGTGTAAACTGAAGAAAGTATGGTCCAACAACTCGAGGACTGCACATTTCTTGCTGTTATGTAGACACTCACCGCAATTTTAAATACCAGAATAGTCCCTCAAAGAGTCTAGCTATACACTGCAGGCTGCTTGTTCTACCTCTTTTCCTCAAATACATGGATGACATGATGAAATGAAGGGGGGCACACTTTTCCCACACATCTTTCCCTCAAATACGAAATTGATAGCATAATGAAATGAAGAAACAATAAGGATCACAAAGCACAGCTCAGCTTTCTAATTTACATGACTCTAATTTTGTGGATAAGTGCCTGCTGGAAGCCAGTTTCCCCTCAAAGCCAGCAGAATTCAGGAATTGGTGATCTAGATCCAATTGCTAGTTAAGCCAGAAGAACCTGATCAACTCAACCGTTGAATGGTAGGTCAGCACTCATTGCTGTCTTATTGATTAATGGATCTACTTTAATTGGGTCTAGATTTAGGCCCCTATCTTTTTCATTAAGTGTAAACCTGGAGGTTCCTCCTCAAGATACCCTTTCAGTGACTTTAAGGTGTGCTTCTTTTTGCACTGCTCTTTCTCTACATCAGCTCCACAATGTAAGGATCGCTATTTTGTGAGTGACCACCATAAATTACTGCATTTTATTTTTTGCAATTATTTTTCACAGACCTCCATGTCTGAAATCTCATTCCCATCTTATAAAGTGGGCTGTAGTCAGGAAAGCCTATACAAGAGTACATTTGGTAGTTTTTAAGATTCCATCAGATTCCACCATTGTTTTTTCCTCTCAGTTTTTCCTGTCTCTATGCCCTTAGTAGTAAATAGGTCTTGAAAAAATCACAGAATGATTTTTGTTTAAATTGGTTCATTTAAACCATCTCTGTCTTTTAATTTATAATTGTAATTTAATTTAACTACTCTCTCTCTCACTCACACACACACACACACATATGCACACACACACACACACGCAATATATGTACAACTGAGCACTAAAGTCATAATCACCCAATCCATTGTATTCACCATCACCATATATGGATGTGAGAGCCAGACAATAAAAAAAGCAGATAGAAAATTAACTCATTTGAGATATGGTGCTGGAAAAGACTACTGAGGATACTGTGGATGGCCAAGAAGACAAAGGGTCCTTGAACAGATCAAACCTGAAATATCCCTGGGAGGCAAGATGATTAAACTGAAGCTGGATTTTAGCCACTTCATGAGAAGGCATGACTCATTAGAGAAGGCAATAGTGTTGGGGAAAGTAAAAGGTAGTAGAAGGAGAGGTAGAATGCATACCAGATGGATAGACTCAATCAGGGAGGTCATGGGCCTAAATCTTCAGGACCTGAGCAGAGCAGTGTAGGATAGGGGACCTTAAACATGTCTCATTCACAAGGTTGCTATGAATTAGGGTTGATTTGAGGACAGTTACTAACAACAAAATATACTTGGGCATATTTAGAGTCTAGAAAGGTTCCTTTTTAATAGCTAGAATATAGGTTGGAAGTTGAAGTCAAATAATTTTTTTCAATCTTGATGCAGACCTAAGGAGTCTTCCAAGTATACATTGTGACCCCATTCTGTTTCCAGACCAAGAATATAAATCCTTACTTGTTCATTCTTGTCTGCAAAGCAAAAATGAAACCACTGCAAGACATTTAAGTCTTGAGAGATTTTTCATGTTTTGCAAGATCTATTTTTGTGCTAATTGCATTAATTGTGCAAACTGAACAATTGGCATAGCAATACTACTTAGTGCTTCCTGCATAGATTTTACAAATTAGAAGCACAGAATGGGATGTGTCTGTCATTTTGATCAATAATCCACTCCTTCATTTTCTCTCTCTGTGTGTCTTTTCGTTCATAAACATAGAAGTGACATTTTGTGCAAAGACATTTTGCACAAATTACAAAAAACAAAAAAACCCACTTCTGTGTACATGTTGTTGTCACTGGAGACAAGAAAACTTATGGAAGTCAACAAATTATCAACAGTTTCAACATATTTGAGACAGGGTGTCTGATCAAGAATGAATGATTTAGCAAGATTTGATCCAAGCTGATAGACATTTGACTACCCTTTTTTACTGTTAGAAAATAAGAACTTCAGGGATAGAGAATAATAGCATAAGTCCTTAGTACAATCCTAGAGCAAAGGCTCCCAACTTGAATCTCCAGACGTTTCACTTCACTAGCATCGGCATAGACAATTCAGTGGTGCTCTGAAAACAATAGAAGGGGAGACAAGTATAATAAAAAAATACCTAGTCCTATATTTAATGGTTTTATATGGTCTGATATCAAAAAGTTTTCCTCTGCCATGCACCGTTAATAATACCAATGATCCTTTATTTTAAAGAAACATTTTCCCTTAGGAGAAAGGAATATAGGAAGAAGAGTACTGTGAATCATAGACCAATAAATACCCAATTTCATCACTTTGTGCTTATGTTTAGATTAACATTAAACATTAAACTGTTTTCTAGCTGCAAACAGATTGCACAAAAATGTTTCTATGTGTATTAATTGAAACCTTTCTATTTCCCATGAAGATCTCATTTGCCAGTTATAAATTATCATAACTAGTTTAATTGCCTATCTTCTAAAAAGTCTAGTAGTGTGTACAAATAAGTTACAAATCCAAAAGGTATACACCATCATTTTCTTGTCTTCTGGAAATTAATGATTTCAATTTATAGCAACTTCAAAAGCAAAGACTGAACCACCAACCAGCTAATATGCAGAAACTAAACATTTAGCAGCAGGTTTTTACACCAGTAACAGCAAGAATCTATTTCACAGAAGATGACTGAGAATAAATTATTCTCATTTTAGAAGTCCTCCATACAATGTTCTAGCTAGCTCTGCTTGATGTCATCAAGATGAATGTTAATGGACACACAGGAAGTCTCTGAATAACACTAAATAGTCACTTAAAATATGTAGCTATTGCAGGAGGGAATAGAGAAAAAAATGAAATGAAATGAACAAGTTGCCATTATTGAGAGCCACTATCATGTGTATGTGTGGACCACTGTAAAGGTGATATGCTTAGTTCACAAATCAGTTAAAAATCTACAAAATGTTCACTTCCCAAATCTGAAGACTAATTGGAATTAAATTAAACAAAATACAAAGTTCTGCAAAGTGAGAACAAAAAAATGTACATTTGGAACATATACACAAAACTTTGTATTTGGGGAAATAAGCACAAAATGTTTTAGGCTTTCATGGCCGGCATCCATAGTTTTTTTGTGGGTTTTTTTCGGGCTGTGCAGCCATGTTCTAGAAGAGTTTCTTTCTGATGTTTTGCCAGCATCTATGGCTAGCATCTTCAGAGATGCTTCTTCTGAAGATGCTAGCGAAACGTCAGAAAGAAACTCTTCTAGAACATGGCCACACAGCCCAAAAAAAACCCACAAAAAAACTACAAAATGTTTTATTCTCTAGAAATTTGCTTGCAAAAATGCATACATCTGAAAAAATGCATACAAAATCTGAATATGTTTTGAAGCAAAAGTAAATTTATCTACCAATCTCTCCTATACACTCTTCACAACCTCCTTGGCTATATATATGAAACTGTGCAACAGAAATAGTATGTAAACCTAAATGCTGATATGGTGTTGTTGAAAGGAAGTCTAATGAAAGGGTTAACCATACAATGAAATTTCCTAGACCTTCTCATCTTGTGCCTAATCAAAAGTTAATTAACCACTGGAAACAATTCAAGAGTGTTAAGCTCATGAAAGTTGAGATACTGTAAACAGTAAAAGCACAATTTCGAAAGAAACAAAAATGGAATTGATTTCCCTTATCTGTACCTCACCATGCACCTTTGTTATTACTGCCTCTCTTCTGAATAATCTGACATCATCAGCATTTCTCCCTTTCACAAGATTCAGGATTTCTATCAACAGCATTTTGATTTCAGGCTAACCCAGCTATATGTAGACAATTGATGAAGGCTGCTACATTCTTTTTTTATATATATAATAAACTCCTTTTTGCAGGAAGAGCAATGGGCACCAGCCATGAAAGAGGTGTCTTTAATTAGGTGTATGTTTATGAAGCTTTCCTACAACTCCAGTTACTAGGGGTTAGATATAGCCTGTATCTAATGTCCCATTTGGAGCCAAGGCAGTTGAATAGACAGTGGAATATCATATCTGGGCATATTTTCATGAAATGGATTGCCTGTATTTGTTGTGAACTAAAGAACCTGAATACAGTTGTTTTGATTATGCTGGCAGTTAAACTATATTGAGAGACTGAGATGTAATCACTTCAAGGCAGAAGCCCTCAGCACCCAGTATGCATGTCAATCCAAAAGGATTTTGTCATGGTGGTTAGCAGTGAAATGTGTATACATTAGTATCACCACATCATCATATCCCATGATAGCCTATATTTCCTTTCAGTATCATCCACCACAATATTGTTCTGGATTGGTGATAGGGAATACTCTCAAGTTTTTGACACAGCAGAAGCAAAGTCATATTTCACCACACACTACTCCAGTATTAATCTCACCATTACAGAAAATTCCTCTTGTCATTGTTTTATCCACAGTAATTAAACAAAACAGTCTTTTAAAAGAAATAGTCATACAGAGGAATGCCACTGTCAAGAATTGGGACTAAAATGCCGCTCCTTCCAGAGTGGGCAGAAGGGGCACGGGACTATTTCTGGGTTACAGTCTATTTTCCCAGTGTTGGCAGATTCACTTTTGTTGTTAACTGCCTTCAAGCCAACTTCGACCCTATGTACAAGAACCCTTCAGGGCATCCTATCCTCAACCACTCTGCTCAGTTCATGTAAACTCATGGCTATGGATTCTCTAATTGAGTCCATCCATCTGGAATATGGTCTTTCCTTTTTAATTACTGCTCTCTACTTTCCCAAGCATTATAGTATTTTCTAATGAGTACTTTCTTCTTGTAATATGCCCAAAATACGACAACCTCAGTTTAATAATCTTTGCTTCCAGGGAGAGTTCAGGCCTGATATGCTCTAGGATCCATTCATTGGTCTTTTTAGTGGTCCATGGTACTCTAAGAACTCTCTTGCAGCACCACATATCAAATGAGTTGATTTTTTTTCTATCAGCTTTCTTCACTGTCAAACTTTTACAGCCATACATAGAAATGGGACATATGACGACATGGACAATATTAACTTTGGTACTTAATGATATATCTTTACACTTCAGGATCTTATCTAGTTCCTTTATAGCTGGCCTTTCAAGGCCTAGTCTTCTTCTGATTTCTTGACTGCAGTCTCTGCTTTAATTGATGATTGAGCCCAAGTATGAAAAGCCTGAATTATTTCAATTTCTTCATCATCTACTGTAAAATTATGTAGATTGTCTTTGGTCTATTTTCTTTTCTTTTCTTGATGTTCAGCTGTAAACCTGCCTTTGCACTTTCTTCCTGAACCCCTTTCTAATTGGAAATCATTCTGTTTCTCCATATTCTATGCTCACAGCAGACACTTGTCCTGAGTACAGGTTACACATCAGGACTATTAAATGTTGAGGCACACCCATTTCTTTAAGAGCAATCGTTTCTCGTGACCTAAACAATCAAGAGTTTTGTCATATCGATAAAGCACAGGCTAATCTTCTTTTGAAACTTTTTAGTTCTTTCCATTATCCAGTGTATGTTTGCTATATGATCCCTAGTGCCTCTTCCTTTCCTGAACACTGCTTGGACATGTGGCAATTCTTGCTCCAGGAAGATTCACTACCTGTGCCCTTTCTAAACAATAGATTTGGCATAATGACTATTTGGTTGCTGCCTTGGGTGCATTTCAAAATGTCAAACAGTCCAGACAAAACACGGAAAGTAACTTTGAATAAGAAATTAGTTGGACTTATTGTTCCAAGCTCTGATTAGTAGCTAGTAATATCACAGAATCATAGAACCATAGTGTTGGAAGAGACCTCAAGGGCCACCCAGTCCAACCCCCTGCCATGCAGGAAACCAGAATCAAAGCACCCCGACAGATGGCCATCTAGCCTCTGTTTAAAGATGTCCAAAGAAGGAGACCACCACACTCCAAGGGTGTGTGTTCCACTGTTGAACAGCTCTTATTGCCAGGAAGTTCTTCCTAATGTTGATCTGGAATCGCTTTTTCTCTAGTTTGAATCCATTGTTCTCTATCCTATTCTCTATTTTTATTCTATAGTAATTGTTAAAATAAAGGTAACTATTTGCATTCATATTTCTCAAAAATATTTAAAATAGTTACTTTTGTTAGTTTTTTTTAATAAAAAAACCTGAGTGCTACAAGTGGCTGGTGCAGTGCAGTACTAAACATGTTTTCCTCCCATTCTGCCTTTCATTACCTCAACACCCAGATTAGAGCACAAGGCAGCAGAATGAAGCACTGCAGAAGCCAACCACCAAATGTGACATTCCTCCACCACCATTTACTGAGGTCACATCTCTAAAAGTAAACTAAAAACAGATCATAAAAGAAACAATGTTATAATTGCATTCCAACAGACGTTGTACCTCGTTGAGTCATAATGTGCCACAGTTACAGCTTTATAGCTAATGGATAAAGGAATATTACAAATAACTACAAGCCCTCAACTCTGGGTCCAGATTACGGCAGCCTGGCTTTTAGCCAATGAGAGGTAAATCTTTAAATCTTCATTGGTTGCCCCTCTATTTCCATTCTAATTCGGTCCATGGCTTTGTACTACCCCTTTGCCACCCCTGAGACTTATGACATAAAGTGCAAGTCCAAAGAACATCCTTCCACCAAAAGGTGACTGTGGGTACTCACCAATAACTGTTCAAGGTCCCACATTTTCTATACTATCCTGCCACAGAAAGGACCAAGCCTCGGCTTAGTTTGTTTATTCCACCAGGCCATGCAATAAAGCCTTTAAACCCTGGTCCAGTTCCTGCAAGACCAAGTCATCTTGGCCAATGGTCATGAATATGGAGAACAGAAGTCCAAAATATCTAGAGGACCAAAGACTGAAAGTGACTGCTCTAGACCTTCTTGTCTGTTCTCTATCTATTAGCTAAAATAAATGAGATGGGGCTCATCTGGTTCTGGATAGGGAGTTTGGCCCTGGATTCCTGGCCTACAGCTCACCTGTAAAGTCTTGAGAATGTGTTCACCTCAGCCTTTGGGGATTAGGTTTTGGCTCTGTGGCAAAGTCTTGCCAATGTGTTTTGGATTCTACTCCTAGGATTGTGTATTTAGAGGAAAGATTTCTAGCAATTCAATAACACATAAAGTTAAATACAGCTGAAGGCAAACATTTAAGCTCAAAAGTTGACAAAACAGTATGAAGGACTTTATGGAGAAGTAAAACTTGAGTTAAGATTACCTCTTAATGTCTATTTTTAAGTTTTAGAAACAATCACAATATTTTGATGTCAAATGAAGTTGATAGTCTTTTTTGCATATCTGCATTTAAATATGAAACACTCTATTTTGCATGTACTTGATTCAGAATTGGAAAGTGTGCAGAACTAAATTATCCTTCCACACAGAAATGAAATTTTCCAGTTCTCTGTGTACAAAGCATTCTATTTAAATGCAGATTCTGACTTTTAACTTGCCTGTTTTTTGGGGGGAAATGGCATTGTAAACAGTAGTTCAGAACGCTTTCATGAAAGACAATGTCCACTGTAATAAAATCTGAACTATAATCCAATTATGAACAAGTCTGACCAAAGAGAGCATTGTTCTCACAATCATATCTTTTTTTTTTTTTAGTGTAAAGTATTTTATTTATGTTTTTAAGCTCATATGCTGAAATGTATACATATAAACAAGAAAAAAGAAAGAAAGACTGATTTTATTATGTGGAATATGTGTTATGCTTATTCTGAGAAAAGTAATAGCAATAGCATTTACATTTCTACACCGCTTATCAGTGAACTCAGAACTCTCTAAGCAATTTACAATCTGTAAGCCAATTATCCCCCAACAAGCTGGGTACTCATTCAGTCACAGGCTAGTCCCTATGATCTACAAAAGGACAGAAGGCTGAATCAACCTTGGAGTCCTCAAAGTGAACTCATAAACTTGTGGCTGCAGTAACAGCATTTAACCACTGCACCACTGAGAGTATACAAAAAGGTTAAAAGTAGCCTTTTAAGACTGACAATTGGAAGTTAAATTGGAACAATACTGTACATCAATACATAGTTTTCTATCAGGGAGTTGTACTAAGCACAGAAAAAAAACAAAGTAGATACAATTATTATACTGGGGTATAGCAAATATTAGACTTATGTGTCATGGTTTGAGACCAGGGTTTGATTCCCTGCTAGACCATGGAAACCCACTGGGTGATCTTGGGCAAGTCACACACTCAGAAAAGCCCATGATAGTTTCACCTTAGGGTTGGAAATGACTTGAAGGGATACAACATCTTCAAAAACAAAAGAGAAAAAATGTTGAGTTTTCCCTCAAGATTTTGGCTCTCCCTTTCAGTGTGATAGCACTGTCTCTAATACACTCTTTGCACAATGTCACACTGAAAGACAGAGGGCCTCTACAGACCAGCACATTGAGCTGACATCGGGGTGGAGTGGGGGCATGGTGACCGGCTGCTGGCCACCCCAACTCTGTCCCGATGCTGGCGTCATGACACCCACCCACCCAGATTGCGGGCAGCAAAAGGGCATGTCTTTGGTGCAGCATTTAGACGTGCTGCACCAAAGAATCTCAGAAAAAGTACCACCACAGCAGCAAGGGTACCTTTTTGCCAGTTCTAAAAGGAGCGGCATTTTGCTGTTTCTTTTAGAGCTGGCAAAGCACTGGATCGGGGCCACAGTGTGCAGTTGCTGCTCCCCTGATCAGGTGCTGAAAGGGGTGGTTGGACACCACTCTATTGGAACAATCTGTTCAACCCCACAGTTGTTCTGTCCCTTCAAGTTGTTTCCAATTTATGGAGTTATTTATGGATGTCCAATAATTAAATTAATATTCCTGACTGGTGGCAGTAGTTAATTGTGTCATATACTTTTTTTTCTTCTTCATCTGGGTGGTAACTCAATGATTTGGCAAGAGAAGCCCTTGCAGGCTAGCCCCTTTTTAGTCCTGTGCATCCAGGAATCAGTTTAACCAGCAATCATGTCCATGGTACACATATACACATAACATACAGCAGTGATATTATACAAATACAGGCAACATTAGCAGTGATAAATTCCTGTCACTGCTTTACCCCAAGAGGTCTAAGTTGACAACTTTGATTGTAATCATATTCATTCCGAAGTAAATCTCAATAATTGTAGCTGATCTGACTTTCAAGTAAATGTGATTAATAAGCTTATCGCACGGCACTTAAAGAATGGGAATGGAACAGAATGGAAGGGAATGGAACGGAGCAAAAATCTGCATTTTACTGCACAGGAGAATGCCACCGATGCTGCTGGGAGTCCCCAAGGCATTCCCCAGCCATTCCTGGCAGCCAATTTTTGAAGGACAGTTCAAAATCGTTCTTCAAAATCAGCTGCCAGGAACGGCTGGGAAATGCCTTGGGGACTCCCAGTGGCATCAGTGGCATTCTCCCATGAAGTAAAATGCATTTTTGCTCCATTCCATTCCCTTCTGTTCCTTTCCATTCCTGTTCTTGTAAGTGCCGTGCAATAAGCTTATAAGACTGAAGTTTAAGTTTGCCTGAAGTCATTTGCACTGACTGGAACCTATGGGGGAAACCATAACAATAGTGCTGCTAACACTGATGAGCAGCCACAAATGTTCAATGTGCCTGGAACACCACAGGACTTTGCAATGATTTGACAAAAATGACAAAAAACCTAACCTGTGAAATCAAAACTCTCTGCTCTCATGCTTTATGTATAATAGACTTTGAAAACAGTACTTTTGAGTTTTCATAACTTTTCCTTTTGCACACATATGCTGGAAACCTCTTAGTATTCCTAAGTAGAGTATACCTGCAGAATCAAGGGCTGAATGAATAGAGAATGAACAGGTAAATCCCATTGATTCAACAAATCTAATCTAGTCAAGACTGACAACAGGATTCAGGCCACATTATAACTGTACTGTTCTACATCTTACATTCCATCCAGCAACATGTCTCCTAGACTTAAAACAGAGACCATAATATCAGAACCATGATATCAAGGAAATACCAATGTAGGTGACAAACTAATCATAGGGGGGTTGCAGACTGCCAGAAATAGTGCAAATTGAGTCCACTTTTAGGGTTAGGGTTAGTGCTAGGGAATCATGGGAATTGGTTTTGTTCTGAGACATTGAGCCTTCTCTGTCAGAGAGCTCTGGTGCCACAATAAAATACAGTTCCCATGATTCCCTAACCCTAACCCTAACCCTAAAAGTGGACTCAATCTTTGGCAAGCTTCTGTGGATCATGTCACTAGGATCTGCAACAGGAGGGCTGGCAAAAAGACTAAACTGCTGCCCTAACTTCTATGGCTAGGATTTACTACTGTTTTCAGGTCAGCTGTGAGAGGCAATCTGAATAGACTGGGACACAATCTGTTAGTTATATAATTGTATATCTTCAGACCAAGGAACATATCAGTCACATTGGACAGAGAAGCTCACAAACTAGTTTTTGTGATTTTAGTGGTCTAAATTTTATCTAGATCTTTTAGCATGGCTCTGTTGTGGACTTTTATGATTTAATGGTACTCTGGTTTGGCTTGCTTTGTTCTACCTTGCTTCAGTTACTTCTCTTGAAAGATAGTACAGACATCTAAAATAAATAAATAAAATAGAAAAAAAGCCAAACTAAAACTCTAGAGAGCCATGGGGTTGATTTACTGCCTTCTTCAAGACCAATAGTTCAATTTCATTCCAAACATACTGTGGCCATAAGGGACAATTTCTGGATCTACAGCCCTAAGACTTTAATGTCTCAAGGTCCGGACTTAGAAAATACTACATAACTATTACCATTAGAAGAGAAGGTTGAGAGGTGATATGATAGCCGTGTTTAAATATATGTCATGTTGAGGAGGGAACAAGCTTGTTAACTGCTGCTCCAGAGACTAGGACTCAGAACAATGGATGCAAGCTCCAGGAAAAGAGATTCTACCTCAACATTAGAGGGAACTTCCTGACAGTAAGGGCGGTTCAACAGTGGAACACACTCCCTCGGAGAGTAGTGGAGTCTCCTTCCTTGGAGGTCTTTAAGCAGAGGCTGGATGGCCATCTGTCAGGGATGTTTTGATTGGGAGTTCCTGCATGGCAGGGCGGTTGGACTGGATGGCCCTTGTGGTCTCTTCCAACTCTATGATTCTATGATTCACTAAATAATGCTGACAACAGAGTTTTCTAAACTGCCATTTTGGATAAAGCTCACTTCTATTTTGAACAAGAAGACAGAAGCAGGAATATCTGCAAATTAATTTATTTTGCTTGTTAATCATTTGTGTGTGTGCATGTATGCCACACACACACACTTCATAATCTATCATTGTTTTAAATCCAGAGTGTCAATCATGCGGTCTATGAACCATCTGAGGCCCCATGGCCATAACTATGGCTGCTGGAGTCCTTTCAGTACCCTCAGATGCTCTTCCTCACTGAAGCTTTTTTTTTTTAATTAGCAAAATGAGACTCACTTTTGCGAGGGGACACTCTTAAAAAGGACACTCTTAAAACTAGGAGCAGGCTTGACAACTTACATCATAATTTAATTGTTGTACACCATTCTGAAATTGCCAGATATAAGAGATCTATAGTACAGTTGCCCTCTGCATCCATGGATTCTTTATCCATGAATCCAAGCATCCATGGCTTGAAAATATTTTTAAAAAGTATAAATTACAAATATCAAACTTTGATTTTGTCATTTTATATAAGGGACATCATTTTACTATGCCACTATATTTAATGGGACTCAAGCATCCTCGTATTTTTGTATTCACAACGGGTCCTGGAACCAAACTCCAGTGGGTAACAAGTGCCCACTGGATTTGTAAATGGACCTCAGATCCCAACCTCAAATATCAATCCCACTTTTGGCCTAAACTGGTCACGTAGATTATGAAGGAAATCAATCAGGGCAAGATGGGGTTAATTAATGGAGAAGTCCATGTTCACTCCACATTAAATCTTAGAAACAGCTCAATTATTAGTTAATTAAATAAGACAGTCAATTTACCACTTAGGTGACAAAAATGATTCTCTCTCTCTTTAAACACTACCAATAATATCCCAAATCTAATTTTCACTGGGCTTCCTGCAGTCATAGAAGAAAGAAATGGACATATTATCAAAGAAGCTGGATGCTGGAGTTCTGGAATGGTAGCATGGGGTGTTAAGCATTCATTTCTCCAGTCTTTTGAATTTTACTTCTATGCATATGTATTCAAAAAGTGTCTCACTGAATTCAATAGGATTCATATCCAAGCTAGCACTATGGAAGGTTGACCTTAATTGCATACAATTATGAACTATTCTTTTTTTCCTCTCTTGCATTTGGGGAACTTGATCTTAAAAGTTGAGGGATATTATGGAGCTGTTTTATTTTGTTTAATTTATATCATTTCTATATTACACAAGGAACAATTATCCATTGCATGGCTAACCTTAAGAGTAAAAAACTTTAAAGACAATAATCAATCAGAGTCTTAAAGATCAAATATTTTTTAAAAAATATATATAAAGTTAACAAAATAAAAATCAACAGTAACAGACAAACTTTGAAAAAACAGAGGAGATTGCTGCTTTTAAACTGATGTTATAGTAATAAAATAGAGCCTTTGGTGATACTGTTAGACAACGTCACCTCTGACCCATTGTTGCTATGTCTACCAAGTGTGGTTAGGGCATCCCTTTTCATTGATGGGAGAAACCCATCACTAACTCTAAATTATGTGGCAGTGAAGAGTGAAATGTCAATGCCATGGCAGCTGAAGGATTGGCAGTCATGTGATGGCACACACTCTCTCTCCCTTCGCCTCCCCCCAACTGCTCTCCTCCCTTCCTCTTGGTATTCTCAGGTAGCCTGATTCAATTGTGGTTTTTTTTTGGGGGGGGGGCATTTTCTCTTTTCAAAAAAACAAAAAACTCACATTACCAGAACTGTAGAACTATGTGTTTTTTTAAAAATAAAAAATAAAAAAATTCTGGCAGTCTGCAACCCCCCATAGTCATATAAAATATGTGTATGCTGTATACTGAAAAATTTTAATTTATTTTAAATAGAAATACAAAAATATTTGGATTAGGGTTAGTGCTAGGGAATCATGGGAATTTTTTTCTGAGACATTGAGCCTTCTCTGTCAGAGAGCTCTGGTGCCACAATAAAATACAATTCCCATGATTCCCTAACCCTAACCCTAACCCTTAAAGTGGACTCAATTTGCATTATTTCTAGCAGTCTGCAACCCCCTAGGTGTCCTCTTTTTGGTCTTCTTTGTGAAAGAGGTGGAGATCTTTATGTGTGTACGTGTGAATGTGTTATGTGCATGTGGCTATCCCAATGTGATATGGAGGGGGAACCTAGATGCTAAATCAGTGGATTCCTGCATTGGTGGGAGGCTGGACTAGATGAATCTTGGACCTCTAACAGCTTTATGATTCTAGTGGTGTCAGAGTTCTTACACATTACAGTAGGCCTTTGGTATCTGATGGGGTTTGGTTCCAAAATCCATGTGTGGTCAAGTTCCATTATATACAATGGGATAGTAAAATGTTATCCCTTATATAAAATGGAAAAGTCAAGTTTTGCTTTTTGAAATTATTTTTTTTAGTATCTTCAAGCCATTGAAGGTTGAATCTATGGATAGAGAGGGATAACTATATATGAAATCAAAAGAGAACCTAATTTTGTGCTACCATTTTCAAAACAACCAACATTCTGGCCATGGGTTAATAACCTCTCTGTGGGTATAACAACTGTAGGTCCAAATACAGAAAATGAGATTACAGAACTATTTAGGAACTGTTTCAAATCCTTCCAGTATCAATATAAGAAAATGGAAATTATTGCAGAACAAGAATTGCATAGTTATCATGCTAAAGTGCTGCACAGCTTAAATCAGTATTTCATACATATTTGGGAAATCAATTTTAGAAAATGGCCCAATTTGAGAACCCTGAAGCTGACTTAGAGCAAATGATTGTTTAAGACAACTAGACAAAGTGTTGAAGTGATTATTATGTTCAGCCTTGGGATAGGGTTGGGGGACCATAAGGAAAAAAACTGAATTAAGAAATGGGAACAGGAAGTGACAGGCTGAACAAATCCTAGTCTGACAGGGTTGATATAGATTGCTTTAGCAGAAACTACTCAGAAACATCTGAGCAGCTGGCCAAATTTTACAATGAGTGGTTGTGTCTATAAACTACAGTAATACATTTGCACACTTTTTTTTTTAATCTGAGCTATCAACAGAACTACCAAGTGAATGCAAAGCACCAAAAGAGTACCAAGCTACGTAACAGAACATGGCCCTTTTAAAGAGATTGACTCCTCACTGAAGAAGTGGAGCTTTAAAGGTCTTGGCCACAGCTATAAGGTACAGTCTATTCTTTAACCTGTCTATCTGTTTAGCTAGATGATACCATACTACTAGCAGAAAACAGAACAGACTTAGGACCTTATCCCACGCTGCTCTCAAAAGTGGCAAGAAAGC
>JAIPUX010001232.1:38699267-38725303 GCA_020142125.1 Phrynosoma platyrhinos
CATGCCAGCTGCCCCAACCCCACCCCGATGCCGTCCTGACACCGTGTGGCCGTACGCAAGATGTGCGGTGTCAGGACAACCTTCTGGCACAGCATGCATACACACTGTACCAAAAGGGCATGGAAGAGCTGCAACATTGGCTCTTAGGGTGGCCTTTTGCAACTCCTAAAAGGAGCAGCATTTTACTGCTCTTTTGGGGTGGCAAAAGGAAGGATCGGGGCTGCAGTGTGGGGTTGCTATGACCTCAATCCGCTGCTTCCCAGGGCGACTATCTGCCACCCCAAATTGGCCTTGTACATCAGCCCAAAGTCAAAGCAGAAAGTGCATAGTCACATTTACAAATGAACATTAAGACAGCAAAAAATAACTACAGATGATTTGCATAACTTTAAAGTAAACAATAAAGATGTTGAGATAGTTCAAGATTTTCCATAGTTTGTTCATTAACCAGAGACTGCAGCCCATAAATCAGAAGACTAGAATTTGGAAGGGCAGCTATGCAGGAGCTAGACAAGATCTTGAAGAGTATATATTTCTATGAATGGCTGTGAAACCTGGACACAGAAGAAAGCTGATAGGAAGAAAACCAACTCATTTGTGCTGGAGACAAGGTCTGTGGATAGTGTGGACTGCTACAAATACAAATGAATGGGTCTAAAAGCAATTCAGGCCTGAACTCTCCCTAAAAGCCAAAATGACCAAACTAAAGTTGTCTTGCTTTCTCAATATCATGAGTAGACATGACTTACTAAAAAAGACAATAATGCTTAGTAAAGGAGAAGCTAGTTGGAAAAGAGGAAAACCACATTCCAGATGGATAGACTCAATCAAGGAAGCCATGACTCAGTCTAATAAGACCTGAACAGGATGATTGATGACAGGGTGACTTGGAGGTCTCTCATCCATAGGACCACCATAAGTCAAAGTCAAGTTGACAACAGTTAACAGAAACAAAATATTAATACTTGGAAAATACTTCTGATCCAAACTATCCATACACCTGCAGAAAGTATAATTTCAAACTGAAAATTAGTGTATCTCAAACATATTCATACAGTAGCATCAAATTGATGAATAAGTATTCATTTTAAAATTGTGTGATTCTTTCTTCCCCTACCATATTCTGATGAGCAGTTTTTCACAGACACTCTGTCTTAATTGTAAACTGGGGAAATTACCCAGGTCTCATCACAGGGATAGTTGAAATTTGTTTTAAAAGCTAGCAGATGGACACTTCTACCATACTGAGATAAACAGCACCATGTTCCAGAAGCATAAAACAAACAGATTACACAGTGAATGGAAAAGGGCAAAGTACAAATCAATCATTCCAAGTAATAAGCTATCTGCCAGCAATAGCTTTGTAAAGGACATGGGAGTATTTATTTTGGTATTCTGTCCACAAATATTTCACAGGGCAAACCTCTCTGATGACACACAGAATCCCATCTGTATTGCAAGGGGTTAGACTGAAGATGTCAGATAGCAGAGGAGCTAAGCACTCTAGCCAGAGTTTAATGCCAACTATGGAACTGGTCTTGCACCAGCTGAAGGTGAAAATATGTGGGTATTAGAAAAGAAAATGCATTTTCTCTGTTTCTTTATGAACACAGCATCACATATGGAAACATTTCTTCTTGTGAATTTGCAGGAAGAGTAACAATCTCCCCACTCTCATTCATAACCTCAGCTGAATTAAGTATCAGTTGCCCTAGCTCAGGGATGAAAATAAGATATGGGGAGTGTGCATCTGTGAGTATGCCTTTCCACTAAGGCCACCTGTCTCTCCAGTGACAAAGAGGCATTTCTTCAACACCACAAATCCACCCCCCCCCAATATAGAACATTATAATGCAAACCTGTTCCTTTTGGATGATGGAACTCTCTCCAAAACAAATAATACCTCTCAACTTGGCAGACAAATTACTTAGAAGTAAGACTTTCATCCTGTCTGGATTTAATATTAATGTACTGCTCCAAACCAGGGAAAATTATAGAACAGTTCGTTAAACAGAGAGTCTGTGAACCTTTAGAAAGGAATGTCATAATCACAAAAAGTCAACATGGATTTCTCAAAAACATGCCAGACTAATCTGATCTCTTTTTTTTGATAAAATTACCAGCTTGGTAGATGAAGGGAATGCGGTAGATATAGCATATCTTGATTTCAGTAAGGCTTTTGACAAGGTCCCCCATGATATTCTTGCAAATAAGATAATAAAACGTGGGCTAGACAATACAACTGTTAGGTGGATTAGTAATTGGTTGACTGACTGAACCCAAAGAGTGCTCAGCAATGGCTCCTCTTCATCCTGGAGAGAAGTGACCAGTGGGGTGCCACAGGGCTCTGTCCTGGGCCCAGTGCTATTCACTATCTTTACCAATGACTTGGATGAAATAATAAGGGGCATGCTTATCAAATTTGCAGATGACACCAAATTAGGAGGAATCGCTAATACTCCAGAAGACAGGATGAAAATTCAAAATGACCTTAATAGATTAGAAAGCTGGGCCAAAGCTAACAAAATGAATTTCAACACAGAGAAATGTAAGGTACTACACTTAGGGCAAAACAATGAAATGCATAGATATAAAATGGGGGACAGCTGGCTTAACGAGACTACATGTGGAAGGGATCTAGGAGTCCTAGTAGACCACAAGTTGAACAGGAGTCAACAGTGTGAAGTGGCAGCTAAAAAGGCAATGTGATTTTAGGCTGCATTAATAGAAGTATAGTATCTAGATCAAGGGAAGTAATAGTGCCACTGTATTCTGTTTTGGTAAGGCCCCACTTGGAATATAGTGTCCAGTTCTGGGCACCACAATTCAAAAAGGATATTGAAAAACTGGAGTATGGCCAGAGGAGGGTGACTAAAATTGCAAAGAGTCTGGAAACCATGCCCTATGAGGAACAACTTAGGGAAGTGGGTATGTTTCGCCTGGAGAAGAGATGATTAAGAGGTGATATGATAGTCCTGTTTAAATATTTGAAAGGGATGTCATATTGAGGAGGGAGCTAGCTTGTTTTCTGATGCTCCAGAGAATAGGACCTGGAACAATGGATGCAAGCTACAGCAAAAGAGATTCCCTCAACATTAGGAGGAACTTGCTGACAGAGAGCTGTTCGACAGTGGAACACACTCCCTCGGAGTGTGGTGGAGGTTTATAAACAGAGGCTGGATGGCCATCTGTCAGGGATGCTTTGATTTTGAGTTCCTGCATGGCAGGGGGTTGGACTGGATGGCCCTTGTGGCCTCTTCCAACTCTATGATTCTATGATTCTATGACTTTGGGGGGGTTGCAGACTGCCAGAAATAATGCAAATTGAGTCCACTTTTACGGTTAGGGAATCATGGGAACTGTATTTTATTGTGGCATCAGAGCTCTCTGACAGAGAAAGCTCAATGTCTCAGAAAAAAAAAACAATTCCCATGATTCCCTAGCAGTAACCCTAACCCTAAAAGTGGATTCAATTTTCACTATTTCTGGCAGTCTGCAACCCCTCTTTGTCATATTCCCACCTGATTTAGAGCATTCTCCCCTGGGTTTTGTTTTGCTCAAAAATAAGTTTCTCATGAAACCAAAAGTGTAGTACTGGTTAGTTCTGCTTTCATTTCAGGAGGATGGTGGAAGGTCCCTGTACCCAGTGACAGTGCCCATCCCAATCAAGTTCATACATTGTTAACATCTTCCATTTCCCTATTGGGGTTTCTTAGGAGTGGTTTAATTATTGCTTTCTTTTAAGTAGATGGGTGCCCCACTCTCATAGAGGAATTTACAGCCGCTGGGATCCAAGTGGGCAACCTTCCGTAACAGATGAAAGAACCCATGCAGGGTAAGATCAAGCAGGTTAGTTAACTACCTTCTCTAAATTATTTGTCTACAAGACTTGAAAGTTAAATTGCAGACTGCTGAAGGATAAAAGAGTCATAAAAAAAAAGGTAGCTGATAATCTACATTAAAAAAAAAAGACTGATGCATTAATGTTGAGAAAGAGAAAGGCAGCTTTGATTGGACAGGCATAAACAGTAACACACAGTTAAATTTAACAACCACCACAACTAATCATAGTATCTTTTCATAGAGATTTGAAAAGGGTTTGAACATTGAAATACTGGTAAGTGATAACAATGCCAGCTCTCCCTAACAACACGTCTGCATTAATCAGGGATAAACATGGAGTTCAGTGATCTATGGTGCTTTTGTACTGAATGCAGAATGCATTTGTTTCAAAAGTTCAGTGTCTGCCAATGAGACAACAGAAGTTATGGCAGACAGTCAACATGTTAAAAGAGAACTGAAAGACCTAGAAAAATGGCAGATGCTCAATTTTAAGGAATCAATTAATTAATTATCCATAAAGAGAACAAAACAGTGCACTGATTATTTTGCATCCCTCTCCAACAAAATCCCAGGAAGTGACACTGATGCCAGAAAGAATAATGAAAAGAAGGTAAAGGGAAAAGGGCAACATTACATAGGGGGGTTGCAGACTGCCAGAAATAGTGCAAATTGAGTCCACTTTTAGGGTTAGGGTTAGTGCTAGGGAATCATGGGAATTGGTTTTGTTCTGAGACATTGAGCCTTCTCTGTCAGAGAGCTCTGGTGCCACAATAAAATACAGTTCCCATGATTCCCTAGCACTAACCCTAACCCTAAAAGTGGACTCAATTTGCACTATTTCTGGCAGTCTGCAATCCCCCCATAGTGGAGGAAGGATGTAAAGAATCTGCCTTTGACTCACAAAAATACAAACACAAGGGGGATGAGGATGAGGATGATGATAGGCTTCTAATATTCAAACACAAGTTCAACATAAGATTCAAATATAAAACAAGTTCCAAAACAAACCTAATACAGGATTTTTTTTAAGTTTGTGGTCCATGGACTCAATGGCTTCAGAGAGTCCATGAACTGTGTGTAAAAGTAACAGTGTTTTTAAACCCTTTTATTTTTCTTTCTTCTACTATAGAGGGCTCCATGTCTTTCAGTAGATTCTCAAAGGGACCCATACTCCCCAAAAGATTAAAAACCAATGTCTATTACACTCTAGTAAACTAGAATGGACTCAGGAGTAGTAAAACTGTCTGTGGGCTTTTCTACTTAAGCATTCAGAGGTTAATGCTCCCATAATATGATATTCTTCCACACACAAAAAGTTCCTTGACATAAAATGCAAACATTGAAGAGTTTTGTTTTTTTAGTTGGAGGAATATTAATAAAGAAGCTTTCAATTTTCTACCTGCACTGAAGTGATTTACCATCCCAATGGGCAACAGACACAATTTTCAGGTGCCCCCCTGTTCCAAATCCCATAGACCTTAGTGTGTTTGTGAGGTTATGCTGAAAGGAATGGAACAAGTTTGTTGAAATGGAAAAACAGTTGGTTATTATCCATACCGGTAAAGTTTTGTTGTTTATTCTTCTCAAGTAAGCGTGGGCTAAGTACAACCCCCTGGGGCCACATGTGCCCACCCAAGGATGTTTTGTGGTCTTCAACATCTCAAGAACCCCAAGACTAACCCTTTTCTGGACAAAAAAGAGGGTGAATTGCTGCTCTCCAGGTGCGTCACCAGGTGCAACAATATGCCTTTTAAATAGATTGTGTAACATTTAACATTTAAAACATTAAAAAAAAAAACACAGCTATGAGACAAGAAGTTGGATGCAGCAGCAGCATGTCAGTTGCTGAGGTCAGAACAAGATGCCCTGCTTCTATCACATGGCTGAGTGACTCATTCTGACCTCTGAGTACTGCCTAACATTAAAAAATGCTCAGCTTTGAGAATCAGAAAAAGCTTGCCATGCACTTTGGTTTTTTTGCTTTGTTTTAATAATAATAATAATAATAATAATAATAATAATAATAATAAGTTATTTATATTTCCTACCTCTCCCTATGGATCGAGGCGGGAGTGCAAAGATAAAATGTACAAAACGTACAGTACTACAGTCAATAAAAAAGAAAAACATAACAATAAAACCACAACAGTAATAAAAAGAACAATAATACAAACAATAAACCCAACAATAAAAACAATAAAAATAACAGCAATAATTAATACAATAATAAAATTCCAATGCAGGTCTATGCCACGAGTGATATAATCTTTTTCACCCGGGAGGTGATTTTCATAGACTATGCATAGGTTTTGTTTGGTATTTTATATTTTAGAGCAGGGACTGGCAACCTACGGCCCGGGGGCTGGTTAAGGCCCCAGGCCCCGGACTTACTGGCCCAGGCCAAAGGTTGCTGGCGCCGCCGCGGCATGCCAGTGCTGCGGCACATTTTTGCCGCTCTGCGGCCGCGCTCGCCGTGCTCGCCATTTTGGAAATCAAAATGGCGGTCACAATGCATTTGCGCATGCACAGTATTCTTGTGCATGCGCAAACGCATTGTGGCCACCATTTTGGTTTCCAAAATGGCGGCCGCAACATGCGTCATGGCAGCTGTGGCCACATGTGCTGCAGCGGCGGCTGCGTGCATGAAGGGGTCGCGCACGGCAGCGGAGGGTGTGGGCATGCATGTGAGCGTGCACGCCGCCATTCTCCCCCCCTCGGCCCAGCCGAGACCTGGGCTACGGGAGACCAGCCCAGGTCTCAGAAAGGTTGCCTGCCCCTGTTTTAGAGGGTCCCTGGGCATACAGTAGCTGCTAGACCTACTGCAGTTGCCCATCTGTGTTTTAGATACTGACACAAACTATGGGAATTTTCACACTGTATATGTAAGAACTGTATCTTTAAACCAATGTCTCTCTGTGTCATGTGCCTTCAAATCATTTCTGACTTATGGTAAGAATTCAAGCCTATCATGGATTTTTCTTGGCAAAATTTGTTCACAGGAAGTTTGTCATTGCCTTCCCATTAGGCTAAGAGAGTGTAACTTGCCCAAGGTCACCCAGTGGGTTTATATGGCCAAGCTGGGAATTGAACCCTGGTCTCCAGAGCCGTAGACCACCGTTCAAATCACTATGCCATGCTGACTTTCAAATGTGTACTGATGGTTTTAAATACTTTTTGGAGGTTTACTATTGAAAGAGTTCATTTTTATCGTCTTTCATTGTAATATTCACTTTAAGCTTTTACTGAGTGAATGAAGGTTTTCAATTTGAAAAATTAATTTAAAAATCCCCATGCATAGCCTATGAAGATCTTTCCCCATATGCTTAACCCACATTGCTTTACCATGGATGGTACAGATAATTTCTGACATTTCTCTCTGCTAAATCATTGTTCCATTCTTTGGTAACTAGGCTTGCTATTATCCACGTTTTAGTTCTCAGTTGCTACCAGCACTATGGAATTTGCATTTTTTTAAAAAAAATACAGAAATATTGATAGTTGAATCCTATCTCTTGCACATATGAGTAAATGCACAGGCATGAACAATGAAGTCACATGTAGTTATCAATTTTTTCTCATGCTGGTGAAGCTCAGGTTCATCTTTTGATAACAGATTGGAGGATAGATCTATCATTCTAGACAGAGTATACTTTACCCCAATAGCAAAACCTTGTTTAAAAAAACAGTTCAGACTACACAAGCCTAAATTAGGGAGCCCATGTATATGTAAGGGAAAAAGGCTAATTGCCAAAATTGATAGCAGGGCCTGCAAATTAACCTTTTTTAAAAAAAGTTTGTTCCTCTTACTTGTTAGGGTGTTTAAAAGATAATTTGTTGTCATTATGTATTGCAGTAATGAAAAAATGTACCCTTCTCTGATACTTGTTGCATTGCTCATTACAGGTCAAGTCTCTGTTATCAGGAATTCTGAAATATTCCAAAATCCAAGAATTTGTTCATGGGT
This sequence comes from Phrynosoma platyrhinos, assembly GCA_020142125.1. Taxonomy (NCBI): domain Eukaryota; kingdom Metazoa; phylum Chordata; class Lepidosauria; order Squamata; family Phrynosomatidae; genus Phrynosoma; species Phrynosoma platyrhinos. Next base: position 38,707,075 of record JAIPUX010001232.1, read on the forward strand.
GGCTAAGATAGTGACACTTTTGCTTTCTGATGGTTCAATGTACACAAAATTTGTTTCATGCACAAAATTATTAAAAACATTGCATATAAGGTGTATGTGAAACATAAATGATTTTGTGTTTAGGTTTGGGTCCCATCTCAAAGATAGCACATTATTACGTCACACAAGAACAGGTATTCTGAAATCCAAAAAAAAAAAATTAAAAAAAATAAAATCCAAAATCCAAAACACCTCTGGTCCCAAGCATTTTGGATTAGGGAGACAACCTGTACTTCCTCTATCTTTAAGTTACAAGGTAAAGAAAAAACACTTGAAACATCAAAATGCCTGTGAAATGTCTTAAGATGCCCTAAAAATTACATTTTAAAGGTGTGACTTACAATTCACCATCTTACTTTAGAAATGCAACTTTGGGGTGAAAAAAGACTTCCCAAAAAGGATGGATCGGGGCTGCCCTGGAGCTGCTTGCCGCAGAGCTATGACCCCAATCAACCCCACCGCCATGGTTCTGAACATCCCTCTGAAAAGGAGTGGTTTTTACCATTTCTTTTCAGGGTGGCTTTCCTGGGTTGGGGCAGCTTGGGGGTGACTTCCAGGTAGCCTGGGGGCATGTGTCATGTAACCATCATGCCCCCAAGCCCCCTGGAAGCAGGCTTTTTTCACTCATCTGTTTCGGCCCTTTGTTGTTACAATAACTGTTGTCAAGATATGATTCTCACATATAGGCAGACATTTAGGACTAACTTCTTGCAAATAAATAAAAATATAGCACATCTCACCCTGTCAAGGAAGATTGCCCTGGTGACATGGATGCCTGTTCATTCTCTGCATAAGATACTAAATGTCAACAGGCAACTTCAAGGCCCTGACCAAACAACCTTCTCAGGGTTCTTTTTTTTAAAAAATTGAACTACTAGCCAACACTCAAACAGAAGAAAACTGCAATTAGAAAATTGTCCTCTGGCAACCCTTCAATAATAGCACAAGAATTAGGACACAAGAATAAATACAGTAGACATAGTTAATCCATCAAGAATGAATGACAATGGAAGAGGTAGTGATCCTTGCAACAAAAATTAAAAAAAATGTAAGCAGGTTGTTTGTGAAATATTATTGGAAAACATGCTGTCCCTCAGAAGTGAATTTCCTTCTGACTCAAACAACTGACCTGTGAGTGAGTGGCAGACAAATGGCAGCACAGGACTGGCAAGCCAGAGTATCATGTATTGTTGCTCTTGCTTTGTGCCTTCGAGTCATTTCTGACTTAAGGCAACCCTAAGGTGAAACTATCATGGGATTTTCTTTGTAAGAAATTATTCATAGGGGGGTTGCTTTTTGCTTTCTCTCAGGTTAACTTTCCCAAGGTCATCTAGTAGGTTTCCATGGCCAAGCAGGGATTTGAACCCTAGTCACAGAGTCACAGTCCAACGCTCAAATTCTCTACACCACACATCATCATGTATTCTATCAGCGGCTTAAATGTCTTACTAGATATTTTGTTAAAATGAATCTGCATTTACTGTCCTCGGGTTTGTAAAATACAAATAATAGTTGTTGATAATGATCAGGATCACAGATGACAGGGAGGGATAATTTAACTCTTTCCTCCTTTGTAGTGTTCCTTATTAAAATCTCTTCTTTGAAGCTGATATTTCATGTGGGTGATCTTCCATTCAGACCAATGAGGGAGTCTTTCTAAAGCAAAAGAGTAGCTTCAGCAGAACAATATTTTACAGGACTATGGGTCAGGAAAGGTTAAACTCCTATCTACTTACAGTAATCTGAATGATTATCACCCCATTCAATGGTTGCTATTCACATTTAAAAACAAACATGGAGATTATTTTCAAGAGATACATATGGCCCTAAGAAGAACATGTTTGATTTAGGATTCATAAAAAAGGACACATTTAGAAAATGCTTCTTTTCACACTGTACAGTTATAGCACTATGATTCCATTCTAACTGCTATGGTAATATCCACAGCACTTAAAGGAATGGATCTTGGGATTTGTAGTGCTGAGAGAGGCATTTAGTATTCTCAGACAGAGAGATCTAATGCCTCACGAAATAATTATTCGTATCTTTCAAATAGCTCTTCAAGAAACACACTAAAAGCACACATTTCAAAATATGTACTACCATGAGCGCATAAAATACATTCATTACTGAAGCCAAAGCTATAACTGGCACAAAGCAAACTGAATATAACTTCCTGAGGTCTCCAACTGATCCTCCACAGATAAAATAATCACAAAACTTCATAATGCATACAGGCTTGGGGACAAGTTATGCTAACCATGTTGAGCTGGGGCCATCAGGTGTGATCTCTCTCCCCCTCAGTTGTGCTTGTGTAGATATGCATGTGTGGTCAGTCTATTAGGATAATGCCTAGTATAGCAAACATTATTTATTATTTGGATCAGGCAATAATTTAGATAATTAGTAGCAGCACTTCAACCTTTTAAATACAACTTCTGCCTTGTGATTTCCATAAGTCATTCCACAACAAAAAACATTACTGAAGTATAATAGATTGCACGTCCCCTAATTTCCAAATTTAAATAAATAGAAGATACTACATCATTCTTGAAATCCTGTCTTCAAGTTCCCTTCAGTGACTTGCTCTATTCTTAATACAAGAAGCACAAGTAGCTTATTTACAAGCATCTCTTCATATGCTATAGAGTGACTGTGACCTTTCTGCCCCTTTACTAGGGGAACAGTACACTTGCCAGCTGGACACAATTAGGGACTTTAACTGAGGAATTGCTGTCCTCTCCAACCAGGAAAAATGCCAGAACAGACCCAGTGGAGAAGCTATGAAGACAGCAAGGCAGCCAACTTCCCCATTTACTCTTTGAACAAATAAAACCTTAATCCGGATAGAAAAGGTTAGCTAGATTCAGATATGTAGCTCTGTGTTTCCTAATGATCTAAGGAGTTTATCACATAGGAGGCAAAGTACCTAATCTCATGGATTAATGGAATTTAAATCCCGGGAATATCCCGCAAGAGTGGGATTGTTTTCAGATTTTCCTGAAGTTAAAAAGTGGCACGATTTTGCTGATTTTCACATGGGTTAATGTCCCATTAATGCCCAAATCCACCTGACATCACCTGAAAACAATCTCGCTCTTGTAGCATATTCCCAGGTTTAAACCCCATTTATGCATGGGATTTGGGCGCTTCCCTCCCATGTGATAACTCCTATATCTGTTTTCTATTGGTGCATTCATACACACAGAAAACCACTAGGTACTATTAATTAGACCACTAGCCTAAACCAGAGCCTACAAAAGTTACTTTTCTGTCAAGTGGTTAGTGGATTCAGGGATCTGGCATTTTAAAAAAATCCAAGTTCTCCCCCTACAATAAATACATGCAATATACAATCACCTCGATGTGTGTTTTGCCAACAAAAGACAAACATTTTTTTAATGTCAAGCTGTACTTGATCTGCCCTATTAATGAACATGAGTGAACATAATGAACCTTGCCAGCTAATTTATTTCATTATTATGAAGAAGCAAAAGCTTCTGTTGATCATATGTGGGCTTCTTGGATGGACAGTTCCTGCTATCTCAGTAAGCAGAAATAGAAGCCATATTAAAGTCATACATCTAGCTGACATGTACTCCACTCAGTAAATCTGGATGAATGAAAGGAGGAGCTGTCAAGCCTGTTTGGTGCCAGCTAATCGCAGCTCAGAGAATGCTGTGAAGGAGGGCCTTTAGGAAAGAAAGGATATAAAAAGGAGGCTTATTTCTGTCAGAAGGTAGGTAGGGGAAAGATGGCCTAAAGCGAGGGAAAGGATTGTAGAAAGCTAGGGAAAAGATGGCCTAGAAGAGGAGGATGGATCGCAGAGAGACAAGGAAAAGATGGTCTAGAGTAGTGCTCCTGGTGTTTTTGACTTCAGCTCTCAGAATTCCTGACTACTGTCTATGGCTTCTGGGAACTGGAGTCCAAGGCACCTGGAGAACCAAGTATGGGAATCACTGGTGTAGAGACAGAGGAAGAATCTATCTCATAGGTAAGGGAAAAAGAGATAAGGGAAATATGGCCTAGAGATAGGGGAAGGAGTAGGATTGCAGAAAGATAGGGGAAAGTTGGCTTACAGCAGCTAGGAAAAAACTGTAATAGAGATAGAACAGTCAGCCACGGGAAAAAAACTGAATAAGGTTTTGGAGAGTTGTGAAGGTTTAAATCAGGGGTAGGCAACCTTTCCCCTTTAAGGGCCGAGGGACTTCAGCTCCCAGAATCCCAGGAGCTATTGGCCAACATGGGACTATTGGCCAACATGGCTGAGGCTTCTGGGAGCTGAAGTCCCTCGGCCCTTAAAGGGGAAAGGTTGCCTACCCCTGGTTTAAATAGTTCAGAGGTTTGATTTAATTTTGTATCAATAAACTTCTACTGTGTTCTTTATCACAACTGTGTCTGGCCATTCCTGTTAAGTTTTGATGGAGTACAGTGAGACTTACTGCAATGAACCCACTGAACAACACATCACCTGTCCATATAGAGATCCCCTTAAGGCCCAAGTACCAGATCCAGTGAGGGATTATGAGGGGGAAAGGGCCAAGGTGAATAACAGGAGCCCAGTGTGAAACCGCAGAGGTATCCTGGAGAGTGGATCCATCACAGTATGTAATAAAGAGGCAAGCAGATGAAAGGCACCTTCACAGTCATTACTTTGAATCGGGGGAAGATACTAGATCATATTTAGAAACACTTCCATTTCTATGAGCCCTTCAGCCCAAATGTAACCTTGCAGCTATGTACTGTATTGCAACCCAACTGAATCGGTAATCAGTAAACTCCCTACTTTTGCTATCTGTTTAGAGACCATCATATAAATAAGCAAGTCCAATACATGGTTCATAGGCATTATCCAGCTTGACGGGTTGTGAATATGGATGGAATTATCTTTCATTTTTCTCTGTTTCTCATTTTACTGAACCTAAGTTCATTTTGTCCAGTTTTCATTTCAGTTCACATTTCTAAAAAGTATGTTTGAAAATTTGTACACATTTCTCTTCATTTTTCTTCTCCTATACCAATTTAGCATGCAGTCTTGTTTAATATGCACAGTTTGTGCAATTTAGCATAATGCATTTTCCATATTATTCTCACCAATATATATCTTTTCACAGGATTTTCCAAATATATGTCTTCTCAGGTATTTTTTTCTACATTTTTATTAGACATCATTAAATGTAGAGATGTACAAGTAGAAGGATAACTACATTTCAGTTCATGTATTGGTTTGAAAATGTGAAATAGATGAGTTAGCATTAAAATGCAAACTGAACAGATTTCAATTTTATCCCTTGTCTCAAGGCTGACTGTACTGTGATGGAAAATGTTACTTCCTACTTCTTTCTAAATGTAGCTGTTCTCACATATATCTAAATGGATTGCTAGCATTATCTTATTGTTCCTTTCCTGGGAAAGCAACATTTTGTTTCCTGCATTCAAATACTTCAATGAGAAAGGATCAACAAACTGTAAATCAAATGAATTTTATGGGCCATATATGACTTCTTCCGCTCAAACTAATGTGACTTTGTACAGCTTTGAGACCAGAATGTACATAAAATGTGTACAACACACTGCAATAAATCTGTGCTTTCTCTGAAGCTTGATATACTTGACCTAGTAGCACCTACAATGATTACACTATTAGAAGCATTCATATGTCAGCTAACAACTATAAAGAAAGCCCTTTACCATACCCATGTATCACACAGAACCACTGAAATGTACACTTCTTCATCTCTATCTCCTCCTTCTCCTCTTCAATAGTCCTATAGCGATCTGCACTGCAGAAATAATGCAATTTGGCACTGCTTTAACTGCCATGGCTCCATACTATGGAATCCTGGGATTAGTAGTTTGCTGTGGCACCTTCTCTGAAAAAGAATGGTAAATATCTCACAAAACTACAAATTACAGAATTCCATAGCACTGAGCATGACAATTAATGCAATGTCAAACTGCATTATTTCTGCAGGACAGATTAGACTCTAGATTAGAGAAAGTACAACAACAACAACAACAACAACAACAAACAAACGAAACCAAACAAAACCCAAACCATCAACAATAACAACCACAAAATATAATATTAAGCACAGTCATAATCTAGTGTGAAGTGGTACTGTGCAGAACCATTTGTTCATTCCTTCCACACAGGAGATTCAAGATTAGAACCAGGAATGGAGTGCAAAGACTCAAAGCTTCTAAAGGATGAAGAAATACAAATGAACAGTCATGCTGACTCATGCCGTTTCCTTGTTTCCTTCACTTTCTTTGTGAGGAGTTGTTACCAAAAGTAAATTTTTCTGAATTTTGGTGTATGTATGAATTCCACATGGCCCCAGATGCACTCTGCAGTGAACCCCAAGTGCCACTAGGGCAAGGTAGGCAGGTCATGCCTAGGTCACATGGAAGACTGGAAATTCCCCAAATCCCTATAGCCAGGCAGATAGTGTGGGGGTTGCAAATGGACCACCCATAATCAGAAGGATGGGTGATAATGGCCTAGATATCACACCTGATGGGCCAGCTAATGACTTAATCCTCTCCCATTTCCCTTGAATATTGTCAGACCAAGGCAGTCTCACACGTTTGCCCTGCAGCTAGTTTTATCCTTTAAAAACCCCTGGATTTCTCCCCTCAGTGTCACTAGTTGGAGTGCATGGTGATCCCCCTTTAATAAATATTTAATTGGAGAATTCTGTCTCTGCATCAATTCTTAGATCCCCCAACTCTTGGTATACATGTGGGAAATGATCTCGCAGGGTCCCTGTAGCCGACCCGCCTCTCGATTTCATAGAATCAAAGAATCATAGAGTTAGAAGAGACCACAAGGGCCATGCAGTCCAACCCCACCATGCAGCCATGGTAGGAAGTAAGTGTGTGTGTGTGTGTGTGTGTGTGTGTGTGTGTGTGTGTGTATACCACCCACAAATGTGCAGGCATGTGTGAGCTGGCAGAATAGGAGCATCTGGGATGGGATGGAGGGAGAGCTTGGCCATTTGCAATGAGACAATGTGATACAACAGACTGAGTAGTGGATTCGGATTCAAGAGACCCAAGTTTAATTAATTAATAATTCCCAGCAGACAATGGACCATTAATTAAGTAGACATTAATCCTCCTCGCATATTCTCCCATCCTGAGGCCTTGACTCAACAGAACAATACACAGATTTACATGCTAATACTCTCAACCAAGGGTCACACAGTATATATACCCCACACATATCTATGCCACCATTCTCTGATGATGCCAGCCACAGATGCAGGTGAAACATCAGGAATACATTCTTCTAGAACAATCGAAAAACCCACAAAAACCTATTAATTAAAGTTGTTTTTGTAACATAAATAATAAATAAATAAAAGTTTATTTTTTATCCCGCCCCTCTGCATACGCAATCAGGGCACAACATTTAAAATTGCAATAAAAGTACAATATATATCCCGTAAACCCTCCCTCAACCCACTAGTCTTCTGCACTTGGGTTGTTTCTCAATAGCTACATTTGGCTGTGTTTTCAGAGTCTCACAACAATTACTTTGCCTTTATTACACTAAAAAGTCAGTCACTTTGGTGTAGCAGTAACTTCATGCTGAGTTATTTCCTACTTCCTATTGTAGAGTAGCAGTGTATCATAGAATCATAGAATCATAGAGTTGAAAGAGACCACAAGGGCCATCCAGTCCAACCCCCTGCCATGCAGGAACTCCCAATCATGTAAATCTGTGTATTGTTCTGTTGAGTCAAGGCCTCAGGATGGGAGAATATGCAAGGAGGATTAATGTCTACTTAATTAATGGTGTAACCAGATTCCTTTTAATTGCTTTCCCTCAAAAGGGAAAAAAAAGTCAAAATCTCATCACAATTTGCCTATAGTTATTCAGGACTGCTTAAAAATGTCACTGAAGAGATACTGCCTGCTTATTAACATTTGTGGCAAAGCCGCTTCTGTTGGGGTTGGTTTCAGCTGCTGATAGAGAAATACTTTAAAAAAGGAATTGGCTTGGCTACAAAATAGCTGCTCAGCAAAACCACCATGCAGGGGAAATCATTGATAATAAGAGGATAGCATTACTGCAACACTGGGAGAAGAATATATTTTATGTGACTTTAAGGTGCACCTCCTGGAGTCTGTGAATGAAATAAAACCAACAAAAAAAATCCCATGATTATAACAAGGAAGCAAACAAAAACCCAACTGTTTCACCATTCCTGAAAAGGATTGTTGACATCCAGTCCTGAAACATGGGCTGTGTCTGCACCCCAGAAATAATGTAGTTCAACACCACTTTAAATGTCATGGCTCAATGCTATAAAAGTTTGGCATATGTAGTTTGCTGTGGCACCAGAGCTCTCCGATAACAAAGGCTAAATATCTCACGAAATTACAACTCCCAGAAATCCATAGCATTGAGCCATGGCAATTTAAGTGGTGTCAAACTGCATCATTTCTACATTGCAGATGCAGCCATGGAGAGAGTTAAATGTGAATCAGTTCTGGTTTCATGAATTTTTCATGGACAAAATTGTACATGGCTTCAAGCTAACTAACCTGAAAGAGTGTGATGTGATTCGAAGGGTAAATAGTTCTATGGTAAGAATTCATTGTAACTGAGGACACACAGGGTTGCCAACTATGCTTCTGGACATTGAAGAACTTCCTTTCAGAGCTCCAAAGGAACAGAAAATTTGAAGCTTCTGTGAATTTTCCCAGTTTCCCCTGTTCATCATTCCTTCTCCTTCTTTGCTTTCAGTGGAAACCTCCAAAATCTGCTTACTACAACAATCAGAGGAAAGCAACTGCGTTTATTGAGCAGATCACTTTACTGCACAGAGCCAACTCAGCCAAGACTATATCCATTGATGAATGCCACACATCAGTAATTAACAAAAGACAGTATTCATTTTGAAAAGCCATCATAATTAGAAGTCCTTGGCTGCTGTGGAAACTAATACTACCATATAAGTAGTACTGGGAATCTAATAGCAACTCTGGCATAGTCTTCAGGAGTCTTTTCACATTGCATAATTATAGCAGTATGATTCCATTTTAATTGCCTGTTGTACATCCTGCAGAATCCTGGGATTTGTAATTTGATGAGACACTAGAGTTTTCTAGCTGATAATTTTAAATACCCTTCCTTAAACTGCATAAATGAGGACTGGATAAGATGGAACCATGGCAGTGGAATCATACAGCTGTAATCATGTAGTGTGAAAGGCCCAAGGGTTTTTTTTAATCCAGAGACTGTAAAAAATTGATAAATATGTATTAGTAGTAGTAGTAAAATTTATTCGGTCATTGACCAATACAGAAATTAATAAAATAATAAATACACAGTACAGTTATTAAAATTGTTAAACAATTTCAAATACAAATTCAAAGTCAGCTATAACCATGTCAGTTCCCGTCAGCCAGTTCGGGACGTAATTTGCATATAATGTAGCAAAATGTTGCTACCTTATGAACAACATTTGGTTTCTGATTGTCTATGAGATAGCTTAAATAAAAGGTGTCAGTGTGACCAGGATATTTATTTAGGAGAGGAGTAATCAGCTGATGGATGATTAATAAAATATGTTTTCTCTTCAGTCAGCATTTTTGTGGCTGGGATAATAAATTAGATTCTCACGACATTAGAAAGAACTTCATGACACTAAGAACTGTTGGACAGTGGAGCATGCTGACTTGGAGAGTGGTAGAGTCTCCTTCTTGGGAGGTTTTAAAGCAGAGGCTGGATGGCCATCTGTCAGGAGTGCTTTGGTTGTTTATTTCTGCACAGAAAAGGTTGGACTGGATGGCTCTTGTGGTGTCTTCCAATTCTCTGATTCTATGAAATGATGAATTTCAACTCCAACATAGTTGCATCCAAAGTGCCCATTTTTGCTGCTTCTAAGAGTTACTGATATATTTCCCTTCAACAGAGCCCAGATTAATTTGGTCATTTGGATGAACTCATCAAACTTAACAATCCATTCTTCCATCCTTTGTGCTAAAGTTCATTTCAAAATATGGGCACTATTCTTACTTGATTTCTTATTTTTGTTAGGATCAACAATTCCATTCCAATCACCCATGCAAATCAGATTTTGCAAGTCCAATACAGCTGTCTTTCATTATTAGGGCCATAAATTCTCATTAAATGCATTATCTCACTATTCCATTTATTTTCAGTAATCAAACATCTACCTTGTCCATCTTCAAATATCATTGCAGATTGCAATGTTTGGTTTATTTTTTTTAGAAAAGAAGAACTACATTCCTTTTATTCTTGTTTGCAGACACTTCTAGGCTCATACTTCTATTGTGCAGAAGCCTGCAATCTCTTTATACAAATCACTTGGAGGCAAATCATTTCTTGTTTGAGTTTTTTTTTAAGATAATGCCTTTTTCCTCCTTTTCTGAGGTGAATTGTTGGATTATTTTTTTATTAAAATGTTTTATTATATTGCTGTTATTAATTTTTCTTAACTGCTCTAAGCTTTTTGAATTTCTTCTTCTGAGGCTTCTTGTTACAGCTTTTTAACCTGATCCCTCATCCTCACCAAAGAATTTATTATATATTTATTACCTGCATAACATATTCTTAAATCATTTGTAACTATCCAGCAAATGTGAAGTGAGGGAATCAACAGTGTTCCAAAAATCTATGTGGAACATGGAGGAGGAAAGCTAACAGCCCTGCCACTGCTGCATGTATCCACCACAGAATATAGGCATTTAGTTGCTGCTGGCACCTCACTGTATTGCTCTGGACTTTTCCCTTTGTGCTATCATATGATACAATAATCATGGGAATAGCTGCAATGACTATTCTTCTCCACTCTTGTAGATTTATTGGAGAAAAACACTACTTTGTATGGTGTTCCTCCTCCTCATATCAAATGTCTGTGTATTTGGACCACAGCTGAAAAGATCTTTGGAGAACCAAGTATATAGTTCAGAGAAGCTCATAGCTTCATAGGGTTCACTGGCCATTGTGACTGGTGGTTGTAATGCAAGAAGAAGAAAAAAAAACTTTTGGGAGCTCTGGTAATGACAAAAGTTGTGTGCTTTGGGGGGAAATTATCTTTTTTTTTTTTTTAATGCTCAGTCTGTTTCTAGTGGCATTTGAGGGTATGGATATGACATACGTCTTGGGCCTTGCATCTACATAACAGATTTTGGCTACCTTCATGGTCTATATCAGAAGGAAATATGTGGCATACTTCACTTCATCTTGGACATATACTTGTATATAAAGCAAGCTAGAAAGCATGCTGCAATAATAGTTCAACTAAGCTTCCACAACATCTATCTGTTTTGCAAAATGTATATATAACTTGTCAGCCACATAGCCATTTTAAAATAGGGAAAGAGACATTTGGTATTAAATGAAGACGATCTAATCTTTCTTCCACACATGTTTTTACACAGCAGGCAAGACTTCACACTCTCAACAGTCTAGTTCATCACATCCTTGTAATTAAAAGCAATAATCAGAAGTAAGACATGCCAGCTGTAAAGTAAGCTCCTTCCCTAGAAGGACAATGAACTGAGTGTGATATCCAATTGCCTGGAAAATACAATTAGCATTTGTTCCAAATGTGTGGCCTCCTATGAAACCAGGCAATTCCAACTAAAGGATCTCACAGTATAACAGATTCCTTGCCTTAGCTTTGTAAAAGGCAAAAACTACATGATTAGCAGTCTCTTGAGACTTCCTGTTGCTGGCTTGTACTTTTCAGACTGCCATGGTAGAATCAAATGTTTAGGGTTACCATATCTTGAAAGAAAGACAAAAGAGGGTGCATTTACTGTCTACTTGAAATTACTGACTGCTGTGAAGACGCTCCCTATAAACATCCCTACTGTATAAGCTGTGATAATTGGTACTAGAAATATTCCTAATATTCTCTGTATTTAATAATAATTTTAATTTATTATTTAGTGATATTTAATAATACTAACAACTAATCTGATTATAATTAAATTTTCAATATTTAATAGTTTTAACATGAAATGTGCTCAAATTATCACAAATAATATACTATGAAACACATTGATACATATATGAGAGTCATGTATCTGTACAAATAAAAACAATTACATTGTGGCCAGTCTCTTTCAGTTGCACTTCAGTCTTCCTCCTGACACTGGCTAGCCCAAGCTAGATCAACAGTTCTCTGTGGATTACATCATTAACAACTGTTTATTGCTAAAGAGATAGTTGCACAATTCTTTGCTTTGCTTCTCTGCCTCTTCCAACAGCCCCCTCAGCTGGAAGCCATGGTAACCCCAACAGGGCTGTGGCTGGCTGCTTTGAGGCTTCCTTTACTCTTTTTAACCTGGCACATCTCTTATATTCCTCCTCAGAGCTCTACCATCTGATCACCCACATCCTCCAACCTGGACCTTGTAAGAAAATCTAGACATTTTAAAGATCTGCCTGGTCAGAAATTGTAACTTTCCAAAAGAAGACATATTCAGGAAAAAGATGGTGCTACTTTGTTTAAAAATAAATACACACAAACTTCCTGTGTCTATAAAATGAGCAAAATTGAGTGTTACATCACTGGTGGGGAACTTGCAACCCCGACCATTGGCCATTATGGCTTCAGGTTATAGAAGTTAGCATATAATAGCCTTTGGGTAGCCACAAGTACTCCATCTCTGCTCTGTAGCCTAACCATTTCTCTGACATTCTAGCTATTCATGCACACATAACTTTAAATGTTTCATTAAAACACCAAAAACATTTCCTTCCAACTTAAAGGAGTACAACCCAGCTGCTTTACATACAGTTTTATACATAATGTGTTGTTTGGCTCTACAAATAACCTATTTTTTAACATGGTACTCACCATCAAACTTCTTGTGCCTGGACACAAATGTTGTGCGCACAAAATGACTTGTCTCATCCACCAAATTCTCAAATTCCAGTTTGCTTTGCTGGCTTAGCTTGTCTTCCATTTCTGATGTGCAGCATGTATATTCCTGAGGGCAAATTCTCAAGTGTTCCCCTACAATGAGGACAAATAAATACATAGCATAAATGGAGGCATGCAAAGCAAACAAGCCCATCAATACATGCATACTGGCCAGTCAGCATCACTCTAAAGAAATTGATTTTCCATGTATTTAAAGACCATTATTACCTGTGGAGAGATATGAACACTATGACACTACACTGAAAATTGTGCCTCCACCTAGAATATGTTTATCACTTTTCTTCTTCACCCCAAACAATGTTTGGATGAAACCAAATGTCCTTTTTTTAAAAAAAACAAAAAAAAAACTTTCTCAAGCAAGAATTTGCTCCTCTCCCATGAGGTTGTGCTATCTCTTCCATGGATGGTTTGCAGCTTTCATTTAGATTTTTTTTTTAAAAAAAATGCATGTTACTAGGTCATGAGTGAACAACATGCAACCTCTCCAAATGTTAATAGACTGTGACTCCCATCCTACTCAGCACAGGCAGTGAGGAATGCTGGCACTTGCAATATAAGAAAAAGTGATAATGTTTAGTTTGTGTAGAACTGCTGTCATTATTAAAGCTTGAACTTTTTTCAAACTTTTTAATGTTTCTGCTTGTTCATTCAATTTTTAAAAAACAAACAGCAAAATGAATTTGGTAGATCTCTAATTACAAATGTTAAAGTACTATATTCTTATGCAGATCTAGATTTCATTGTTTCTTATTTGCAGTTAGATGGATAGTTTTAGGACAAATAATATGAATAACTGTGATCAGTTGTTCTGCATGGCCAAAAGTCCTGAAGGAATGCTTCAGACATGGAACAATCCACATAGTGTTCGCAGAGAAGTGAACCACTTGAAGCTGTGCTCATCCATTTCAAAAGTACACTATTGGGAATCCATAATCTATCTATTCTTCTTAAACTAATATCTTCTAGCAGGACAAGAACACACACCCTCAAAACCTGCTCCAGAGAGCCCTCAGCTGGTTTTTCACATTTAGGTCTTTAGGATAAATAAATTTCTGTCATGCTATGGGTGTTAGTGCAATATTGGATTTAGGCTTCATAAATGCTTCCCTGGAAGCCAAGATGACTAAACTGAGACTATCATACTTTGGCCACATCATAAGAAGGCATAATTCATTAGGAAAGGCAGTAATGTTGACAAAGGTAGAGGGCAGGAAAAAGAGTTGAAGACTGCAGGCCAGATGGTTAGATTCAATCAGGGAGGGCTCAGACCTGAGGCTGTAGGATCTGAGCAGACAGCTTGATGATAGGGGATTTTTGAGATGTCTCATTCACAGGATTGCTATGATTTGAGGCTAACTCAAAGGCAGTTAACAACAGCAACTTCATGAATGTTAAGAAATAATAAAAGATTGTCTGAAGCACAATAAATTCTTCTTTTTAAACCAATTAATGCATTTAAAAGTATCACAGAACAGGATTTGATTAACAGTACACCTGAAACATTTTTTTCTGTTGCCTGCCATTTAGGATATACTGCTTGAACTGGCTTAGTTCCTTGCACAGAATATGATTAACATCCAAGGGAGATGGGAAGAGCATAGCATACATGAGTAAGTGTAACTGCACACACCACTGCTACACACATTTTCATGAAAAAAGATATTTGTCTCTACCATCATCTCAAATACAAGACATATGTCTTGATGGCATTGCCATAGTTTAAAAACATGGATCAGGAAGTTGTTCAGCATTTCAGGGAAATTCCTGATTGCTAAGACTTAATTTTTGAATGCTTATATATAACATTATACAGTTCAGTCCAACTGAATGCAATGAATTTTATGGCAAGACTGGCTGCTGCACACTCCTATAGACAACAGATGATTTCTTGTCAGAGACATCAATGCATCATTGTGACAAACAATGCAATGAAAGGTTTAATTAATGTCTATGCTATACTATAGTCAGCAGAGATGCAATGGAAAAGCAATGAACATGTTTTCTTTTAATTCCCAAAATTTATCTCTTGCTACACCCACAGCAGTATTTCTGACAGTACTACTTTCTTCACTGCAATCTGCAGTTCTTTAGCTCATGAAATTAAAATGCCCAGTTATTACATGAACTGTGAATTTCCAATTGGTACTGCACTCTGGTTGTCAGAAATGTTTAGCCTGGTGTGCAAGAAGGGAAAAAAATTCACTGTCTCACCTGAGAAATGTAGCAAACTATCTGCCCTTCTTAATTGTATGCCAGTACAAATGCTATGCTTCACTTTAGGAGCAAAATGCCGATTCAAATCTTTGTGAGAATTTTTATAGTAAATATTATTGCCCTTTTCTTTGTAGAAGCATAGCATAGCACTCTCATCTACTGATGGTATTTGGAAATACATAAGTGATAAGGGAGGAAAGGTTCTTTCAGATATTTGGGTCCCAAGTAATATAGGGGTTTAAAGATGAGCATCAGCACCTTATATTGGTCTTGAATGAGTAAAGGGCTATGCAGATGGGTGGCTCTGGGCCGCCCCTGCTAGCCATGGATCGGGGCCGTAGCAACTGCACACTGTGGCCCTGATCCTTCCTTTTGCTGCCCCTAAAAGAGTAGCAAAAGGCTGCCCTAAGAGCTGGAACTGCAGCTCTTCTGTGTCCTTTTGGCACAGCGTGTCTGCATGATGTAAAGGGAGGGCATCCTGACACCACATGCCATGCGTACAGTCATTCGGTGTCAGGCTGGGATTGGGGCAGCTGGTGTGTGGCTGCCCCACCCCAACTCCACACCCAGGCCAGCCCTTTAGGTCAGTCTGCAATGCCCCTAAGTCCATGGCCTGAATCTAATTGCTGACCTCAGCTAGAGTAGACGAACTGTATCAATGGGATGCACATGAACATTTGCATCCCAAATTCCCATTGAATCAGCAGATTTATTCTACCTGGGGTTTGGTTTTCTTGATTTTTCAGCTTCTTGGTTTCTGGATTGCTAATTCCTCATGCAGGTTCTCTCACCTCAAAATAGATTAGGGGGCTAAACAGATGGCCCCTTTCCTTGCAGGATCAGGGCCATGGCAACTGCATGCTGTGGCCTTGATCTGGTGCTTTGCTGCTCTAAAAACAGCTGGCAAATGCCACTCCTTTTTAGAGTGGTAAAAAGCCACCCTTGCTGCTGTGTGAATGCTGTGCCAAGGGAGTGCCCTGATGCCACCCACTGTCTGTTTGGGTGGGCAACATGATGGCAGCATTGGGGCGGAGTCGGAGTGGCCAGTGTTGCAGTCACCACACTCCCACTCGATCCCCAGGCTGGTCCTTTTGGCCAGTCTGTATAGCCCCCAGTATACATAACCATCTGAAGTGTATAAAATGGCCTGTGTGCCACAGTGGCCACCTAGGTTCAACTGATAGTGCTAAATGGAGGAATATCCTAAAATTGTACACCTGTTATTTTGGGGCAGTGTAAACCTCCAAAACAAGCTGAACACTCATTCACTAGACCAGGACACAACATATGTGCGGGTTTCAGCTTGTTACTTTCTCTGTTTATCCCTAATCTAGCATGTTACCACATCTAACCAATGGTTCCAAAACTCCACAGATTTGCTTGATTCATGGATGGCAAAGAGAAAGAGATCTGGTTGTCGATCTGCATATTTCTGATTCTGTGTGGCTTTTGATAACATCATCCAGTAGTTTCATATAAATGTTAAGAAGCAGGAAAGAGTTGATGAAAAAAACCTCAGCCAAAATTAAATGGTTTGAAGATGATATCCCCTAATATTACATGTAATTGACCTGCAGCTGTGAATGGAGCCAAGCTATCACCATATCTCTTAATTTAACCCAAATAGCCATCCATAAGAAACATGGGCTATCTCAATTGGTCGTCGGGCCCACTCATTGTGCAGGTCATACCCTCGATGTGGTCTTTAGTACGGAATGGGAATATCTGTGGGCAGAGATAATAAAGACCTCCGCATTGTCATGGACAGATCATTTCCTGATCAAGGCTGAACTGACAACAACTGTCTGCCCCACCAGGGGTGGCAGACCTATTAGAATGGTCCACTCTCGAAGGCTGATGGAGCCAATGGGATCCCAGAAAGCCTTAGAGGGTTTAATGGTTGGGAATGCCAGTGATTCTGTCAAAGCGTTGATTAATACCTGGAACACCATTCTTACCAGGGCTATCAACACAATCACTCCCAATCATCCTTTCCAGCCCGCTTCCAACCGAAAGCCTTGGTACACTAATGAGCTTAGGAAAATGAAGTGGGCTAGACAATGACTGGAGTGCATCTGGTGGAGAACTCGACTCTTATCTGACAAGACTCATCATAGGAACTTTCTCCATTCCTATTGAGAGGCAATACGTGCAGTGCAAAGATCCTTCTGCTCTGCAAGTATTGCATCTGCAGAGTTCTATCCAGCAAAATGGTTTAGGGTGGTAGGGGAACTGACATGGGTTTCACCTGCACAGAACCCACTACTTAACCTGATAATGGCCTGCTGTGACATGTTTAACAACTTCTTTGCAGATAAAATCTCTCAAATAAGAGCCAACTTGGATGCCAGTGTTGTGACAGAGTCAGTTGAAGAGGTCAGCAGAAACTCCATTAGTGAAATTATACTGGATGAATTTCAATCTCAAAGTACTGATGATGTGGACAAGGACCTTGGAAGTATGAGGAAGACGACTTGCCCTCTTGATCCTTGCCCGTCTTGGCTGGCCATCCAGGGGGAGCATGCATTCAGGCTTTTCCTTAGGGATATTGTCAATGCATCCCTCAGGAAAGGTTATATTCCATCTTGCTTGAAGGAAACGGCTGTCAGGCCGCTTCTGAAAAAGCCTTCCCTGGACCCCCTGGATATGAATAACTACAGGCCAGTCTCTTTATTACCATTTCTAAGCAAAGAGCAGTTACTCTTCAACTCCAAGCTGTCTAGGAGGAGACCTATTTCAAACTGGCTTTAGGACAGGATTTGGAGTTGAGACTGCCATGGTGGCTTTGGCTGATGACCTTCGTTTGAGCATTTACAGAGGTAGTGTGACCCTGTTGGTGCTCTCAGACCTCTCATCAGCTTCTGGTACAATAGATCACAACATCCTCTTGGATCACCTGAGGGGGTTAGGAATTGGAGGCACTGCATTGCAGTGGTTCCGTTCCTTCCTCTCGGTCAGATTCCAGAGGGTGTTGCTCGGGGACAGTTGCTCTGCAAAAAAGGAGCTTAATTGTGGCATCCCGCAAGGTGCCATCCTGTCCC
>JAIPUX010001232.1:38733347-38751750 GCA_020142125.1 Phrynosoma platyrhinos
CTTTCTTGCCACTTTTGAGAGCAGCGTGGGATAAGGTCCTAAGAAAGGAAGCAGAACAGAACCTTCAACTTTATAGGACACAGTGAGGAAGGTAGGGACAGAACTGCGAAAGGAGCTTACTGCATTGCTAAAATAAACCTTCTTACCTCTCCCAAATTCAATCTTAATTTGGGCGGCATCCTGATACTACCACAGGGATTTTGCTGCCGAATCCCAGCAGTGCTCCAGCACTGGGACCCGGGCTGGACATGGGCAGCAGACTCTGTGGCAAAATCCCTGTGATAGTATACGGATGTTGCTCAAATTAAGATTAAATTTGGGAGAAGTAAAAAGGTTTACTTTAGCAGTGCAATAAGCTCCTTTCCCAGTTTTGTCCCTTCCTTCCTCACTGTGTCTTCCACAGTTGAACGTTTTGTTCTGATAAGTTCATAAATTAACAACTGGATTAAAAAGCCACAAAACAGTAATGCTCCCTTCTGGGCTCTGGAGATCAGCCCATCATTTGAGAAATGTTGAGAGGGAAAGGAAGGTGATGAGAAAGTGGTCAGTTGCACCTTCTGGTGTGTCTACAGCAGCCCCTTCAAAGTAGCCTGTAGCAGTAAGGGCCAGCAACACAGAATGTTTTCTTTTCTTTTCTTTTTCTTTCTTTTTTTAGGGTATCACTTTGGCCTGGAAAGCCAGCATCACGAAGTGGTGTGAACATTGGACTATGACTCTGGAGAACAGGGTGGGTTTGAGCCGCCCCCCACCCCCCAGCCATGAAAACTCACTGGGTGACCTTGGGAAAATCACAGACTCTTAGCCTCAGAGGTCAGCAATGGCAAACTCTTTGTGAAGAATCTTGCCAAGGAAACCCTGTGACAGGTTTGTCTTAAGGTCACCATAAAATAGAAACAATTTGAAGGCAAACAACAACACCCAAGCATTTTGCCGATATTCTTTTCCTCACCTTGAATCTGGAAAAGTCAAGGGCAGTGGATAGGTCCCCTCACCATGCAGCTTGAAAGAGACCTCAGGTGACACCCTAAGACCTGGATGTTTGAGGGGAGGTTTTGGTTTTTTTTTTTTTTTTGGTTTGTTTTACCCTGGCTCATGATCCTTTGGACCAGTTGCTGATTCCAGGAACAAACAGAAGGTACTTCTCTAGTAAGGAAAACAAATACAAGGTTCCTAGTCTGTAGCCAGTCCTCTTGAAACTCAGTGGAAGAACTGAGACATCAGTGGTAATATCTGTATTCATTCTTGCAGGGACCTGAAGCTTTTCCTTAATGAATTACGTAAGTTCACAGGGTTAGCACAAAGCCGACATGACATACCCATCATGATGTGACAAGACAAGACCTTTCACTGTAGGGGGCATTCCTCTTGCCCTCTAATTATTATGGCTGCCAGTTTCTACAACATTTCAGCTCTATGGTATCATCTAAAAGGGATATTTTAGAACCAAGAAAGGTGCAGAAAGGGACATGCAAAAGAATCAAGGGACTGAAACAATTCCCCTGTGGTGTAAGGCTCCAGCATTGAGGTCTGTTTGGGTTTTAAAAAAAGATGCAGAAACTATGTATGAAATGAAAATGATTGGGATAATGCCCCCCACCATGATATTAGACTTTTTAATACTCCACTGAAGTTAAGGTGGGAGATGCAGCAAAGACAAAAATTCGTACTTTTTCACAGGATCCATAGTTAAAATGTGGAATTAATTGCCATAAGATATAGTAGTGGCTGCCAAATTGGATGGCTTTAGGAAGGTATTTAGCATTAAATACATTGATAAATAATAAAAATGAATACATTCATGGAGAATGAGGCCATGAATGGCTACTATTCATGCTTAGAGTTGTAAATCTTAATTTATTTATTTCTTGTGAGCAAGAATGAATAATTTAAGCAATTTTCTTCCTGCTGTGAGAGTCTTTGAAAATTCTGAGAATTATTATGTTGGGACTTACTTTGAACAAAAAGAGTCTTTTTGTGCAGAAAATGGGATTCTACATTCTGGCAACTTGTAGGGTTTTTTGCACAGAAATCTCATTGGGATTGGAAAATAGATAAATAGGCTTTACTAATTCAAAATGGGTATATATCACATCCAGTATCATAGTGTACTTCTTTATTTTCAGTTGCTATGGAGTTTGAGATGGAAGGTTTGGGTGAACACAGGCAACTGATGGTCTCCGTGTGAGCAGAATGGTGGACAAGATAGGTCTTTGAGTCTCTATAAATGGGAATATCTAGAGGCAACTTGAATTGTATGTATAATCAATATGAAAAATCATCAATACGTGTGGGAAACCAGCAATAAAGAGTGATAATGAGAGAGGAGCTCTGAAAAAAAGGTAGTGTCATTTGGACTGAGGAAATAATGGATATGATCAGGTAAGTGGAGCTATTCTGGAATATGAGAAACACACTGCTTCACCAGGGCTGCTCTACTATTAGGCAGAATTAGGCTATCATCCCAAACAGCAAATTTTGCATATCATGTCTTTCCTATTCCATGCCTTATTGTTTTACTGATACGAATGGGGAAGAGAGAGGTGCTGATGGGTTTTTCTGCCTCATGTGCCAGAATTATTATTATTATTTGGAAGGTTTTTATTTTTGTTTTAAAACTTTGTATGTCTTCTAAATAATTTTATATTTTATGTGATTATTTTAATTTTTTTTAGTTGTTCTGGTTTTTAGTGATTCTTTCTGGGAGCTGCCTTGGGTCCCATTTTTGATAGAAAGATGGCATACAAATAAGATGATAAGCAGACAAACAAAGATCGATATGGTTAGTTTTGAGTACTATATACCTTGAATAGGTAGTTGGAAGGTGTCACTTGCTCTTAGAAGGTGTTTCAACCTTCTAGCAGCAACCTTGAGCAGATCTCCAATGTTACAGTATGTCAAAGAATCATGATCTAGCTCCCACTTGTTCCTGGTTCTAATGCACTTCTATCAAGGCATGTGAAAGCCATGTGAAAGTCGCATCCTTATGACTTCCTGCCATCAAAGCAGTGTAATAGAAGATTATTGCATGTGTTTCTGAAATGCAGTGAGACAGGTAGTTACAAGAGAAAAGAGTACTTTCAGTGGTGGCATCTTATCTTTGGAATACTTTCCCCAACAAGGCTTCTTTGGCACCTCTATTATGCTCTTTTGGGCTTAAGATAAGGAACATTTTATTTCTCCAGGCATTTTAAGAACTGTTTCCAGTCCTTTCAGATGGTAGCATTCTTCTGTTTTGCTACTTGCTTTATTGTTACCTTGGTTAGATCTGCTATAACATTTCATTATTTTCTGTTTTATTGGTTTTACTATTGCTGCCTATAGTACTGGTCCTTCCTGTTTTATATATGTTTAAATGTTGTATAAACTACTTTCATTGTCAGGTCTGAAAATGATATAAAATAATCACACCATACTGTACAAAATAAAGGCAACAATGTTGACTATAACATTGACAATAGGATATCCTTATTTGACTTCATGGGAAAAGCAGTTTTGAAGAGAATCTAGTAAACCTCTCACAGATGTATCCTATGATTAAGTGTATCTGTTTTGTAATATCTTGAAATACTTGTTTTTCCCATGCAATTCTCACAACATTTTGCAGATACTTGGTTAAACACACAAAAATTACATAGGTGTTTCTATAAATTCTTTCACCTATTTGTTAAGGAATTTCAGATTTCTTTGTATGAAAGCATACAATTTCCTCTCTCATTCCTACACAAGGCACAAAACACATAACCCTATAACACTGATAGAGATTTAAGAAAAGTATACCATGCAGAACTGCACAAGACAGTAATTACTAGAACATTTTTATTTCTTTTCTTTTTTAAAAAAGAAAACCTGAATGTTAATGAAACCCAAATTTGTGATTTAGCATTCAGCCAATATTAAACTGAAATATCACTTCACTGGACCAAATATTGTTCCCAGTGAACAGCCGTCTTGACTCTCCTTCTGGCTTGGCAATTATCTTCTCTGTAGGGTATAACAACGCAGCACATTGCCTCACTGAAATTGCATCTGGCATTTAAATTGCACAGTTCAACTTTTATACTTAAGGCGAGATTTGAACTTGTGATGTTGTAAATTCATTCTATGGGAACCTTTTCAGACAAGGCAAGATTGAGGCAATATTTTCCCAAAATATGGTTACCAAATAAGCAGCTGAACATCAGAACGTAAGATGTAAGTAGTCCCTCTTTGGCATCCTAAACTAGTAGGAAGAAACTAACTTTTCATACCCTGCTTGAATGCATCTGTTTGTCTTCAACTGGAAAGAAAAAGGGGGGAAAACACTCTTTCTTAACACACCTTTTGGTCCCTTAGAGATTTGAGGTCAATTAAAAAAATGAATGCCTTCCAAAACAGACTGATAATTAGTTAACAGTCTCTTCATTATGAGTCTCATGGGGGACATTAATTTACAACATGTCCTGACCCAGTTGTCCTTGTGAAACCATCAAATTCACAGAAACAGAGGTTGAGGCAAAGCTGTTCATTCTAGCACTACATGGGCACAGGGGGGGAAAGCTATCCACAATTTTAATGCTAATATGCTTGAAGAACATGCACCATCCCCCCTGCCATAAAACTTGTAAAATAGATAGGTTTACAGTTATTCTTCCAGTGGCATAACCAGATGCGAAACAGCATATGCATGTGTACACCTATCACAATTTATGTATACAAATGTACACTAAAAGATAAAGTCAGTTTAATTTGAAAAGAATAAGAACAGAATTGTATAAGAATACCCATGCAGAATAAGATCACTTAGTTATGGCCCAAATTCATTTGTTAGCCCCCAAAAGACCAGACCCAGAATTCATGTGAAGTGTTGACTGACATTACACTAGCTGGCACTAACAACTGCATCTGAAATAAGGATGCAATTATTTAAGCTCATTTTGGGAGAAAGTCAGGATATAAATCCCATAAATAAATAAATAAATTTGCTAATTTAATTCTCAAAGGAAGCAAGAAGTAATGCTAGTAATTTTCTTCCTGTTGCAAGAAAATCTTCAAAACTACAGTTTTCAAACCCTTTTCACAGTTATATCCCAAATGTACATGCACTATTTAGTACAGTAAAAAATAAAAATGAATAAAAAGTGCATTCATGCTGTTTTCTACACAGATAATGCTATTCAGTAGGCCCTTGGTATCCACTGGGGGTGGACAGTTGCTAGGACAGTTGCTTGCATTATTGAACTCTTCTGGGGGAAGGCTTATATAGACTGTCACAAGTGTCTATGCTTCAAAATTTACCACTACACCTCTGTTCACCAGTATTTATTATCTAGTGTTATGCATTCGAGCACAGCAGTTTCAGTTCTGTCATTGCTGATAGTAATTTATGGAGCTATTCTCTGTGTATTGGTTTAATTCCCATTAACCCTCTTTTATGAGGATAAGGACACTTGTACAGTGTGTGTCATATTTTCTGATCTCAATTAGAGTTCCATCAGGATGTGAAAATGCCCCATGTCTAAAGGAGTGCTTGTGCGTGCAGAAGGATGTTCCAGCCAAACACAGTCAAAATCACAAAGTGGGATGAAAGAAAAAAAATACAAAGTAAACCTTTTCTTGTGTGGTATACAGGACCCTAATGAACTCCAGTATCCCCTCAATGATTCCCCCCCCCCCCCGGGGAAAGTGGCTGAAATCTGGGAATATTGTTTACAACTAGGCAGGCAACATCAGAGAATGCCTATATTGTATGCCTAGATTCTGCAATGAAATGGGACCCTGGGAACCTACAATGTCATTTTATGGTGAAACAAAGCTAAAGATTTTGAATGAATTCTGTTAATGATTAACAATTTATATTGTTAGGCTACTTCCTGTTCTAGTGTTATGACAGATGGCAGCAAAAATCAAGCTCAAAACTCCCTAAATATGTGACAGAGTAAAATAAGCATGCAATATCCAGTGCCAAATATCTTTCCTACAGGCTCATAGGATATTTAACTTATCATGAAGAGACCATTGCAGCCTTGCAGATACACACACATTTCAAAGTGTATCATAATTTATCCTGCCAAAGCCACATGCATTGCAGGGGAAGTCATCTGCAATTACATGGTTTCTCATTTTCTTTCAGCAGTCTATTAATCCAAATCCAACCTTCCTATTAGATTATTTGATACTGCAACAGATCAAAGTTACATTTACAAGGAGATCAAATAGCCACTGGCGCTCATCTTTAAAGATGATTTCTTAAGATGTACATTTTTACTTCTTACTGTTCTACTAACAGTGCCTTTTATTCCATTGAGTCTCTTAGGTTTATATTAATGATACTTAGATAAAAGAAGATTGAATATATAAAACTGAAAGCAGCATTTCAAGATCTGCTTGCTATGTTCATATTTTGATATAGAGCTGGTCTTCTAAGCTGTCAGTTATCTTCATTATTACTTATAGAATTAT
The DNA here is from genome assembly GCA_020142125.1 of Phrynosoma platyrhinos. NCBI lineage: Eukaryota > Metazoa > Chordata > Lepidosauria > Squamata > Phrynosomatidae > Phrynosoma > Phrynosoma platyrhinos. The sequence continues at coordinate 38,739,786 of JAIPUX010001232.1, forward strand.
ATTCCTGGCAGCTTCTGATACTTGGCAAGGTTCAGAGCCTTCAAAATCAATAACCAAATGTAATAGATTCTTGCCCTTCATCTCCTTTAATGGCAAAGGTTTGACCTTTACAGTTAAAGATCAACCTGAAAGAAAATCCACATCTGAATTTCATGCCTCTTTGTAGTGATCTCTTTAAATATTCTTCCCTATGTACCTCAGCAATAGACATCTTCCTTGTTACTTTTTTTTCCTTTTTAAAATCTCCACATACTTTTTTTTTTTTTTTTACAATGAGAGTTTTTGATAAAATTCTGATGTCGCCCTTAGCTTTTACCACTGGAATTCATAGAGTCCAAAATTCACCACTCCCATACTAAGAGGGTTCTTCAGGCAGTCAAAAGGTAGAAACTTCCCAGATTGTTCAGCTGAGTATAAAACACCCCCATAAAGCATAGAGATATTTTGTTATCAGTTAATATATACTGAAAATAGCTAAATTAAATAAAATATGTTCACATAATGACCAATGAAAAAGTCAAGGCTCATGTAATTTTAAATTGATGGAACATAATCCAACCACTCATCCCAACTAGAGCAGACCAACTGTTGCAATAGGATTAGATTATGTATTGACTCACAATTCCACTATTGATTCAGTGAGTCCAAATTTTGCTTGGGATTAACCAACATAATTCCAACCAATAGGGATTACATAAGTGTTTATTTATAATTTAACAACTGATTCAATTAGTTTACTCTATTTGGGATAGCAGTTGGATTTAGCTCATAGATGTTGCTCCACCTTTCACTTATATCTAAATTTGATCCATCTTTCACCTATATCCATTTTCTAAATTCCACTGAACTCAGTGGATTTTGCTTCTGGGATTGTCCACTAAAGAAATATTTGTGTACCCAATTCTGTTGATATTAAATAGATTTGGTGTGCCTTCCATAGTACCCCATACATTCAGCATTCCTAATTTCTCCTAATTCTGTATTTCCCCCTAAATGTAACCTTCCTAATTTCTCAGGTCTATAGTAGGGATGGGTGAGAATTTTGCTTCATCGTCTTTTCAATAGTCTGAAACACATGGACCAAATAATGCAGATTCTGGCCACATTCGGGGTGTAGCATTCAGATGACACATAGCCAGAACCTGCACTGAGCCTATGTTATCCAGAAAGAACCAGGCAAGAAGGAGTGGATAGAATCTGTTCCTTCTGGCAGCCCAGTTCAGGTCAGGATTGGGACCAGGCATGTGTGGTTGCCATGGTCCTGATGCAAATGGTGCTGGCACAACCTCATGCCAAGCTATTCCTCTGGGAGGAATCTGCTGCAGCCTATAAAAACTAGACTGTCTGCAACTGCCCAGAGGACTTTTTCAGCAACCGCTCCCAGATTATGGAATAGCCTGCTGGAAGAGATCCATCATATTACTACCTTAAACAGCTATAAAAAGGCTGTTAAGATGAATCTCTTCTGGCAGGCCTTTCCTGATATCCTGAATAGATATACAGGCCACCAAAAAATAGCCCAACCTGCTTATCCCTGATTCTGCTGCAGTTATTGTTTATTTGTGTTATTATTTTAAGTGTATTTTAAACTGTCAACTGTTTAATAGTATTTTAAGGGGTGGGTGGGATTGTAGGATATGGAATGCATATTTTAATGTTGTAAGCTGCCCTGGTTGCATTAAGCAGAAGGGTGGGCAAGATAAAAATTATCATCATCATCATCATGTTTCAGGCCAATAATTTTTTTTTTTTACCAAAACTACAGAAACTTCAACAAAAATCATGTTCCTTGTCTCTTTCTTCTACTGGACGTCTTTATGCAATTTGGCCATTTCTTGCCTGATCCATTAAGAGAGCCTCACATTAAGAATGTGAAATTTGGAGAATGTTCCTCACATCCCTGGTCTATAGCATTTTGGCAAATGCATAGACCATTCTTTAAGTCAGGGGTAGACAACCTAAGGCCCAGGGGCCGGATGCGGCCCCACAAGGCCTTTGGACCAGCCCCAGGCTGGTCCTGCTGCCGCTGCCGCTGCCCGCCATGATAATATTGATTATTGTTGTTTTTACTTGTTCTTGGGGTTTTGTTGGCAAAATCTCCACAGGGGTTTTGCCATGGCTTTTCTGGGGCTGAGAGAGTGTGCGTGCATATTTTTGTTATTTTTTTAATTTTTTATTTCTATTTATTTATTTATTTATTTTTGGTGCTTCGGCCCCCCAATTGTCTGAGGGACAGCAACTCGGCCCCTGGCTCAAAAAGGTTGCCTACCCCTGCTTTAAGTATTGAGCAGGCTAAAAAAACAACAGCAATAACAAACCACTGAACAACAAGCCAGGGAATACACGTGAAATGTAATGAAAGCCTGAATGGTGGTTTGAGCTTTGAAACATGGCTCTGGAGATCAGGGTTTGATTTCCTGCTTGGCCATGGAAACCCACTGAGTGACCTTGGGCAACTCACATAGCTTTAGGGTCACCATAAGTTGACTTGAAATAACTGAAGGCACATAAGAGAAATGTTTAACATCCTTTCTCTCATATATTTATCTTTCATTGGGACAGTATATTCATTCAAACTAATAAATTTTAATCTCTGTCATATGCTTTTCCCAGTGTTCAGATTATGCATACATACAGCATGGTCCTTTGAATACAATAGATATTTTCTAGATATTCTATAATATTATAATAATAGGACGAGAGAGCTATTGAATTTTCCCTGAGTCTCTAATGTCATCAAAGAAAGCTGGGATTATGCTATTTATTACAGTGTGCTCATGATATTGAAACAAGTCACCTACACAGCCAAGGTCAGAGTAGCTTTCAAGAAAAACAAAAGCAACAGTGCACATCTGTCCACTAAATGATATGAATACTAGTATTGGCTTTAAAAAAATACAAATGAGCAATTAGTCATGCTAATTATATCCATTTATTATCTGCTAATGATTCCCACAGTGCTTTTTGTTTATGGAAGATAGATTTATTGGTCTATAATGTAGAACATCAAATTGCAGGTGATCTTAACTGTCTTAATCATTATGCTCAAAGTCTGAACAATGTTAAGAGTGCATCCACCACTGTAATACTTTTGAGGCCAAACTTTTCGACAGCACCTTGGTAACCAAAAATGTAAATCAATGTACTTAAAAATCTATTGATTCTGGTTTCTTCTACATTTTGATTATTTTACTGGAAAAAATATGAGCCTAGTTTGTCTTAACCAAACCTGAAAGCCTCTCCAGAAAAGAATTGAATTTTCTACACGTTTACTTTGAGTGCTTATTTGAAGTAGAGACACATTGCATTCAATGGGACATATTTGCAAGATCTCCATCTTGAATGACAGGGCTTTGAAAAGTCCCTTGATCACCTTTATATTACAAAGTGAAGAAACAGGGTCATGGGATGGTATTTGATTCTTCCCAATGCTACTTCCATATCGCTGTAATATTCTCACCAGTGCGAAAAATGAAACTGGTGGATTAAACTAGACTACTTTAATACAAGATAGACAGGAGATGATCCCTTTCCATCATAGATTGAAAGAATATTCCAAAATATTTTAAACATGGCCAGAAAAGTGTTTCTCCAGTGTTAAGATTCTAATAAGGAAAAATTTGAATGATGAGAATTTTCACATGAATGATTTATTTGCACAGAAAGCAATAGCATTTCCTATCTTCTTCTCTCTGTGTGTGTGTGCATTTTCTGTACAGGAAATACTAAAATAATTAATATTTCCAGTGCAGAAAATGCTGTGTGTACATGCATGTGCACACACATCATTTTAAGTAACATCCTTTTCTGCACAAAAAAACACACAATTGGGGCAGCTTACAGCATTAAAACTACAATAAAATACATACAAAAACCACGAACCCACCCACCCCTTAAAAATATTAAACATAGAACAATTTAAAAACATTAAATCACAAACATATGACAATGTTAAAACAAATCAAATTATAACATGTATTCAACTGTTCTTTCAAACCTAAATATTGTGATCATAGAGTAATCTCAAAAGAATGCTCAGAGACCGGAAAAGGTCCTCCCCCTAGACTACAGCCATCAGAATCATGCATCTACTATGGCCATGGTATTCTGGGAGTTATTTTTGTTTTTAATATATAAACTTTGTTCTAATATAAAGATCGAGCCACTCTGGCTTAAATCCAATGTACTACTGCTAGAGTGAAAATCCCCATTAACACTCCTGTATTGAATGACATTTGCACAACTTATTCTTCAAGCAGATGGACAACAAAAACTGCATTAGATACCACCACTAATTCTGACAATAGACTCTATTCAACTGTTTAGATGATTTCTGGTGGCAGCAGGATATAGCAGAACATGTTTAAACATGTCACAGCAGGGTTTTTTTTTTTTGTGTGTGTGGGAATACTTCAACAAATAAGTGTCATTTTTGTTTACTTAATGTTTTCCCGCAAGAAAAATACTTTATACCTTCACAGTGTTGAGTAGCTTACATACATCAAATGGTAATCATGACAATTAAATCCTTTTCAGTTCTATGCTATAACACAAAACAACGTGGAAAATTCAAGGGGATTACTTCTTCAAGTATGGTATATTCATTCATATAAGCTGAAATGATTTGAAAAATGCACTTGGAGCTGACAACTACAAAAAACATGTCAATGAATGTCTAAAGCAGCTACATCTTCTGACCACTTAACAATGGATGGTGAGTATTTTTCCTTCCAGCCATTCAGGATGAGTCTTTTAGTTGTAGTAAGAGCAAGCAGAATCCATGTTGACCAACTAGTAATTTCTGCATCATAGGAATATAATTTAAAGTTACATAGACATCTACATATATCGAAGATTTTTCTGATATTTTTTTTTAATCAAAGCAGCTGGTACCTCTTTTTTCCCTGGACTGTTTTAGATTCCTGTCCATCTAAACAAAAAAGAGATGGTGCCATCCCAACTGAATGCTTAACAATTAGAATTTGACTTATACAGTCATGCTAAGCTAACTATGGGCCTTTACAGACTGCTAGAAATAATGCAGCGAGTCCACATTAACTGCCCTGGCTCAGTGCTAGGGAATCATGAGAACTGTAGTTTATTGTAGCACCAGAGCTCTTTGACAGAGACAGTTCAATGTCTCAGAAAAAAAACTAAAGTTCCCATGATTCCCTAGCACTGAGCCAGGACAGTTAAAGTGGACTCAAGTGGCATTATTTCTGGCAGTCTGTAAAGCTATGTGGCATGATCCCAGTTTAAAAATTGCAGCAGTTCTTTTTATGGAAGAAATTGGCTGAATGTGGGATTAGAATTCTGCAAATTGTGGAATCTGCAGTATATTTTAGATCAATGCATAGGTCCAGATCCTTTTTCTTTTCTTTTTTTTTTAAAACTATTTTCAACACCCAATACATATAATTTGTCCTCTGGTGCAGTGTATCAATAGTTAGTATTTTCACAGGATTCATATATGGCAGACACTTTTAGAAACTAAGGGCCTTTGCAGACTGCCAGAAATAGTGAAAATTGAGTCCACTTCAAGGATTAGGGTTAGTGCTAGGGAATCATGGGAATTGTTTTTTTTTTTCTGAGACATTGAGCCTTCTCTGTCAGAGAGCTCTGGTGCCACAATAAAATACAATTCCCATGATTCCCTAACCCTAACCCTAATCCTTAAAATGGACTCAATTTGCACTATTTCTGGCATTCTGCACAGGCCCTTCGACAGAAAGTCTTGGGCCTGGAATGAATTAACTCAGTAATCTGGTTTCTCCTATACTCTGTTCTCAAAGCAAATAATGTTGCTAATTTTGGTGAGTTCTAATAGAACAAATTGAAAGAAAACTCCCTGAAGTTCCTGGTGTAGTGTGTACTTTCGGTTTCATACCATACAATGATATAAACAAGCATATGTTGGATTAATAAACAGTTTGGATGAGAGAAAGGAGTTTTGTGATACCTTCAAGATTAACAGATTTATTATGACAGAAGTTTCCTGAAGTAAGGTACAAGAAACTTCCTTGTATTTTGCTGTATCGGGCTAAGAACAGTGGCGGCTAGTGGCCCCCATGTCAGTAGAGCAGCGAATCCACTCTGGGTTTTGAGTAACTTTAAAGGTGTTATCCAATGTGCAGAACTTATCTTGGGGACACACCAGGAATTTCGGGGAGTTCAGGAAAGCCTGGATTATTTATCACACAAAGGCATACAAAGGCAAATCTCATGCAGAAACAGGATTTTAAAACCTGCTAAACACCTGCAAATGTTGGTTGTTTTTCAGACGTGTTGGCAGAAAGAGAAATCACACAAAAATAATCCAAATGGAAAGTTAACAAAAACCACTTCTTTCTACTTTTGGAATTTCCTGAAAGTAAAAAGAAGCTGGTTTTGTTAGCTTTCCCTTCAGGTTATTTTCACATTATTTCTCTTCATTCAAATGTCATCTGAAAAACAACCTGTATTTGTGGGGGGTTTCTACTCTCTGTTCGGGTTAACCCTGAACATCATGTGAAAAACAACCCACAAAAATGGGTTTTTTCACTTTAAATCTAATTTCTGCACAGGATTTGTCCTATGTGACAAACTCTTTGGAATAGATTTCCTGTCCTACAAACATAGGAGCCCCCAGCCAGCACTACCAAGGATCTTGACAAGTCAGTCTGTGTCCATAGGAGAGTGACCAAAATAGTGAAATGTCTGGAAACCATGCCCTATGAGAGGTGGCTTGGGGAGCTGGGTATGTTTAGCCTGGAGAAGAGAAGGTTAAGAGGTGACATGATAGCCATATTTAAATATTGGAAGGGAGGTCACATTAAGGATGAAGCAAGTTTGTTTTCGAGTCATCCAGAGATTAGGACATGGAGCAATGGATTTAAGCTACTGGAAAAGAGATTTCACCTAAACATTAGGAAGAACTTCCTGATGGTAAGAGCTGTTTGACACTGGAACACACTGCCTCGGAGTATGGTGGAGGCTCTTTCTTTAGAGGCTTTTAAACAGAGGCCATCTGTCAGGAATGTTTTGATTGTGTGTTCTTGCATAGCAGGGGACTAGACTGGATGGCCCTTGTGGACTCTTCTAGCTCTATGATTCTATGAATACTGACAAGGTTAATTCTTGGAAGTCTGACAAAAGTGATTAAGAAATATGAAAATATCTGAAAGGCTTCTACTCTTTGTTGAGATATTTTATGCAGCTCTTCAAAGCAGAGATAAGGAACACTTGGCCATGAGGCAATTTAGGATCTCCTGGGGTTCAATTCCATCCCTCTAAGATTTCCTAGGTAACTATGTCCTCTTCCCCATCACACCTCATTTGTTATGATGGGAATTTTTTTTGTATATTTCACCCATTTTAAAAAGTTGAAATTCATCCCATAGAGACAAGAACTACAATTTGATGGTATTTGTGGTCCTACTCTTTCATTTTTGGGATTTGCTCCAGTTTCAAATTTGTCTCTCAAACTGAATCCAGCCCTCAGTTTGAAAGTTTCATCACCCTTACGCAGAAAACAAAAAGAAATCTCAGAAAGCCAACCTTGTGTGAAGTCTTTAGCAGGATCTTTAAAACAGCTTGTGTTCTTTCGAGGCATGTCCTCCTCCCATTTAAAGAATACCTTTTGAGTCAAACTACAATTGTATGATGTCCTGATGATATTTTTGAGACAAAAACCAATGAGCAGTGATTTCATGATAATTTGATGCAGCGTTTAGAGTCAAGATGGTATCAAAGCCTTGTTTGACAAGGTACATTCAAAGTATGGAACATTCAAACTGAATCCTTGTCAGTTGTTCTACTAGTGAATAGTTTCAGAAAAGGCAAAAAGTGTCTGAATTTCCATTACAAGAGGCTGTATCACTGGCAGAAGCATTTTTAGATGAGACTGACAGATAATATAGTGAGCAAAATCCATAAAGGTGAAAGTGTGATCAATCAGTGTTATGCCCTTATGATTAAATATGCTGCTATCATACTGGCAGTGAATGAGTACGTTACATGATTCCAAAGAGCTATATTATCTCTCTCTCTCTTAACATTGTGTTGAATCTAGGGCAACTTAAATAATGATTTAAGGCACTGATCAGAAAGCCTTCATTTAAATATGTGACTTTAATCAGCTTTTCCCTTTTGTACATCAGTTACTTTCTATGGAAAAAGGTATCTTCATTAGCTGGTAGAACCATAAATATATGTTAATTTATAACTAAATAGGACCACTACATTAAATGTAGCTTATTGTTATGCTATTTGTATGGGAAATTATACAGATTAATTTTTTGTGATAAAAATAAATTTTAGAGTAAATATAGGGCTCTTTCATAATAATTCCTTTTTTTTTTCCAGCAGCAACCCAAGAAACCCATAGGTTTTTTTCTTTATACTTCTAAAATATTTCAGTGTGCAAACTAAATGTAGCTCCCTTTTTTAGATGATCAGAAATGCAGGTATAAGGTATACAAAGTACAGACAAAGCTTGAAAAGTTACTTTCAAAAATATTGTCCCACAGTTAGGCAGCAGATAAGGAGTTAATTACTAAATATATATATATTCAATAGTAATTAAATAGTATTGTTTAAAAAACCAACATCACAAGCTGCTGGCCTGTGTCACCAAACACTGCTAAGAGAAGCCATGAATAACTTGTAACTATAAAAGTAACTAAACAAGTATAGCTGTACCACATAAGGATTGCAACAAAATGAAATGGGTAACTATCTCTTATTGCATTATAGTTGTTATGTAGCTTTTAAAATGGAATTCTGAGTAACAAATTATTTTTATCAGGTTACTTCCAAGTTCTGTTGATTACACAGTGGATATTTCCATTTCTTTCTAATAATTGCTAACACTGAGGTCATTTGTATATAACATATTGCCCCTTGTGAGAAACTACTTCAAGTGAATCCCCAGTGTCTGTTTTCAGTGGCAATTCATTTCACTGTTCTGCAAATAATAATTAGTACTTATCTCAATGTTTCTCATATTGTAGCATACTGAAAATGTTTCCAAAATAAACAGCATTGTATTTTAAAAAGAATTGTGAAAACTTTATGGCCTTAGTTGATACTAGGATTGTTCAGTTTATTATTTGCAATAAATAACCATGAAGTTCTTGGCCTAAGGTAACCAGATGCAAAGTTGAAGCAACTACTCTGATCTTTTACCTGTTCATTCCAGAGGCACTCTGCAAATATCTCTGGTTTTCTTTTATTATTCTTTTTATCTTGGTTTTCAAAAAATGTGAAGAGACCACATAGGAATCAAAGGAAGAGAGAACACTGGGTATGTATAGAGTCTTCCATTTGTGACCTCTCACTTCCTTTTTATGAAAGGAGTAAATTCCCTTATTTTCATCAGTAAACATAAGATTTCTCAGACTTCTGACACATGAGACATACTTTTTCCTGCATTGAAGTGGAATGCAGACTTGAAGAGATCAGGAGGGGAAAGTCACATCCAGATCCTGATATGCAGCAACATACCAGTGAGAACAGGTAATTCTCTCAGGTGTTTCTGAATAGTGTATAACTAGAATGCTCAAAATCATTCCCCCTGCAGAGAGACACAAAAACATGGGCTGAAGAAGTTTTGAAAAGTTGGATGTCCAAAGTGTTCTAAGACTCTTGAATTATATATATTCTCTCTCTCTCATTCTCTCTCTCATAGGCAGATTGCACTACCAAATCTCTTGCCATTCATGGTGCTTTCACACCATGCTAGCTGTGCAGAATGGTGTAGAAAAGGCCTTGGAAAAGAAAGATAAATCCAGCAACTTTGTTTCACTTTGTTCAAATTTCAATGTATCAGGGCCAAATATTTTGTCAACACTAATTACATGTTGATAGCACAAAAGTGAAGAAAATAGAGTAAGGATGAAAAAAATGGATCTCAATAACATGTTCTGAACAGTGTTTAAGGGAAACTAATTTCTTAGGGGTGAAGCAGACGGGCCAAAAGACTATGGCAACTTGACACCATGGACCCGAAGCTGGCTGCTGCCATGGTCCCAAATGGGCTGCTGGCAATCCTTTTTGGGCCAGCTTCAGGTCACCTTAGGCAGCCTCAGACAACATCCAGGTAGTTTGGGGGCATGCGCCATTTGAACACCATGCCTCAAAAGTGTATGGAAGGAACATTATTTGGCACACGTGTTTCAAGCCTTAGTCATCATAATAAGTTTTTTTTGAGGGGTGGGAGATATCCATTTATGAAATTTTCTTTAAACTAATTAGATAGTTGCTGATGCTGAGAACCATGTGGCATAGTGGTTTGATTGTTGGACTAGGAGATCAGAATTTGAATCCCACCTCAGCTATGGAAACTCAATGGATTACCTTGGGCAAGGCATACTCTCTCAGCCTCAGAGGATGACCATGGCAAAACCCATCTGAAGTAACTTGTCAAGAAAACCCCATGGGTTGCCACAAGGCAGAAACAACTTGAAGGCACACAACAACAACAACAACAACAACAACTGCTTATCATTGCTTAGAATTGCTTTAAAATGTAATATAGACAGCTATATGTGAAAGCTACATTTCTTTATTTTGAACTAAATGACTCTGAATTTCTGCATAAAGGCCTACTTAAGCAGATAAGGCATGTACAACATGCAAACAGGCAATCTTCTAAACAGGTGTATATTGATAATTTATTGTTTTCTTGGAAGCAGGAGGTATCATTAGAACATACATGTTTTGAACCTGAATCCAATGTTGTGTGTGTGAACTGCTACAGTGTGTGTACAGATTGATGTGGATTTTGTGTAGACTAAATCTTCAATTGCGCCATTTTCCAAGCAAGGAAGGGTATCTTCTGAGCAGAAAATAATATATTTTATGCATATATGTGTGTGTGTGTGTGTATCCTACACAACATGCTGTTTTCTATGCAAAAATACAATGTGTGATTTATTTATTTTTTACAGAATAAGTCCTGATCTGTGAATTGTTTATGACAATGATGCAGTTTTTAATGATTTTGTTCCAGTGGGATGAACATTGCTAATAAATCTACTTACTGGTTCCTCTGAGAAAGAAATTAGTGAAGAATTATATACCTAGTTTAAATTTTGTAGAAAACATCAAAATATATCATCCAGGGTAGTCATATTCCCTTCACCCAGAATTGGTATTAAAAATACTGAATTTCATTATCTTATATTTCTAGGACTCCCCCCGCCCCCCAAGATATGACTTATATGTATTAAATGATTGCATAACAAACTTCAAAGAATCTGACAAAAATGAGCACACCAAAAATTAAAGCATAACTTTGAAAACATTATCAAATAGAAATACAGTTGTCCCTTCACTTGGAAATTCACAGAAGGGTGACCACCATTTGCATGAATGGGCCATGTGCTTGTGGCATGCACCCCATTCAAGGCAATGGGGCTTGAATATGCGTGACCATCGTAACCCGTGGGGGGTGTGTGGAATGGATCTCTGTGAGTTATGAGGGGTGACTGTAATATCAATGCAATGTCAGTTTAACCATCAGCCCAACAAAACATTGAAATTTGAATCCTACTGATAATTCAAATTAGAATAAACCCATTGAATCAATTTGATTTTCATAAATGTTGAAATCATTCAACAATTGGTTCAATGGGTTTATCATGGTTGAGACTATAAACAGGATTCAGGCCTTAACATTACTGCCCTATATGCATCGGCCTGGGCGTAAACCTCACTGAACTCAGTGGGACCTTCTTATGAGTAAACATGTATATGAATTTTAATTGCATTAGTTATTTCATTAGAAGTACCATGGGCCCTTGGTATCCACCAGGGATTGGTTACAGGATCCCCCATGGATACCAAAATCTGTGGGTGCTCAAATCCATTAAATATAATGGCATAGTGAAATGGTGTCCCTTACATAAAATGGCAAAATTAAAGTGTACGTTTTGGAATTTTTATATACCGTATTTTCCGGCGTATAAGACGACTGGGCGTATAA
>JAIPUX010001232.1:38754687-38797053 GCA_020142125.1 Phrynosoma platyrhinos
AGTGCAGAGAGGGTCTGTGTGGTTAGGTTGTAATCATAGAAACAGCTGGAGGATTGTATTTGAAATAGCTACACTACACTTGAAACAGTAATCAAGTTATATTATTACCAAGTTTGAAAACCAAGAAACATTGCCTGTATGTTTGAAACACAATAAAACCATCTTATATTTTATAAAAACCTTTTTTGGTCTCTGTGTGAGAATTTTGAACAAATGCTACCAGTGTGTTAGTAATAGTTCTGGGACCGGCATCTGATGAGGGCTATGAAGCAAGTCACATAAAATTATAAAAGAGAGAATTAGTCAAGGTGGCAGGAGTGGTTCGTTACATCCAGTACCAGTCTCTCTTTGGAGACACTTACAGTTACCCCTACAAATATGGCCATGCCCACTAAACTGCTTTACTAGCCAGAATGAACATAGATTTAGTAAGACACCACTCAATGTTTCCACATCCAAAACCTTAAACTTCCACAAGCAGATACCTTATTTTACATGGGTGTCATGTCACTATCCTGTGTCCCCAGTTCCAGTAATAAGAGCCATTGAATACAGTGATGTGAAGCTCTGAATAGACATGTACAGGATCACATAGGTCACTTCATTAAACAAAACGTATCAGTAACTAAACTGCATCAAATAATGTGACATCAGGCCCACAGGATCTGAAGAATAAAATGTACAAATATAATTAAATAGAACATGTTCAAGTCTGAAAAGAGTCCAATTAATTCATTAACAAAGATACTAATCAGTATACCCTAAAGGAATTCTGAAGAATTATTAGTTCACCCAAAGACTTAGATGTGAAGTCTAAATTATTTCTTCACTCTTCATTTATCAAGTTTAGCCCTCTGTGGATTTTGCCTATCTCAGGAAGTTTTACTTAGTCTCAAGAAAGAATTTTTTTCCATTAATGAAACTGCTTCAAGTACACTGAAGAGAGAGGGGACCTCCAGCCTACATGCAGTATCTTTGAGTTTTTGAGACAGCTAACTTCACAATGGAAAATAATATTGCAGGAAAGATATGGCTATCATAGAAAGGAAGCAATACAGCTACTTCATTTCTTCATCTACCAGTATTGATCAGAGCTTGTAAAAGTTACTTTTTGGATTGACAACTCCTATAATCTCTGTTAGCATGACTGGCAATTGTGAACTATAGTCTAAAAAAGGAAAATTAAAGGAAAAGTTGTAGACCCCCCCCCAAAAAAAAGTAGGGGAGATGAATTATTGATTTTCATGAGGTCATTCCCACATCTTCAAAAACTAGGGGAATCAAAACATGGAATAATAAATCCATATTCTTTGTTTTATTACCAATACATGAAGAGGAGAAGATTCCATGAGACTGCTTCATTTTTGTGCTTCCCACCAACTTCTAGTAATATCTCATTTCACCTGAACTAAAGTTCTTTGTGTTGAAATCATAGTTCTTTCAATGCAAACAAACCATCCATGTTCTTTACAAACATGATTCTAAAGATTCTAAAGAAAAGGATAAGTTTGTTGTGTTAGTGAAAACAGAAAATGTTGCATATGGAGTTTTTTGCTCCACAATTAAGGTATAATTGTAAAAACAGTTACTAGAGAGCAGGTATCATTCAATGCCAGGCTTACCTCTGGATAAAAATGCATAGGATAGCAATATTAGTTAAAATTCTGTCTTAGTCTGTTTTCCCAACACAGTGACCTAATTTTAGATGCAATTATCTCAGTTCAATAAACCATGGTTCACTAGACTGAGAACAAATATTATGTCCAATCTTTGCATCCCTCCTCTCTTCTCCTTTTACTCTCCTCCACAATCATAATATATCATAAAATGAAAGGTCCAGTATTTGTTAAAATTGTTTCTCATTAAGCCAGATCTGGGAAAAACTGTTTAATATTTGACTGCCATGGCATGAGGATCTGATTCATGTCTAAACCAAGTCAGCATTGCTGGCTGCTTTTTTTTTTTTTTTTTTAAAGGCCCCTTCATGTTCTACAGTCCAAGGAGATACAACATGTAGCTGCGCTATAACCATGTTAAAAATGGGGCTGCAAATGCCCCTGGAAGCAGTTGAAGATGATGATGATGTACTGTCACATGCAGTCATTCCTAGGAGCAACTGCAGCCACATTTGAACATGTGTGTGCATATGTGGGATGGGTGAGTTGGGTCACAGTAGCAACTAGTCTAAGAGTGACTGATAACTAAGGTTTTAAAAACCACTTTATAAAAGCATACATTTTAAAATAAGATTGTTTTTGTGCAGATATTTTTAAATTACACATTAATATGGAAACTGGGGGAAAAAACAGAGTTGATATTGAACATATGCAAAAGTGACATTAACTAGAATCACACTCATCCATCACTAAGTCAGACATTTAACAGATGTATGAGGGAGTGCCAAGAGTTCTTTATGATTTTCAACTGTGTCTTCTTTCACAAATGCACAGAGGTCTAAATGCTTTGTATAATACATGTAATATTTGGCAGGATCCAGACTAATTTATTCACAGCCATGTACAGCTTAAACCAAAAGGACACACTGATCATGCCTAACTTAATTTTCACTTGTTCAAACTGACTTATATACAACTTATTTTCTATGGAGCAAGTATTTTGACCCCATCTTATGGTTGTAATAATTATGTGTTTATAATCATTAATGGAAATTAGAAGTTATATATTTATAAATTATAAAAGGGGGAAATCTCTGTGTGAAACAGTAGTTTGTTGTTGCTGTTTGTTTGTTGTTGTTGTTGTTGTTGTTGTGTGCTTTTAGGTCTTTTAAGACTTGGTGAACCTGTCACAAGGCTTTCTTGGCAAGATTTGTTCAGAGGGGAACTGACTTTGACTTCCTCTGAGGCTGAAAAAGTGAGTTGTCCAAAGTCACCCAATCGTTTTCCATGGCTGAGTGAGGATTCTAAGTCTGGTCTCCAGAGTCCTAGACCAAGACTCAGACCACTATACCACACTGTCTCTTACATGATGATAATGGAAAGACCATACTTTTAAAATATATAATGCAAGTGGAGAAGCACTGGCCTCTGTTCTAGCCCATTCTAGGCCGGGGCATTTCTTTATTTATTCATGGTAAGCCATTTTCTGGCTTCTCTGGCTTTTTTGGAAATCAATATTTTGTTTGCATTCTAGTGGCTTTCTCATCTTACTTCTAGTGGAGGTTGGGGGGGGGGAGAGATCTTCAGGTGATTGCTTGCAACAACACAAGACTCTCTCACTCAGCATTACAACATACAATTGGGGGGAGGGGAAGTGGGACATAAATAAATAAATAATGCAGCAAGTTTTGCTTCATGTGTGTCAAGAGATATGGCTGCTTGGAAATCTGAGATTTTTTGGGGGAGGGGGTTCTATTCTTTCTGGCCACTGCTCTTGCTGAACCAACCTTGAAGAGGATTTTTCCCCCCTCCACTAGTTCACTATGGGTTGCTTTCAATGATTCCATCAGCTCAACTGTGTTCCATGCATTCTATCCATTACCCCAGTTTAACCCTGTTTTATTTATTCACCAAATCAAAAAGGATATCAAAAAGGGACTGGAAGCCAGAGAAGCACATAAGGTGAGAGAAGATGGAAGAAATGAAAGGGTTTGTGTCTGTTAAAAGGGGGGGGGGAGATTGAAAAGGAGCATCAGAGAGAGAGGGAGAGAGAATAATGTGAGTTCACTATTCTTCTGTTCTTCCTTTCACCACTTTTATGCATCCTTCAATCTCTTTCCCACAAAGAAAGGCAGTCTTTGATTATTATTATTATTATTATTAAAGTTTTTCTAGTTCTGAATACTTCCCCACAGTTTCATAACAAATAGCAAAGGAGATCTGTTTTACTATTCATGTGCAGAAAACTTTCTCAGTGACTGTTGTTTTTATTAACAGTAACAACAGCAACACAATCCTGAATACAATCTACTCACCAATCCAATTGTGTTCAGTGCAACTTCCTCCTAATAGGATCTCAGCGTAGAGGTTCTAACACAATGTGTAAAGAGAAGTGAGGATTTCAAAAGACCTAATCATCACTCATTTTATTTCTGTTTTCTGATCAGGGCAGTGTATGTACATGTTTGCCTGTGTGTTATATGTGAATTCTGATTACTATTTCTCCTTTTGCAACAGCTGATTGTACAAAGCTCTCCTACACACAAAAAGTGATGATGATCTCTTACATGGCAAAATAATACAAGTATTATAAAATCAGGATATGGTTTAAACACTTCATTCTTTTTATTGTATGTAACAATGACTTTTTCATTCTTTGTAGTGAATTTCTAAAAATAATCATAAAGGAATCGACAACATGTCGACAACAATAAGCTGTACTGTATTCCTGTCACCCATCTAGCAGCAGGGAACTAGGTGGCCATGTGGATGTTTTTAGTTCCAAAATAAGTAGGAAGTAAGCAACAGAGAAGCACAAAGATGTGAAGACTGCATGTTGGACATCAACTGAACTGCAATAGCTAGAGAGGTTGAGGGAACAAGAATTTGTCTTTGAACTATCAGAGCGCTATGATCTGTGTGCTTTTTTGGAGTTGTTCTAGCTGAAGCATGTGAATTTCTTGTTTATAACCAATCAATTTAGTTTGACCCTAATCATGATATCAATTGACCCCAATCATGACATTGTTTTCCTATGCATACTGTCCTTTCTATGTCACAAGTCAATGAAACTGTAGGCATGAAATGCACACAATGGAGATTATTGCACAGCCAAAAAAAGTCCTTTGCCCAAAGGGATAAGGTTGCCTTCCAGGTTGCTATCAGGTGTCATCACATAGCAAAATGCTGTGAGCTTCTGTCCTTCAAAATCAGTGGGCTAAGCATGGCTGGGGGACAGGCTTTCTGTGGGTTGGAGTCACCTAGCAGCATTGGCAGAATTTTGCTGTGCGATAAAACCCAATAGAAACCTGGAAGGCGACCTTATCCCATTCAGCAAGGAACAGGATTTTTGGCTGTGCGATAATCTCCAATGTATTTTTTAGCTGAGCTGAGCTGAGCTGAGACAAGCAGCATCATGAACAGAATCACATGGCTGCACTCTATTTGGGCCACACTGTTGGACTACAAGTGAGAAATTAGTGTCTTTGATCTAGGGGAGCCTTTTTAGGAACAGATGGTACTTCTGTTCAAGGAATTCTATTTTCCCTTCCATGGCCTGCACTGTTTCAGAGCTTCATTTATCTCCTAATTCCAAAGAGTAGCCTTTGCGGGCTAAAACAGAGGAGGAGTGGGAGTAGGAAAAGTTTAGATCCTGGCATAGCTTTCTCCTTGTTTTGTACATACATTATGCTTTAAGTCCATGATGTTAAGTTTAAATCATATACCTCATTTCCACAAGCCAGTACTGAACATCTTCTCCCTCTGTCACATGCTGACCCGACAAATCTGCCCCAGGCATATCTGGTTATATCCCTCCCATTGACACAATTCTGTGATGATGATCATCACTGTAATTTGTCTCCAGAGATGGAAGCCAGAAAAACAAAGGGCATATGTGCCATGGTAACAACCTTCAGGCACTGGCTGTGTGATGCAATCAGCTGGCATGGGGATACAAGATACCTACAATGTTTTCAGCAACTCTTCCCAAGAGATAACATCCCCAATATAGCAGGTCTATCCAAGAAAAAAAGTCACACATGCATACATGCCATAGCTGGGGTGATCCTAGCCAAAGGATTCTGGAAGTTTATCATCCAAAAATTAACACACATAAAGTAGTGAGCATGCAAACATGCACACATACTATAAGCTTCTTCATTGCTTCTCTTTATGTAGGGATCCAGCATCTAGTTTTCTACATATAAATTGTGGCAACTGGAATATCATAAGGAAAACTCTTGAGAAATTATTTCTGGTACCTACCACAGCACTAACTGGCAATTTTGTGTTCCAATATAATGTTCAGATGTGCTAAATGCTATTTGTTCATCTCCAGCCAAATAAATTCCTTCTTTTCAGTGAACTCGCCTTCCTCGGTGATCTAAATATTTGTCCCCTTTTAATAGGATTTCTTAAGGTCAATATCTCTGGGACTAAATGTAAGAATAATATAACACCTGTTTGCTGTCATAACGCTGTTGTCCTTAATGTGGCTTAAGGGATATAAACTGAAGTAATATTGTGCATCTGTTTTATCCAGTGGTCTCAGAGGTGTTTACAGTGTTAGTGACTTGACTGCATACTTGAAAGTATGGTACTCCTATTTTGCCTTGCTTGAAATGATGTGTCACACATGAGGATGCTCAAAGAATTTATTTTTTAAAATATATTTTTATTTATTTTTTATTTTTGACAATTGTGATACAACCTAACCTAATGAAAAGGAAAGGAAATTAACCTCCACCACCGCATGTAGCAACAGTAAGAGGTATACATTTGGCCTTCCCTATCTGTGGATTCTACATCCATGGAGTCAACCATCCATGGATTGAACACATATTACAAATTCCAAACAGCAAACCTTGATTTTGCCATTTTATATGAGGGACATCATTTTACTATGCTATTTTATTTAATGGAGCTTTAACATCTATGGAGTCTAGTTCCCGTGGGGGGTCCTGGAGTCAAACCCCAGTGGATGCCAAGGGCCCACTATATAGGGAACTTTCTATCATATGGGCCAAAATACCCTAGCTAGCTTTATATGCTACATACCTGAAATAGCAGGAGAGAGGCTTACTTTATTTTACCTCAGAAAAAAAAATCAAATTAGTTCTGCCTTATCCTGAACTCATGTTCAAAATCAGAAAGAAGCTAATATTCATTACATTTCCCATTTCTGCAAATGTCATGACACATTTCTCCACTTCAGAGCAACAACAAAGCCCTATTTAAAATGCATTAAGAATTGTTATTGTTGTTTCTAAATGCAATTAATACAAAAATGGAAAGAACAAATTTATTAGTGAACACATCAAAAACAGACATAGATCTGAACTACAACTGATCTATCCATCTCTGCTAACACACTAAGGTCCAAAACACACTGCAGAAATAATACAGTTTGAGACCGCTTTAACTGTCCTGACTCAATGCATTGGAACCCTGGGAATTGTAGTTTATTGTAGCACCAGAGCTCTCAGACAGAGAAGGCTAATGGGCTATGCAGATAGGCGGCTCTGGGCCACTCCTGATAGCTGTGGATCGTGACCGAGGCAATGCATGCCATGGCCCCGATCATCCCTTTTGCTGGCCCTGAAAGAGCGGCAAAATCCCACTTTTTATTTATAACCCGCCCCTCTGCGCGGCAATCGGGGCAGGGTACAATGGTATTAAAATAGAACAAAGTTAAAAACATTCCATCATCCCATAGTCCCACCCTCCCATCCCCTTAAAACAGAATTAAACAGATGACCAATTAAAATACAATATTAAAAACATAGACGACAATAATATAAGGAGTCAGATTTACAAGTCAGGGACCCATTTACAAGTCAGGGGTGGCAAAAGGCCACCATTTACAAGTCAGGGGTGGCAAAAGGCCAGCCTAAGAACCAGCGTGTGGCTCTTTAGCACCCTTTCCAGCGCAGTGCATCAAAACACTGCGCTGGAAGGGCATCCTCATGCTACACACCATACGCAACGGTGCACGACGTCAGGGCAGTGTTGGAGTGGTGTTGGGGCAGCCAGTGTGCAGCTGCCCCACCCCATCTCTGCTTCCAGGCCAGCCCTTTGGGCCGGTCTGCAGAGGCCCTAAATGTCTCATAAAACTACAGTTCTCAGAATTCCATTGCATTGAGCCATGACAGTTAAAGTGGTATCGAAGTGTCTTATTTCAGCAGGATGTGTTTTAGACCCATATCTCTGCATTTAGTGTCAGACTGAATATTGTCTAAGAGTATATTGAAGCTCAGACCTTTGTTTTTGGCTTTTGGCTTCATGTCACCACACTTTCATATGAAATTTAAAGTTACAAGCTTTGGCTCAATGTCCAAAACAAAACTGGAGTGACAAGTGCCATACATACATATAAGAGGGACCCCACAAAAACCCAACAGGTTTTGAATGTTTATTTGGTTACACTTTCATGAACAAGAACAATATACTATAGTCAAATGGTGTGGAGACCCAAATTTAGAAGGAAAAAAAATATCTAGTTGGATAGACAATACCTGTACCTGTATGGTTACACTATTAACAGAGGTGGGGATCTTGCAGCTAGTGGGCTGCATGTGGCTCTTAAGGAGGGTGTTTCCTGTCACCCTTTTTCCCCCATATCCCCTCAATGAAGCCTTTGAGTACCCCCATAAATTTGGCCAAACCTCCAATTTTTGGTTGAAAACTGACTGGGGGCACACTTTTGCTATAAAACAGTTTTGATCAGTGTTTCAGGTATTTCTTAACCCAAATGAATTCCAAACCCTGCCCTCACAAATTTCAAATTATCTCCAGATGGGGCCAACCTCCTGACAACCAGACCATGTCATAACTATTTCACCACATCATGGTTCACTGAAAAACAGCATGGGGCTTTTCTTGGTCTCAATAAACCCATAACATATATGAAAGACAGCATGTGCAGTGGTTTGAGTGATGGGTCTAGAACTCCAGGAAACCAGAGTCTCAGCCACTGGGTCACCTTGGACAAATCACACTCAGACTTAGAGGAAAGCCATAACAAACCTCTTTTGACTTTTTTTGTCATGAAAATTTTTTGTCATGAAAACCCTAGGGGAGGGTCACCATAAGTGAAAGCCAAATTGAAGGCACATGATAACAAAAAATGCATTGGTTGGGTCAAAGTATTCCACTCATGCCCAAAACAGTTAAACCATTCCCCCATCCCTGGTTATTTTTTTGTTTGGGGGGGGAATGCTTGAGATGGCAAGTGACTAAACTCTGAGAACATTGGTCAGAACTGTCCAAGTGACAATGATGGCATGCTTACACTGCAGGTCTATTTCTATGTGACTTCTGCAAGAAAAAAATCCTGAGAGACTGAAAAGTCCCATTGTAATGCATGAGGATTAACATAAATCTCTCATTCTTTACTTCTAGAACCTGACTGCTGTAAATGTCTTTTCCTCCTCTACAAAGAACTATATGTCATCTGTTGGCCAGCACTGGCATTTTGATAGAAAACATACTTTTTAGTTTTGTTTTCAATTCCTTATTGAAATTCAGTGTATTCATGTAGCTGCACTACTAACACTAACAATATATTCTGAAATTTGTATTTGAATATTCACATGGCTAGAACTTCTAAAGTCCAAAAAACACTCTCAAAAAGATCTGCCCCATTAACAAAAAAATAAAAATAAAAATTGTACCAGTAACACAGTGAAAATTACTTTTTTAATGAAAGGAATTCAATTTATGATCCAATACAAAAATCAGTGTTCCTATGTCATCTGCAAATCCTCCTTAGAAATGGAAACCAATCTGAGGCAAAGTAACTACTATGCAAACCAAAATGAATAACAAAGTAGGCAATTTTCTAAAACAAATTAAAATGCAATAGCAAGAATTTCATGAATATTTGAAGGGATGCTTGCCTTTCAGAGACAAACATCTGCATGTCTTTTACTAACCATCATTTTTCAAAAACACAGTGAGAAAAACCTGCTTGAAAGCTTAACTCTAAAGCACCTAGAAACAATTATATTTGAAGCAGCTAATTTTCTAAAACTAACATTGTTGGTTTTTTTTTAACAATGTAAAGGGTGCTCTTCATACTGAATAGATTTCCGAGAGCAATAAAAATATTACTTACATGAATTAACAGACACTGACAATTCTAACTGCATGATGCCAAGAACATGGGCAAAGCTACTCAGAAGAACTTGTTAAGAGTCATTTGCCCTACACAGTTACATCTGGTTATCATGACACTTTGAAAGCAAACATCAGCTGAAAGAATATATGAAAGAAAACAATTTAGTCTGATAATTCAGTTTCACTGCATCCATAATCCACCAAAAATATAAATGTTTCCATAAACAAAGCCCCTAATCATCCTGACGCTTTTACCAAATCTTTTATACTTTCATATTTATGTTAACTTAGGGTCTTTACAGACTGCCAGAAATAATGCAGCTTGAGGTCACTTTAACTGTCCTGGCTCAGTGCTAAGGAATCATGGGAAATGTATTTTTCTGGGACACTGAGCCTTCTCTGTCAGAGAGCTCTGGTGCCACAATAAACTATAGTTCCCATGATTCCTTAGTACTGAGCCAGGATAGTTCTCAGAGTTTAGTCACTTGCCATCTCAAGCTGCATTATTTCTGACAGTCTGTAAAGGCAGTTAGAGAGCTTTAATATATATAGCAATTGAAAAAGAATAGACAAAACTGAAAAAAAAAATCTCAAGAGCTCGCATCTGAAGTCACTATGCTGTTTAAAAAAAAAAAAGGAAAAATGGAAGCTCTCAAGAGTCCTTAGGGGAAAGGAAGGGAATAAGACTATTCAATTTTATCAGAGGGAAGAGCTGTGTGGCAGGAGTCAGCTGTGCCACTCCTGAACTTGCTTTTGTGCAAGTTTGAAAGATTTAGCTCTAGTTTTGAGTCACTCCTTCACTCTTCTACATCCTACCACCTCTTTGATTTTTAAGAGACTGTCTATTTGAGAGGCTGAAGGCTAGCTTGCTCAGGTGCTTTGAGAGGCCAAGGGAAGACAGACAAGAGAAAGGCATGGGGGAATCATGTGTTTTTGTCTGTGTGCACCTGTCTGCATGAGTGAGGAGAGCTGTGTAACTTTGTGTATGAGAGAGAAAAAGTGGAGGAAGTGTGCGGATGAGCGAAGTGAGGAGATATAGTGGTATAGACAGGGAGAAATACATGTGAGAGAGAGAGCAAGGTGAGAAATGTGTGTGCACTTGTGTATCTGTCTGAGAGTCAGAGAGAAGTGTGTCTGTATTTGTGTGTGAGATCAATGAGAGCATTTTTCTATGTGTGCATATGTGGGGAGATATGAATCTGCCTCTAACAGCAATATTTCTTTCAAATTAACAAGGAAATTATGCCTTGTGAATTCAGCGGGATTCAGTGGGCAACCTTTAGTGGTACTTGGCCAGTGTCCTGGTTTTCCTCTCTAAAATGTTGGATGTTATGAGAGTGTCACATGCTCATCACCTCTGCCTTAGATGTAACTACCCAGGGGAAAAAAATATGGATTCACACAATTGTCCAGTTGTTATAATTTATTCTAGTGCAATGTATAGCCAGAAATCTGTACAGTTTCAGGATTCTGATATATTCCATAGAACTATAACAACATGTGCTCACCCACATGCATACATTTTTAGAATGGACTTTTTCTAAAATACTCATTAATTTGTTTTAGACAATGTGCATTTGCTTTGGACAATGTGCATGCTCCAAGCTGTATAGAATTTAAAATGTGTGTTAAAAAAATTAAAAATTAAAAATTAAAATAAACAAATTAAAATTTAAATTTAAAAAAGAATTTAAAATATGTGCATTCAAATGTCTACATTTACAAAATGTACAGAAAAATACATACTTTTTTTTCTAGAAGAAAAACCTTGACATAGAAATGGGGAAGGAGGGGAATATATTATTAAAATATAATGAGGAAAATGGAAATTGTATTTTTGGAGCATAGTAATGAATAGAAAAAGCCTGACTTCTTTTGTGCTTTACACATATGCTTAACATCCAAAGCAACTTTTACTTTGCCTTCCCAAATGCACAGGTTTAAATTAACAGGGAAATTCTCTTCTGTACTACAAAGCCTCCTTTTATTAGCCTTTTGGTATTCTCTCTTTTTGAAATAATACTTCACTACATAACTTTCTATAAAGGCTTGGTGCAAGACACCCTTTCCTATTAGACCTATTGCCAAGACAACTTGGCAGTCATCAGAACATACAGTGAATTTTAAGTTGTCACCTGAATTTTCTGTCTGCTGCTTCACTGTGAACAGCCATGAGCCCAGCAATAAGAACTGCATATGAGCATCTTATTAAATGAATAAACAGAAATTAAGCAGATGGACTGCATACATGGACATGCTAGGCACATCAGCACAAACAGAGAGATAAACCTTATTTCCTGTCAATTTATTCATTTAGTCCAAATAATGTTCAGAGATTAATGCTGACATAAATTACTTTCAAATCCCACCAAACCACTGACACAGGTTTCCAGCAGCTTAAGCTACCTAATTAATGTGTACCTGAAGCACACAGGAAGTCAGTAATGCTCTAAAGAACTTGGGCAATGCAATTAATTTCAAACCTTGGTCTTTGGTCCTCTCTCCATTCTTTTCATTCTCTCATCTCAGTC
Source organism: Phrynosoma platyrhinos (assembly GCA_020142125.1). NCBI lineage: Eukaryota > Metazoa > Chordata > Lepidosauria > Squamata > Phrynosomatidae > Phrynosoma > Phrynosoma platyrhinos. The sequence continues at coordinate 38,766,953 of JAIPUX010001232.1, forward strand.
ATTGGTTCTCCAAACATTCACGGACTGTGAATGGTTGTGCACACAGAAATATTCACTGTTGGGTTAATATGATCCTGCGTGCTGTCAAAACATTTTAGCATGGGTTTCTGTAGAAGAATGCTTTGTGGTTTTCCCAGCAGTCAAAGGTTAGACTTGTCATTTCCATTCATGCATCATGCTAAAAGGGTCACCACTGGATTAAAATGTGTGTCAGTGGCACAATGCCCAGTCCATAGAAATGGTGACCAGCCAAACAGGTTGAATCTATGATACCAGTCATGTTTGATAGCATGAAAGCTGAATGACAAACCCATCTTCTATATTTACAGAAATAATTTTATCGAACATCTTAAGAGCCAGTGCATATTACTAGTGGACTAAGGTCTGCTTGGCATTTTATATGCTGTACAGACTTGCATCATATTCTGAAGCTTCCTGTATCTGTATGTATTTCACTTTTTTTCTCAGAAAATACCTTTTTTTTAGCTAATATATCTATAATTCTCTGCACAACAGTTCTTGCACAATACCTTGGGATGTTGAATACCAGGAAAAATTGTGCAAATGGGGGTTCCCAACTGCTAGGAAACCAAATTTTCACCTAGAAATGAGTATTCTGTGAATATTCTCTCCACCCCTATGTGAAAAATAGGGATGAGAAATGTGTGACCTTCCAGATGTTGTCAGACTGCACCTTCTATCAGTCCTACCCAACATAGCCAATGGTCAGGGAAACTAGGAGCTACAGTCTAGGAATTTCAGAAGGGCTATACAATCCCCCTTCCTGCTATAAATCCTGTTTATGTTTTGAAAACAGTGTACAAGTCATACAAATAAATACTATGCTCTTGTACATATGTAAGCTAGTGCAGCAGGACTTGTATGCTTCAAAAGATGATTATAGCATGTTATGAATTGCTCACATTGGCTTCTGTTACAAATGAACTTAAGATGGCTAAATGAGGCCAATATTCATCTAGTGAAACATACTGTTTTTTAGGGAAGTCACAACCAACACTTCTGAAAAATCATAAGGAAGAGATCAAAACAAAGCCACCCCCAACAATTTGTTCATAGCATCTGACTTCCAGAATCACAGTGCTCCTCTGGATGGAACTCAGTGCTTTCATTTTACTATGTGTCAGATGCCCAGTCCATATAAATGTTTGTTTCTTGTCTGTTTAATTAAGGCTCTTCATATAGGCATGTCTTTGAGCTTGTCAAATTGTTATCCCTACTCAGGCTTTCATCTAAATAGGTGAAGGGCTCAAACTGTCGACAGGGAATGTGAGACATATAACCCCCACCCCAGATGTCTTCACGCACACAGAGGTAGCCTTTTACACATTGTACACAAAGATCTGGATATAGCTCTGTAGTCCTGTCAGATAACTTTCTTCTAGCTCTCAGATTTCCCACTCATGGGAGCTTTGTAATCACATTTACCTGAACATGGTTACAAACCCCTTTTCAGAACGTTGTGCTCTACATGTGAAGAACTAACTTACTTCTGGTTACCTGGGGATAACAGGAAAACATTTAACAAGATTTTTGTATAATCCTCTATCTTTATGCAGAAGCAGTTAACATGTGTACAGATAAAATTTGAATAGCCTCCCAATTTTATCTAACACAGTCATTATTTTTCCTTGTATTGATGAAATACTATCCAGATTTTGTCCTGATTTTGTATGGGGTGGGTGGGTAAGGGAGGAATGACTAAGGAGTAGTTTTTACTTCCATGAAAATTTGGTTCCTGATTATACCTAATGGTATGTCCACACTAGTTCATAGAACTGAACTGCATTAATTATAATTCTCAGCCATCCTGGCTGCAAGCTAACACAGACATACCTGACAGAAAGTCCATTAAAACTCAGTGGAGTCTATTTTTGAACAAAATGTTCTGCATGCATATTATCTCAGTAAGCGTTACCACAACTTTGTAAAGTAGATTTTGGGGGGGGGGGTATTAAACTAGTATTTTAGATGACAAATATCTCTTTAAAGCAGATTGTATTTCAACATCAGAAAAAACATCACTAAACAATGCATAAAAGAACAAATGATATAATCATTTGTTAAAATACATTAAAAATAAAACATTAAAAATACAGCATGTCATATTTTCATTGTATTGCTGTAGCAAACCTAAATAATAAAAAAGCGATGCTAAAATTAAAAATTTGCTGTTACTTACTACATTTTACTTACTATTATTAAAGCATCCCTCTTTCAATACTATGGCTATTTACATGCACATGTAAGTGGGAGGAAATTATAACCAAAAATGAACAATTTTGAAAGCATTTGATTTTGTTTTATTGCTATTCTCTCTCTCTCTCTCTCTCTCTCTCTTTTGTCACAAAGGCAGTCTCCTGAAAAGCATGATCACTGTTTTGGGTGACTTCAACATTCCACTTGAGACCAGTTTGTCTAATCTAACAGGTGCAGCTCGATAGTTCATGGAATCCATGACAAACATGGGCCTATCCCAATTGGTCACCGGGCCCATGCATTGTGCGGTCATACCCTCATTGTGGTCTTAAGTATGGAACAGGAATATCCGTGGGCGGAGGTTATTGTCCAACATTGGCCTTATTGTTTTTTCTACACATACAAAAATCAGCCTAGCTTCCACTTACAGTAACTTGGAATGGATGGTTAACCCTTTTATTCCCTGTCTAATTTTCTTCTCAGAAACCATCTCTTCCCAATGTTGGGCCAAAAGAAGTGGGAAAGGGATGGTTTCCAAATGGGGAAAAAATGGGGGAGAATTTACCTTCTTTTTTCCCTATGTACCACGTTTTCAAGTCCAGGGTCATGCATGACATTTTATAAAAGAAAATGAGTGGGAGAGGGGAGGACTACGACACAAGCTTGTTACTGTGAGCACTTAGTATTCACTGTGGTTTTGTTCCAGGACCTCCCGATGATCAGGCTCCATTATATACAATGGGATAGTAAAATGGTATCCCTTGTATAAAACGGTAAAATCAAGGTTTGCTGTTTGGATGACACACATTCACACACGCATGTGCACACATGCACACACACACAATATTTTAAAGCAGTGGATGGTTGAATCTGTGGATGCAGAATCTGTGGTTATGGAGGACTAACTGTATATATGCATGTTTAACAAAATTTGTATAATTACCCAAAGATTGTTTAGAGATCTAGCTAAAGCCAGAGAAAGTATTCAGGTAAAAAATGCTTTTATATGGATTAATTTCAGCAGAAAAAAACACAGAAGGGAAGGTGAAAAAGAGAACACTTGTATAAATTAGTATTAGGTAAAACCTGAGCTAAAATTGTTCCAGATTCACATATTTTAGAATTGTTTTAAAATACACAACCATAGAGAGTATTCATGAACATTACATGTCTCTTCTACTATATACAGTTTATATAAGGCTAGGGATTTAAGACAGATTATGAGGGGATAAGAGGATGCCATCACAAAAGAACTGTAAATACAATTTAAAGTGTTCTTCTAGATTTTTATGAATAGCCCTGAGAAACATTACTCATGTATTTGATTTGAGAGGCATCCTCCAAGTTCTCATTAATGTTAAATCTAGACAAAATCCATTGTGAACTTAGATCTGATTTATATATTTCTTTGGCATTGTAAAACATAGCTCACTGTTACATCTGGTTAAGCAGTTACAGTGGGTCCTTGGTATCCAGTGGGATTTGGTCCCAGGACTTCCCTGGATATAAAATCAGTGGATGTGGCAAGCCCTATTATATACAGTGGTGTAATAAAATGGTGTTCCTTATAAATAATGGCAAAATTAAAGTTTGCTTTTTGGAATTTAAATATGTTTAAAAATATTTTCAAGCCACAGATGGTTAAATCAGTGGAAAAAAGAATCCATAGACACAGAAGGCCAACTGTACTTAATAAAATTTTCATTTCAGCTATTCATCTCAAACTGCCAAAAGCAAGAAAGAAAATTCTCAGATACCTGGTAGAGCATGGTGTAAATAAGGTAACATTTTCAGAGCATTAAAAAAAGGGGGGATAGATTGTCCCAAAATATAGAAGAAGACAAACAACCAGCATAAAATTGAATGCACTCATGTATGTATCTAAATGTAAATAAAGAAATAATTCAATGCAATGGATATCACCATAGTCAAGAAGACTGTGACCCAGTGAACTCTGTGCTAGTGCAGTCTGCAGGCCAGCCATTAATGAATGACAGTCAACTTCAGGGCCCCTGTTCTTCCTTCTTTTGTTTTTGTTTTTTTACCTCTTGATCAGACATTGACTGGAAAATCCTTCACGCATTGACTGGAAAATCCTTCATGGAAATCATTCTCTGATAACAATTTAAACAGACGACAAAAAAGTAAAGCAATTGGCTATCCTATCAGTGATGTAAAATCACAGAATATTCAGGTCTAGTATAACTTCTTGCAAACTTCAAAGACCTGTATCAATATTCCAAATCACCCAGTCCTATGCTGCAGAGTAACATCTGTTCGGTTCCATCTCCATAGGGAACTCAAAGATGATACACACGTTTAATGATACAGACTTTAAAGTGCAGACTCCAACACCCAAACTGTCACATGGGAAAACATTTCATTCCATTATAAATTAACATGTTTGAAATAACATTCTCACATCAAACAAGTATCCTGCCATCTATAAAACACTTTTTGATAGTCACACATCTGGTATTAAATAATAGTGCTCATTATTTTGTTTGCTAGCATTTTGTACTGAATCCTTTTCATTGATCCTGAAAGAACTGCTGGAATTGCTAGGTATTTTCCCAATCATTTATGTTTCTGTAGCTCTGCATCACTGTTTCTTTCCTTAATTTCATTCCACTGATCTCAATTATACCAGTTGTAGGTTTAAATTATTTCTCTCCCCTCTTTGGCATTTATAGCCATTCAACACCCATAGATTTATGTTCCCATTAGTTATTGCTTAACAGAATGATAAATATTGAGTTCTTTTAATCTGTTCTTCTAAGTCAGTTTCCCCAGCTCTACAGGCATTTCTGCTCTCTGAATTCTCTGCAATTTGTCAATATTTGTCTGGCAATGAGCATGCCTGTAATATATGAAATATTCTAATTACACAAGGCAGAGGAGTAAAAGGGGAATTTGTCTCTTAGGCAACATGTTTCAGGACAGAAGCTAAAGCAAACTGGATGCTACCATTTTTAAAGCATAAGCAATCCTTAAAATAATGATAATCTGGTTACAAAGGTACATATCTACTTGGAAAGAAACCCACGGAGGTCCACATAGACACCCTTCTTCCCAGGTAAATACACAGGAATTCAACATGAGACATCTACGGACACAGCCCTCTATGCATACATATCATATAATACTCTATTACAGGGACCGGCAACCTACAGCCCGCAGGCCGGTTAAGGCCCAGGTCCCTGGACTTACCGGCCCAGGCGAAAGGTTGCGCGCCACCATTCCCCCCCCCCTCGGCCCAGTGGCGGGAGGGACTTCGCAGGACCAGCCCCCAGCTCAAAAAAGGTTGCCTACCCCTGCTCTATTACTTCATATTCAGTACTTCAGGACTTACATAGAGGCAAAGCTGGCCATCAGTACAGAAAACCTTTTTCAGTCCAAGATCCAAATTCAATTTTGAGAATTCTTCCAGGGGCTGCAAATTATTTGAGCTAAAAGTACTAAGTGATATATATATATATATATATATACCAGCAGGATTTAGTTTTAAACCCAGTACAAAGCCTCAGGAGGAGTAGAAAGTATATCATAGGGAAGCAAGTATGGCCATCTGGGAAACAGAAATGGATATAGTCCTCAGTAGGGCTAGATTTTGGCCGCATCATGAGAAGGCATGATGCATTTTCACTGGAAAATACAATAATACTTGGAAAGGTAGAGAAAGCAGTAGGAGAAAAAGCAGTAGACCACATACCAGAAGGATAGACTCAATCAAAGAGCTATGGCTAGAAGCCTGAAGAAACTATGTAGAGTGGTCGAGGACAGGGGGCCTTGGACATGTCTCATCCACAGGGTCTCCATAAGTCAAAGTCAACTCAAAGGCAGTTAACAACAACAGGGCTAGATTAGTCCTCAGGATTGGGATTTTTCCACCCAGTTCACCAGATGAGGTAGAACAATTATTCCCAAACTCTGTTCCTCCAGGTGTTTTGAACTTCAGCTACCAGAAGTGTCAGCCATTTTGGCCAATTGTCTGGGATTCTGGAAGCCAAAATCCAAAAACCTGGAATGCCAGAATTTGGGAATCACTGTGGTAGAAGAATGGATATTACTTCAAACTACACAACAAACTTAACTCCCTCCCCCACACAAAACACAATCACTGTACAAACAGAAAGCAAGCACAATCAGATGAAATCTTGGCTAGAAGTATTTCCTTGTCATGCTGGCTTATTAACTTGTATCATTTTTTTCTTTTAGCACATTAGTCTAGGAAGGAATATAACTTATTTCACATTAAACCACTGGCCAAGCTAGCTCATTACTATGAATGCCAACAGGCAATGGCTCTCCAAATTTTAAAGGTGAAAAAAGACCTTTCTAACAGATCCAACATGAACCCTTTGCTGTGCATGTGTTTCATCAATGAGTACAGGCTTTGGGGCTGTACAGACAGTCCCTAAGGGGTGGCTCTGTGCCACCCCTGGAAGTGCTGGATCAGGGTCATGGCAACCACACACTGCGACCCCAATCCAGCTTTTTGCCACTCCAAAAAGAGTTGGCAAATGCCGCTCCTTTTTGGGGCATCAAAAAGATGCCCTTAGAGCCACTGCAGTGGCTCTTTTGATGGGGCATGCGGTATAGTAGCACGGTCAGGGGTATCAGGTGGGGCATCAGAGTGGGCAGCATGCAGTCACTCCACCCCATCTCCACCCCCAGGCTGGCCCTTTTGGCTGGTTTGCACAAGGCTGTTAGCCTTTCATGAGGAAAAACATATAGTTTTCCACCACTGGAACTGCTACCTGCAATATGGGTAAAACTATGAGGTGAGCTGGCAATATGTGGAATCACTTGGGAGGACATTCACTAGCCTTTTGTTGCTGTGTTGTTGTTGTTGTGTGCCTTCAGGTTATTCCTTATGTATGGTGACCCTAAGGCAACTCTATCATGGGATTTTCTTGTTTTAGTGGAACTCTTTTTCTTCTCTCATCCTTGGAAATTTTTCTAAATTTGCCTCAAAAACAACTACGACTTTACTTTCAGTAAAATGTGCTGTGTGTGTGTGTGTGTGTGTGTGTGTGTGTGTGTGTGTGTGTGTATATATATATATATATATATATATATATATATATATATATATATATGCTGTATAAATATTTCTTATCTTGACCTATTGAATGGAGTGTTTTGTGACTGGACTCATGCTTGTAATATCCAGTGCTAGTCAAATTATTATTAATTTAAATTTAATTTCCGTTAATGCTTTCAATGAAGCAGGAATGTCTGGAACTTCACTGAGGGATACTGAAATTAGCTTCCCTTAAAAAGTCTCTGAGGCTGCTTCCACACCTCCCACAACCTATGTGAATACAGCTTTAAGCCTAACCCAATGTAAATTCTAACATGCAAAGAATACACTGAAATATATCTCTGTGAATTAAGAGGCAAACAGTTGTGAAATTTCTGCTGCCTGTTTGATCTGTATCGATTACTCATTCATCTATGTAACTTCACACATGAAATCATGAATTCATAAGATGCATGTGTGAATCTTCCTGTATTTTTGATGCTCATACAAACAGCCACAGATACTTCATGCAATTAGATGATGGCTAAATAGCACTCCTTATTATCTTCCTTTAATTCTATGGTTTGCATGATAAAGAAAAGGTGAAAGCTTCAACTTCAGTAAAATACTTAATTCTACAACTCAGATTTCATTCTACAACTCAGATGCCCAAGAATAATTCAAAGTCTTGTTCATGTGAATTTAAAAACTTGGTGTTACCTGTTTTATATTGGCCACACATTCCATGTTAGCTCTCAGGGATTATCCATCCTATGGAACACCCAGATTCTTCTTTCTCTCCTGAAATACAATTTTCTTTTGGCTCCCTGCTCAATAGCTGTGACGAAGCATTAGCTCCCTAGACATATCTTGTTCTCTTTGAGTTAAATAAGAAATGCTGAGCCTACCAGTTCACTAATACCCCACTACATAATCCCTTATTTTGTGGCCTGACCTGGCTAATCCTTGAGTTAAGAACTGTTCATAAAGAAAGATGGGGGAAAGTCTCACTAACTAAGGTAAGCAAAAGGATATTACCATTACATTCCAGTCGGTAAAGTAGGAAGCAATGGAAAGGTAACTCTGCTGAATTAACTCTGCCGTCTGCCTCAAAAGGAAAACTTACATAATAGTAATCAGAAGTGTCACATATTATTTCTAGAGTATGGCCAATCTGTCAAGTCTGTTTCGATGGACTTCCTCCTTTATCCACCTCCAGATTCATTCTGTGGCAGTTCTGTGTGGATTAATTTAGAGAGGGGCTTTATTCTTGATACACTTTTCAAATGGACACATTTCACTGCACATAGCACCATCATCAACAACATCATCCCTGCACAAACTATGAGATCTTTAGGGAGGCACTTCTCTTAGTCCAATCATCTTCCTAGGGACATTTGGTGTGTATGGGGAAGAAGTCTTCTTGGTGGCTATTCTCAGACATTGCACTTCTCTCCCCAGGGAGTCTAGCATGGCCTCTTTTTGACATTCCATCATCATTTTTCCCCAGTTCCTACATGCTTTTGGGAACTGAATGCAGGAGCTTTTAATGGTAAACTGTTTTGTTGAGGGATTTTTAAAATATAAATATCCAATCTTTTAATGATTTTATGGAGTTTTAATTCTATAAAGTGAGTGTTAAAAAGCCCTTATACAAGTTGATTATCCCTTATCCAAAATGGCTGGGACTAGAAGTATTTCAGAGTTTGGATTTTTGGGGAGGAGGCATTGTGGAATACACAAGTAGCATAGTACATACCTGTATTATATTTCAAGATGGAAGAGAAACATGACTGGAGAGAGATGCAAAGATCTGTGAATGTGTGGATTCACACTGGGCACTATGCTTGGGTTCCCACCATTCACAGATCCTCAGTCTTTATCCAGCCTTGTCTCTTTTTGCCACCATCTACCCACTTCTGCCTTTGAGGCAGCAGCTGAAGCACTGCTGCTCATTCATCTCTCTCCAGCCTCACGTCACTCTCCAGCCTCACATTTCACTTGTTTGCTACTTGTGTTATATATGATATGTGAGGCTGGAGAGAAACTGAGGATCTTAGAGATGAATGAGCTGCTGTGCTGCATCTGTTGGGCAGATGGAGGCAAAAAAAAAAGGGGGGTTTTGGAGGTTTTCAGAATTTTTATTTTGGATTGGTGCTCAACTTGTATGTGTGCACATACATTATATTCATGTTTTTGTACATTTTTAATACTGTGAAGGGTGCCTTCAATTCCAATATTAAGGGGAAAAAACAGGATAAAATGAATAAATTCACCACTACCACCACTACTATCATCATCACATTCCAAAAACATGCTTACATCAATAAGATAAAAACACAAAGTAACATAAATAAAAAAATAGATAATTATTGTAATGAAATTCAAACTACCTATAGAATTAAAAGGAGCCCTGGTGGTGCAGTGGTTAAATGCCTGTACTGCAGCCACTCATAAACCACAAGGTTGCAAGTTCAATACTAGCCAGGGCTCAGGCTTGACTCATCCTTCTGAGGTTGCTAAAATGAGTACCCAGCTGTTGGGGTCAATGAGCTTACAGCTATAGCCCACTTAGACACTGCATAGCATGGTATGAAGTGGTATATAAATGAAGCTGCTTTGCTTTAAAACAGTTTAAATCAAATCCATTTAAAAATAGAAATATAAAAATCAGTAGAAAGCATACTATCAAGAGTCCACACAGTCAATTCCTAAAAGCATGCTGGAGTAGAAAATTTTTCATTAATCTATGGAGGAACAGTAAAGAGAGAATTATCCTAGTCTCCCCAAGGAGGGAGCAGTAGAACCGAGGAGTAGTCACCAAGAAGGACCTGTCCAGTATTGCAACAAAATATATCTATGCAGATGGTGGGGGCAGATCCCAAAATTTTTAGAACTTGAGCAGGCTCAAAAAGTTAGATATGCCACAATGATAAAAGTATTTCATACATATTTCAGGAATGTATGCAATGCTATTTTTCTTTATTTTCAAATGTACACAAGTTGTTAAATATATTTTATTTTTCATTCATGAAATGTATCACAAGACTGGAAATGTACATATTTGTGATTGCAACTTCCACCTGTTTGCCTATTTGGTTTAAATATACAGTATCCAGTAGCATTTGCTATTCCAATTTCTTTAAAGAGAAAATGAACAGAGATAATCTTCATCATAGAGCTTAGGGCCAAGTTACCTGAAAGATCACCTCCTCCCAAATATATGATTTTGGACCTTAAAACCATCTGGGAGCTGTCTCTTGTGCCCTTGGACAGGCTTTCTCACAGTAGTACCCCCAGCTGTGAAACATACTCTTTAGAACAGACTATTTGGTCCCTATGTTGTGGTCCTTATAGATGAGTAACTTTTCCTCACCTGCAGGTTTTTAAAATCTTAAAACATGATAATCTTTTTTTTAAAGGCCTTTGTACTATTTTCATGTACTGTTGCTTACCGTATTTTATTCTGGCTTAGTTCTTTTATTTCATTTTAGTTGTCATTGATTCTTATTTATTTTATGGTTTTATTTTTACTATAAATCAGAGGATGAGAAAACTGTAACCTGTGGGCTGCATTTGTTTTTCCAGGGGCTTTTTGTAGCTCCCCCGATTCCCTGAGATCCACACATCCCAACTCAGTCCTCCTACCAAACCTATGGAAATAGCTTATCAAAATCTGGAAGTCAAAACTGGTAGTAAATTCTGGTTGCAATTCTGAATCCTTAAAATTCACATGCCCCATCCCTACCACTTTTATCAAAACCTAGCCACAGCCACACTGGAACAGCAGTTATTAAGGAAGCCATGATAAAATATAAAGAGGTATGTCTTGCCTCTCTTATATATAATGTATGTACCAAGAGATAATCTTTAATCAACTGGATCCATTACAACCATGAATGGAAAGTGGGACTGTAAGGTATAAGAATAACTTGCAGCAAACAGTATGGTAATACAGTCAGACCTCCTTATCCACAGATTATACACAGATTCAGCATCCATAGCTTGAAAATATTCAAAAAAAGTATAATTTCCAAATAAGAAACCTTGATTTTCCATTTGATAATAAGGGTCACCATTTTGTTATGCCATTATATTTAATAGGACTTGAACATCCACGGATTTTGTTATCCATACGGGACCCTAGAACCAAACCCCAGCAGATAACAAGGACCCACTGTAGAAGACTTGTAATGTACATTATACTAATTTTTAAATGAGAAGGGAATAGGTTTCCTGCTGGAATGAAACAATTCTCTCTTTTCTCAGAAGGATTCGTTGGAGGGATGTGCACATATTTTTCATTAATAATTATGTAAAGAAGAGATCCTGCTTTCATGTAAAGTGTGCCCTTTGCCATTCGTAGGACTCCAACTTGCTCTCACTTCAAGTTAATGGCACAACTCCCATTTATTCCAAACAAAACAAGCACAAGTCTACAGAGTGAAAAGGTCAACAGAATGCAATTACATCTGAGTTTGGAGGAGCAAAATGTAAAAAACCCAATTAAAGTCAAATGGAGTTGAATCGCAAAAAATCCGGGATATCCATTAGTAAGTAAAGGTTGGAGCTGCAATTATTCTAATTAATGCCAGCTCTTCTGAGCTGGGTTATTTTATGTGAATTGGGTTGCTTATTTTTTTCCTAAAATGTCTATAGAGGTTAGCATTTATGAGGTCAAGCATTCTTCCTGCCCCTATGACCTAGTATGCCCACTCAAGTCCAGGAAGTAATTTCAGATTAAGTGCTATTACTGCACAGATTTTGAATAAAAACTGGATGTGGGAGTTATATTTCTGAGTGAATCTTTTGCAATATCACTGAAAATACAATAAACTGAAGCATTTTTTTTAAAAAAAACACCCTCAATTGTACATTATGTAGTCAATCTCATCTCCCTGCCCCCCACCAAAAATACCAATTTAGAAGGTCTCAAAGACATTACAAAATGAAAGCATTGGGTAATCCTTAATATAATTTATGGATGGGATCTAATCTTTAAAAAATTCCTAAAGTGAATGAAATGCCTGGAAAACAAATGAGATTATCTGCCATAGATTTTTATGGCAGACTCGTACTGTTATCTGCTTTATTGAATACATTTCTTAGCTAAAGATTTTGGCTCAGATGTGAACTAAATGACATTGTGAAGAACAACAAAATAATCTGTACATCCTGACAGTATTACTAAAGACAGAGTTAGAGAAGCTGCCTATGCATGGCAAAGCACATGGGCAGGATATCAACTATTTGGCACAAAAATTAGAAAACAAAACAGCATATATTACCATCATTATATTTTTGTGGCATAAAATAAAGGATTCTATTAGAGATTAGAAGAGAACTGTAATAAATGTTGTTATCTCATATTGCAACAGAGTGAAACATTTAGAATTTGATATGTAGCACACATGCACAAAGTAACTTCCAGTAACTTTTCATTATGCTTATTACTAAACTAAGCATTCCAGGATCAATCTGTACTGAATTCCAACATGTTATCCCATTGACTTTTTAAAAATCTATAGGTATTAAAACTTTTAGAAGAATATACTTTCAATATACAATTGAAAGACTTTGCATTTAAACGAAACACATACATGATCCATCATGGCCACCCTATAAACTAGCTATGTATTATGTCACAGGTGATAGTCCTCCATTTAACAGACTTTCTGACAGGAGTCTTCTACATAAAGGAATCACATCTGCTTGAAGGATTTAGATCCTGCAGACTCATTCCAGTGTGAAGAAAAACATCCTATAGAAGGATGGAAAAATAGGGGTCTTGAAGCTGCCCATAGCTGTTAGTATCGGGTCACAATTTTATCCAACTATTGCAGACAAAAATGCAAACTTTATTCTTCTCTCTCTCTCTCAGACACACACACACACACAACCATATAAATGTGCACAAACCACCATATAAATGCAGTCTCATAGTCATGAAAAAATAAAATCTATTTTGATTCTGTAATAATACTACACACACACACACACACACACACACACTTTTGCTATTTTTGTTTAACATAACATCTAAGCTAAAGAAGAGAATTATAGAATTTGCTTCTTGTTTTGGCACATATTGGTCAATCCTAATAAAGGTATCATCCTGTCTATATTTTAATTTTATTTTTCTTCAAATAGACTAAAGCATCAGTAAAATTTTGTAAACACACTATTCACTTTAAAGTTCTATTTTTATGTATTTTCTTTTTTTTACTTCTCCAGATCAATTTTTCATGCACATTTATATTCAATAAAGCAGAAGAACTCACTAGTATAACCACTCTTAGGGCCTTTGCAGACAGCCAGAAATAGTGCAAATTGAGTCCACTTTAACTGTCCTGTCTCAATGCTAGGGAATCATGGGAACTGTAGTTTATTGTGGCACCAGAGCTCTCTGACAGAGAAGGCTCAATGTCTCAGAAAAAAATGCAATTCCCATGATTCCCTAGCATTGAGCCAGGGCAGTTAAAGTGGACTCAATTTGCACTATTTCTGACAGTCTGTAAAGGCTGTATTAGTCTATAGCAGATACATTACAATTTTTGATGAGTGCAAGCCTGCAAAAAAAAAAAAATCTTTCACTTTCTAGCAAAGGAACTGCTAGTGTTCAAAATGTCTGTAGGGCTATTCTCACTTCACTGAAAATTAGTTTTAGTTTATAAAAAATATCTATTTAAAAGTTAAGTAGGAGAAGGTATTCTGTTTGAGCAGGAGAGCATTCACAATCACAATAACTGAAGGTTCATGTTACAATTTAGTACAGGCAAACACATGGTGCACGATGACATCACAGGCATACAACTCTTATGAACTGCAATATATTTGAAACAATTTCATTCCCAGCAGCTAATTTTATTCTACCATGCCCCACTACACATACTCATACACAGAGTATTGGTATTTTTGTTCAACATAACATTCAACCAAAAGAATCTGAATGCCAGGATCAGTGGCTTTGACTGACTGTCCAACCTGACTGCCATTTATTTTAACACATTTGCAACAAAACAGAAGCTGGCCTTGTGTATCCTGTCTCTTCTGGCCTTTTGTGACAGCAGGATGAAGGTGTTTTGCTCTCAGCAAGAGCTCTGTGTATATTAACAATTAATATGGAAATCAGCCTCCACTAATTAACAGCCCACCGGAGATTTCTCTGCTTATTGTATTTTTCACTCCAAAAAAGCTTCATGGAATATAACATCTGTGACAGAGCCTGAAGTTACTTCTTATTCCTTACCTGGAAGCTTCTGTCCCGTTTTAACTCTTCTCTAGAACACACAACTGGTTTGTCCCAAGGAAAATAAGGTGACTAAAAATATACTGGCACACATGTCCCTGGACCTTTTCACACTACCCAGTTAAAGCACTATGATTCCACATTTGCTGTTGTGGTTCCTTCCCATGAATCTTGGAGTCTGCAATTTATTTATTATATATTCATTTAAGGAAGGGAAAGTTCTGGTGCTTCCCAAAACTATGAAGATTCCCAAGGATGCAGCTATGACAGATAAAGTAGAATTATAATGCTAGAATTATAAAGACATCCCTGAGCCTTTATAGCAGGGGTAGGCAACCTAAGGCCCAGGGGCCGGATGTGGCCCCCCGAGGCCTTTGGACCGGCCCCAGGCCAGTCCTGCTGCCCCCCCGCCACCCACCATGATGATATTAATTATTGTTGTTATTATTTGTTCTTGGGGTTTTCTTGGCAAAATCCCCATAGGGGTTTTGCCATGGCTTTTCTGGTGCTGAGAGAGTGTGCATGCATATTTTTTAAAATATATATATATTTTTAATTTTTTTATATTTATTTATTTATTTATTTATTTATTTATTTATTTATTTATTTATGGTGCTTCGGCCCCCCAATTGTCTGAGGGACAGCAACTCGGCCCCCAGCTCAAAAAGGTTGCCTACCCTTGCTTTATGGGCAGAAACCCGTACCCCACCCTGGCAGAATAAGATTAGGCAGTGCATCAACATAAAAAGGGTTTTATTTCAAGACCTTAAACATATGACATTAACAGTCTGGCTCTCATTTCTAGTGTATTTGCTTACTTTATTCTTCCCCAACTTTCACACAGTACTTTCGCCTCACCTCTCTCCTCCTAGTTGGCCCAAACTCTAATACCTTCCTGCTCTTAAGATAGCTAAAACCCTAAACTAACTATTCACATCCTCGTCTAGGCTGGCTAGCTCCCCAGCTTACAACCCTAACTTCCAAAATATGTTTTCTTTTCCCTCCCCCTTCACAACATTTTATTCAATCTAATTGGTCAAATACCTCACATCAGCACCTTCAAGTACCATCATCTCAGCTGCTGCGGAATTATTAGGCATTCCACTCTCAACAAAATAACCTCTTAACACTTTAATTTTCTGGAGAGAATAACAACATTAGGCATCACATGGTCATGGGTTATTACAAAAGCCTTGATCCTACTGCTAACTGTTCTGTCAACTGCCTGTATGAGGTGTGCATGAGATAAGCATGGCAATATGTGGTGGGCAAAGAAACTATGTTGAATCATTTTGTTCCCACTTCCATCCATGGAAGGTCATTTCAAGCTTTCACCAGTCAAAACTAGGGTCTAGGGAGATACACTCTAACAAGGATGCCATACCAGAAGACTAGAAATATGACCTAATCATCTTGCCACTGCAAGAAAAGTGAACTCAAGATTCCACAACTTTGTCATATGCACAAAACTTTGTGTAAATACTGATCTTGCACAATGATCATTTCTACAGCGGCTGAAAAAGTACAACAAAATAAAACCATACTATTAATCTTTATTGGGTGCACAGTTCTGAGAGTTGGCCACCTAACACCATAGTAGACTGTGATGAACTCCCTATCCTGGTTGGTAAGCAGTTTCAACCTTGGACTCCTATCATTCAACTTGCCGGTTTATCCTTAAGATCCTTTCCAGGATCTGGTAATCAGGTCCCAAGGTGATCCAATATACTGGACAGAAAGATGTGTTTAGTTTCAGTTTGGTAATGTGGAACTAAATCTCTTCATTAATTCATAAATGAAAATATATCTAATCAGGATGTAGAAAAATAAAACAACAAAAATGTATTGTATCACAAATAGATAAACATCCAGCTCCATAAGCAATACAATGTGATAATTCCCCAGAACTCTTTCCACTTCAAACTGTCAAACCAAAGTCCCTATTGAGATCTTATATATTCCTAGCCTAACCACTCCTCTCTTCCTAATCACTCTGTCCTGCTTGAAATTTAAGTCTGATTTCATAATTTTTAAGGGGGGGGGGAGGAGGGAATTATACTGTTTTAAGCTGGATGTATTTTATTGTTGTTCACCACCCAGATTGGCTTGCCACAGGGCGGTATATAAATAAATATTATTATTATTATTATTATTATTATTATTATTATTATTATTATTATTATTATTAGTCATTCCTACCTGTTGCCATTACCTTTCAGTATGTCTAACTGACTATCTGACAGTTTAACAAACAAGCCTCTAGTTTCATATTATCTTCCTCCCCCCAGCATTCTGAAGGCTATGGTTGTTTGGCTTTACTTAAGCCATGGGGGCTAACAAATTTACCTTTCTTCACATAGACAAACTATAAACAAGCTGTATATTTGTTCTTTCTCATTTCTGTTCTCAATATACAAATTAAAAACTAATGCAACTAAATAACATTATCAGACTCCTGCTCTGGCTAAATTCAGTAAGTACAGCAGGTTTTTTTTTCTTAAGAAAGATGTAAAAGTAATATTACAAAAGAAAATCATACACAATACCAAGAATTTTTATCTACAATTCCTACTTATAAGTACAGAAGTTTCCAACAACAAAGAAGACTGTGATGTTTTGCCTCTCATGTAAGTGTTCTAGATGATGAACATGTTAGGAAATAAAATGTGGAATTGCCAATTCACCACCAAAGACTTGAATGAATGCACAGGGATTCAAACCCAGACTTTAAAACCAAAGCACTCCAAGTTCTCTCTCTCCCTGAATGGATGAATCTGCCAATTTTACTTTCTTCCTCACTCACACACTTTATATGTTATTTCCATTCTATATATGAAGATGTGTGAACATTATTAAATTCTTACCAAAAGAAATTAATATATAAAAAAATTAGAATTTATCCATCCTTAGAACTGTGTGACTCTTTCCTATAAAATAGGCATCCCAGCTGTAGGAATTGGTGATGAGATGAAACTCCAGCCCTGCTAATTGTTGGAGTCCTTTGAATGTTGGAGCAACAGTTTCCATAAAGGCATGGAAAAACATCCCATCATGCTCCTCTGATGTTCTCTATGGCTATTCAGAATCCACTAAGTCTTCTTGAGGGTTAATTTGAAACTTTTTTTTTACTGCAGATGGTTAATATGAGCTCCTTTTTACTGCCTCATCACCTGCCTTTGAATGATTTATGCTCCTTACCAAGACAAGTGTACTTCAGCAGTCCATGTGGCGTACATGCCCCAAAGCACAAAGTGGAAGTAAACCAAATCAATAAGCTGAAGGTTGTGGGCACATAAACTGCTTTGTTCTTCTTCTGTTCCTTTTCATCTTGGAGGCCTCCACCTGTGTTTGCTACTATCTGTCCAAGATAAAAGTAAGCCATGGCACTACATGTAAAAAAGCTTCCTGCCCATCAAACAGTTTGACCATTCCCACAGAGGAAGACAAAACTTTGTGTTCCTGAAGTGCCTTTCCATGAACCAAACCCCATGCTTGCATTTGCCTGAAGCTCTAATTTATTTTGCAGATGGCTCCTTTTTTAGTTAACTGTGTCTCAACTTACTCTTGATAGTCATGCTGTCTCCTCTTGATTCCCAAAAAGCTTTCAACTCCATTCTATCATTGACCATGCACAGGGCAGGGGAAAGCTGAATTGCTATCTTCTAAACAAAAGTACAAAAACAGCTAACCATAGTTGGTCCTTTCTCAGGTTACCCATTATTCTGCTGAGCCCGAACATTCAGAATACATGTTCTGCTACCTTATGGTAGGTATATTCCCAACCTCTTTAATACTGGTATTTATGTTTTATTTGACAAGGTTTAAAGACATAAAACTAACTTCTAGAAATAATGTAAACTGTTTTTTATCAGCTACAACAAAGGCCAACCCCTCCCCACTAACGTTATTGGATCTAGGTGAGAAAACTGCAAATACTGTTTCTATGACAGAATTTTGGAAAATTACCAAAAATGAACAAATTAATGGACCGTGTAAGGAGGAGAAATGAACCACCTATATATTCTGTGTGAATTGGCAGAGAAAGAGGTTCAGTTTATCAATTACTGGAGCACTGACTGTGCACACAACAGACTAGAAAAGACATGTCTCTTTGTAAGATTTTTCTGGAAAAGTTAATTGCAGAAATTAATACCAACTAATCTCTGAGGCAACTGAAGAAATCACATTCTTTAAATGCCAGTGTTGCAGTGGACTAAGATGTCAGATTTGGGATATGATGAATTTAAGAGACTATTTCATTTCACAATAAAGAAACCGATTACAAAAGTAGATGCTCTATTGAGAACTCTCAGAGTTAATGATTAATTTTTTATGTATATACCTATATGAATATAAAATGTCTTAAGGATGTGTGTCAAATATATCATTCCACTCTTGGCTAAAGTTAATAAATTGACATATTGAGTCCTCAAATGAATTAAATAGGTCACCAAACTGAATGTGTAGAAGAAGTAATTTGTCATTCCAAAGCAGTTCAGTGAATAATTGTTAAAACTTTTGCAGATGTTGAAACAAGTTTTTGATGACCAAGAAAGAAATGAGTCATTAGCTTGGGCAAACTATTTTTCCTTATCTTTGCACAAAAAACCACTAACATCAGTCATAGCAGGGGGAAGGGAGGAAGGAATATACACCGCTATGACCCCCCCTTCCATTGCATATCCTTGACTCCCAAAGACAAAAGACTAGCCAGAGAGAAAGAGAAGAACAGGCAGGATGTGTGTGTGTATCCCCCTCATGGTTTTCCACCTTCATAAAAGATATGAAGGGTATTCAAATAGACAACCCCACATATTGATGGTAAGAATCATGTCATGCTTTGGGGTCATGCTTCCCACTGTGTTTCTTGAGTGCCAGATAATCCTGACAAGGAGATTGCTTGGCTGAGAGGAATCTTTAGTTTGAGTTTTAGGCCATGTCTGCACAGGCCAGGTACTCTGGGAGTGTTCCAGCCCTGAAGCGGTCCTGAAGTTCCCCCTACTACCTGGGGACTCCAAACCAATGCCAAGTGGCTGTTCACATGCACCTCCCGATATGTCACTTACTGCCAGTGGTGGCCATGCAGGTTGCTCCCTCTGGGGCCAAAAATGAGTGACTCAGTTTTGGTGTCTTGCTCTGATCTCAGAGGGAGTGGATCATACCAGCACTGGCAGTGGCAGGAGGCACAGTGGGAGGAATTGTGAACAGCCACCCAACATTGTTCCAAAGGACTCTGGGACTTCTGGGAAGATCCAGAGCAAAAGGCAAGTCTTTAAAATCCATTTTAAGGGGGGGTATAATGTGGATTCAATAAAGAACTGGAAAGATTGCACCAGAATTGGGGTCTGGGCCCTGCATTATCTAAATTGATTCTATGGAATTATTAGAGTTAGGGTGGTCCAAAACACACTGCAGAAATAATCCAGTTTGAGACCACTTTAACTGCCCTGGATCAATGGTAGGAATTCTGGGGACTATAGTTTTGTGAGATATTAAGCCTCCTCTGTCAGAATGCTCTGGTGCCACAATAAACAACAATTCCCAGGATTCCCTAGCACTGAGCAAGGGCAGTTAAAGATCCTTTACAGACTACCAGAAATAATGCAGCTTGGAGCCACTTTAACTGTTCTGGCTCAGTGCTAGGAAATCATGGGAATTGTAGTTTTTTCTGGGACATTGAGCCTTCTCTGTCAGAGAGCTATGGTGCCACAATAAACTACAGTTCCCATTATTCTCTAGCACTGAGCCAGGATAATTAAAGTGGCCTCAAGCTGCATTATTTCTGGCAGTCTGTAAAGGCCCAATGTGATCTCAAACTGGATTATTTCTGCAGTGTGTTTTGAACTAGTGTCTTATTTGGCTAGTGCAAACTTTTTCTTCTTCAGGAAACAGCATTTTGTATGCAGAAAATAATAGTATTGTACAGAAATGTTATTTTCTGCACAGAAAATGTTGTTCTTGTACAAGAAATGTTGTTCTTGTACAAGAAATGTTGTTTTCTCCACACACAAAAAGAGCCATGACTGAATTTTACAAAAAGTAAGTCCCAAGCCACGACTAGCCTTCAGAAACTATGCAGTCTTTTAAGCTTTTCCCACAGTGGGTTGCTGTTTCCTTCAAGGACAAAATTAGTGAAGAACTACATCCCTATCATACTTGCAATAGGGTGCTTCGTAGAACCTCCTTTACATGATCAACATGTGTGTGCCATGCATGCGGAAGCTGAAGGCCAAGAAAGGTCGGGAAGGAGGACAAACAGGCACATGCCTCTTTCTCCTTCTCCATCCTCTGTGTGCTAGGGAAAATAGCTTCACATGCCATAGGTTCACCATCACAGACTCACATAGTGTGCACTGTGAGGTGCAGCAACCTCTTGATCAGTATTCACCTGCAGCAAAATCCCAAGGATTTAACGGCAGGGCCAACTGACATTGCATGCTGAAAAGCTCATTGTCATCACAGCAGAATAATGAATAGGCTGTTATTGGTCTCATTGATAAAACATCCTTGCAGAATGCAGACACTACCATAATTAGAGATTTCCAGGAAGACAAGAAAATATTACTGTGTCTTCTAAATCCAAAACATATTGTCACTAAGTGAAAAAGCATATTTAAATTAGCAAAGGTGATGCAACATCTACGCTCTGAAAAAATGCCATTGGCATGAACAAAGGTGTTGCTGGTAATATTGAAACCTGAAATTTATCAAGTGCATTTTGATATACATTTTGGATGAAATTTAGTGAAAAGCCCAAAGGCTTCTCTCATTATAGAAAAAACTGAGATTATTAATGTTCACTATTTATCTTGGAAACACATGTAACAAGGTAGCTTCTTAGAAGAATTGCATATACATTAGGTCCTATACACTTTAAGGATACTTTGTTCTTACTCAGACCCAACTTCCAATGAAATGTTATTGTGAATAAGCACAACAACAGCAGCAGAGCAGCACACATGGAAAACGATGTGACCATATCCTGGTAGTCAACAAAATGTAGCCATTACTCTAGTAATGGTGGCGCAGTGGTTAAATGCCTTTACTGCAGCCACTCACTCATAGACCACAAGGTTGCGAGTTCAATACCAGCCAGGGCTGAGGCTCGACTCAGGCCTGCATCCTTCCGAGGTCGCTAAAATGAGTACCCAACTGTTGGGGGGCAATCAGCTCACAGTTGTAAACCGCTTAAACATCCCATGCGTGATATGAAGCGGTATATAAATGAAGCTGCTTTAGTAGCTGGGTCCTTTCCAAAGCTTTGAAAAATTAAGAAAAATAATCAGTTGGCAAGCATGACATCCATTACAATATGAGAAAAACTACCAGTCAGAAAGTACCATCAGCAAGCATGAGAATGATAGAATTGAAGAATTTGGGGAACTGCAGTGCATGTTTGTTTAAGATTTCTGGGAGTTGTAATCTAAAAAGTAACTTTTCCAAGCTCTCGTTCCTTTATCACAGTGCAATAGGTACCATGCACACCAACTGATTACTGAAATTATGATCAAATAGTATTACTCAAAGTGCAATGAATCTTGATAGAGTGTTGTGCATATTGTCACAAAAACAGCTATCAAGAAGGGAGGCTTGTCTATTTACAAATCGTCCACAAATCAAAGACTTCTAATGGAGGCAGGCATATCATATACCATGAAAATAGATATGGTACTAACAAGTAGGATGCATCCCCCCCCCCTTTTTGAATAAAATAAAGGGAATATTATCACTGCAATAATATTGCATATAACCTTTTCTACATGTTCTTATGGTATGATAGCTATGGGCCAAGCTATTCATATGGAGTAATCAGTACATGACCTGTTGATATATAACAGGATTTTCCGTTATTGAAGAAATGGCTGCTCCACAAATGCTTTTGATGATGGCAGCAGAGTGGATGTGATTTAAACATGGGAGACAAGCATGAAAGATGATCAAGCCAGCATCCTTTAGGGATGATTTAGCCACATTTTAATCACAGTAAGCCTCCAAGTGATCTTCTTCCATCTCTTCCATCCTGGAATAACTTTGGGGGTATTACGATCACCTAATAGTGGCCAAGCTGCCAAAATAGTTCCTCCTGTCATCATCTGCAGCAGCAGTGTGAGTGTGTCCTCACACCCATAAATACACACAACCTTATGAAATATATTCTGCTACTGTCATACCCTTGAATAACATGAACAGAATTTTTCTTTCTTGAGTAAAATGTGGTGAAATGTTTCCCTCAAGTCCACTGCCCAGAAATTGGGTGGAGAATTCATGAGTCGATACTACAAACTCTTCTGAATGAAGTGTGATGAACAAGAAACATACACATATCCTTGTTTCCATGATATATGTGGGTTTTCTTCTTTCCACATTACTCTTTTGCATGCATAGATCACATCCAGAAGTCCAGGATGCAGGCAACATTCTTACATATTCCTCTTTAAGCATTAGACAGAGCAAAGAGCTGCCTCTATTTCCATTTCAATGAAATATGCTAATCAAACCAACATGTTACTAGGGAGCATTGCTTCAAATGCCACATGTGTCAGTTGGGGGGGGGGAATCTCTTTTTATCAATATGGAATAATATGGTTTAGAGCTTTATAATGACTGGATTATTGTTTCAAAAACATGTACTTTGACTATGTGAGTTGTTAAAACACTCCTCTAACCACACCTATATTGTAAGCTTCCTTGTAAATCATAAATTTTACAGATTTCTCCATTATTTCTAAGTCTCATTTATCTTTCACATGGAGTGAATCTACATCCTGTTATGTTTTGTTTTGTTACACAGAATTTGATTGCTGAAAATGTTACATGACAGCTTTACTGTTTGCTCTGTGGATGTTAAAAAAAATATTGATTGAATTTTCCCCATATGCATCTAATGGGGTATATAACCAAATTCCTTTAATATTAGCTTTACTTTCCTAATGAATCTATTTTCATTCACTTTACTGAAACAAAGAGCATATTTTCCTTTTGAATAAAAATAGTAATCTTCACCTTTGCATATATTTATTGCTGTTTTGTGCCTTCAAGTCATTTCCAATTTATGGCAATCCTAAGGCAAAACTATCATGGGGTTTGTGACAAAATTTGTTTAAGGGCAAGAGAGGGAGTTGCCTTTGCCTTCCTCTGAGGCTGACAAAGTGGGACTTGCCTGAAGTCACCCAGTGAGTTTGGGTAAGTGGGAATTTCAAACCTGGGTCCAAAACACACTGCAAAAATAATCCAGTTTGAGACCACTTTAACTGCCTTGGCTCAATGCTAGGGAATTTTGGGAACTGTAATTTTGTGAGACATTTAGCCTTCTCTGTCAGAGAGCTTTGAGGCCACAATAAACTACACTTCTCAGGATTCTCTAGCACTGAACTAGAGCAGTTAAAGTGGTCTCAAACTAGATTATTTCTACAATGTGTTTTGGACCCAGGTCTCCAGAGCCTAAGGGCCTAAGCAGACTGCCAGAAATAGTGCACATTAAATTGAGGCACTGCCCTGGCTTAGTGCTAGGGAATCATGGGAACTGTATTTTTTTCTGAGACATTGAGCCTTCTCTGTCAGAGAGCTCTGGTGCCACAATAAATTACAGTTCCCATGATTCCCTAGCACTGAGCCAGGGCAGTGCCTCAATTTAATGTGCACTATTTCTGACAGTCTGCTTAGGCTCATAGTCAAATGCTCAAACCACTACACACTCTGTTCTATTCAATATTAGTTTCCCTCTGCTAACATCTTTGCCTCTCATTTCTGCTACCCTCACAGAACCATTTGTTGGGGATATGAGAGAGGGATTTCTCAGTGCCTGTCTCCAATACAGAAATTTCCTACTTAGCAAGGTTGGGTTGGCCTCCTTCATACTATTCTTCCACTGTCAAGCAAAGTACCTTCTACAACTGACTTAGCATGTGTAATTGGGCAATGCTATGTATATGTGTGTGTTTTCAATCATGTTTTTCTGAACTGCTTTTAATTCAATAACTGTTTTCTTGGTTATATTTGACCATGTTAACATATTTGTTGTATTTTTCATGTATTTTTTTAGCCATAACAAAATGTGCAAGTTATCTTGTGCAAGCTATCTTGAGGTTCAGTTCAGAGAAAAAGATAGAATATATAAAAATAAATAGGCAAGAAACCCTTTGCAAGTCTTTCCACAACCCAGACAGTCCAGCTGCAGAACATAGGGACTTTCTTTAAAGACTGCTCAGGAGTTGAGCACAAAATATGTTTTAATATCCTCTTGGCCTGGAAGTTATGATCATGTTCTACTTCCTTCACCAACTCCTCATCCTTTTGTAGATCCAGTTTAAAAAATTGATCCTTAAGAAGCCAAAACATTATCACACACACCTAAGGTGGAGATATTAGCAGACATGGAGTAACCCCAAGATTTGTAAATGTGATAAACCTTACATTTATAATAACCTTACATTTCCAAGAATTCCTGAGCAGAAATGATGTCTTCTGTGCAAAACAACAATGTGTAAATTATGTACATAATAAGTCCCAAAGATTCTAATCAGTCCAAGATTCTTCTCATTAGAGTAGGTAGCCCCTTTGAGCACTGGCTTAGGGCCACAGCAACCACATGCCGCGGCCCCGATCAAGCATTATTCCATAGCAAAAAGCAGCAAAATGCCACTCCTTTTTGTGCTGGAAAAAAAGCACGACTTTCACCGCCACCACAGCTCTTCTCCACTTCTGCAGCATGCACCATATTATTGCTGCACTGCAGGAGCTTCCCTACACTCCTTGCTGTCTGGGCAGGTGGGTGGTGTGAAGGCGGCTTGGGGGCAGAGTCGGGCATGGAGTGTGCATCCATCATGCCCTCAAGCTGCTGGAACACAAGCTCAAATTGTCAGTCTGTTCAGCCCCAGAGTTTCTCACTTTTTTTTTTTTTTTTGGTATGCGTTTGGGTATTCTTTCTATCCTTGAAAGAATAAAGAGTGCTCAGTGAACACAGAATAACCACCTAAGTGACAAAAAGGCATGGTCACTAAAATCTTTTAGTGCAAGAGAAATTAGAAGGCAGTATCCTAGAAGAGGCCAGCATTTTGAGCAGGATCAGTCCACCATAAAATGTTTAGCATACTGCAGATCTCAAATAGAATTAATGAATAGATGGATAGATGGATAATAGAACCAGAATTGGATAAACTCCCTCCTCAACCTGGCAATAACAATTACATATACAAGAATTCCTCTGCTTCCAATATACATAAACCCCTTTCATGAACTGCCTCATGCTTCTCTTCCTTCAGAACTTCAAGGAACAAACATAATTTATTTTTGTCATGGGGAATCATGTAGCCCTCCAAACATTGTGAACTGCAACTCCCAGCATTCCTCACAGGAAAGATAAGTGAGATTAGGGCTATAGATGTTACTAGAGTGTTGTAAGATGGTTATTGGGATCAGTGGATATCACTGAAAGGCTATCAGGTTTTAATCACACAACTGGGTTCTGAATGGGCTACTTTGGCTATGCAGATGGGTGGCTCTGGGCTGCTCCTGCTAGCTATGGATTGGGGCCACGGCAACCGCATGCCACAGCCCTGGTCCTCCTTTTTGCCACCCCGAAAGAGTGCCAAACTGCCGCTCCTTTCAGGGGTGGCAAAAGGCCGCCCTAAGAGCCAGCACTCGGCTCTTTTGCACCCTTTCTGGCGCAGCATGTTTGAACGCTGCGTCGGAAGAGCATCCTGATACCACACACCATGCATAATGGTGCACAGCATCAGGACAGTGTGGGGTTGGGGTGGCTGGCGTGCGGCTGCCCCGCCCCATCTCTGTCTCCTGGCCGGCCCGTTGGCTGGTCTGCAGAGGCCCTTTGTTATTTATTTATTTGTTTTTTTAAAAGGTAAATTTGTTGTTATTCTTCAAGTTGACCTCAAGTCATAGTGACCTTGTGACTGAGATGTCTCCAAGTCCCCCTATCCTCTACTTCTCTGCTCCAGTCCTGTAGACTCAGGCCTGTTGTCTCCCTGACTGAGTCCATCTGTTAGGATTTAATTAGATCAAATTAATCCTGTCATTAATTTGTTTCTAATTGTCATGGTTAAGTGCAATGTTTTGTAAAAGTTATATGTAAACTGCTTAATTCAGAGTTAAGAATCAAATTTGGGTTATGGAATTTACAGTTATGAGAATACACCAGTAATTAACGGGGGGGGGGGCAGTAGATGATGGGCTTAAAATTGTATGTGGGAAAATTCTGGGGAAGCAGTTATACAAAGATGTGTTAATATGTTCTTAGCTTATATTGGGGGTCATATAATGTTATGTTGGGTTTTATTGTTATGAGTCCTTTATTGTGAAGTTTGAGTTATATAGCTATGCATTACTTGATTGGTTTATTTTATTGTGAGGTTAGGTTGTTCATAAGAGTGTTATATTTGAAAACATTGTAAATTCTGATTTGACTGATTGTGATTGAAGAGTTGTGTTCCTAGTTTCCTTTTGTGTTCCTAGTTTTCATATTTTCCTTTTGAATAAAAATAGTAACATCGTTAGACAGCTTTAAAAGGGCTGTCAAGACGGATCTCTTCTGGCAGGCCTTTCCAGATTAACTAACCTGGCCTCAGGTACGCCCACACCAATGATCTTGCATGGCCCATTTAAGGATGGATGAGGAATTTTGCTGTGGGCCTAATATTGTCTTTTTGGAAAATTGTTTAAGTATTTTAATTGTTTTAATTGTTGAACTGTGGTTTTAATTCTATGAATTTAATACTGTTTTAAGGGGGGGAAGGATTGTTGGCTTTGGGATATTATGTAAGATTTTATGGTTGTGAGCCGCCCTGATTGGTTTTCTAAAGGACAGGATATAAATAAATTTTATTATTATTATTATTATTATTAGTTATATAAAGAAATAAGATCATAAGTGCCTATGCAAACAATTAGAGAAAGGCTGATGTATTAGATTGTTATGAATTGTATGGTTTAACATAAGGTTAATAATAGAAATGTTAGAAATGTGAATGAAAGATTGTAATACGTTAGTATGTTCAAACTTAGTGTGTGTGTTTAAACCAAAGCTCAAGTCTGTTTCATTGTCTGAGTGCAAGAGGGAGTTGCTATGGTAATGAGTTAATCCTTTGAAGTCCTGAATCTCTGAGAACTGGAGCAGATAGCTGGTGGAAAATAATTTCATGTTTTGAGAATCATGTACAGTTGCCCCTCTGTTTTCGGTGGGAATCCGTTCCTGATCTCCCTGCAAAATCGAAAAAATGCCAATATTCAAGCCCCATTGGCTTGAATGGTGGTACACACCTGTGGTCACCCATAGGCAGGTGCCCTATTTTAATCCCCTCCATTTGTCCCAAATGAACAGGTGAGGGACACGGACTTGAACTCCATGAAAATGGAGGGGCAACTGTTTTTAGTAATAATTTGAGAAAGTATTTGAATAGGAAATGTTTGGTGGGAATAAAATATTCTAACGGCTTTTGGATTCAGGGGGTTGAGCTGGTTTCTGTTACTGCATATGTATCTATGATTTTTTGTTTGCAATTCATATCTGTCTGAAGCATTTTACTGGCAAGACCTTTTCCTCCATTCCTCCAATAAATAACTTTTCAGAAGCTATTTTTGTTTGGCACAGGGAGGGTTTTTCCCCTTAGTCTTGATAGTCATCTGGCCTGTGGTCTTCCTCTCTTTCCACTGCCCTCCGCTTTCTCCAGCATCATTGTCTTTTCCAATGAGTATGTCTTCTCATGATGTGGCCGAAGTATGACTGCCACAATCTAGTCATCTTGGCTTCCAGGGAGAGTTCAAACTTGATATCTTCTAGGACCCAAATGTTTTCCTTCTGGCCATCCACAACATCCTCAGTACTCCACTCTGGCACCACTTCTCAAATGAACTAATTTTCTTCCTATCAAAGGGCCTCAGCAGACGGAGGCCCCGGAGCCGCCGCCGAACGGAGCGCCGCGGGGCTGCAGCCTCCGCATCCAGGCGCACCGCTGGCGACTCTAAAAGGAGCACCAAATTGGCGCTCCTTTTAGATGTCAGAGAAAGTGCGCCGCAAAAGCGGCGGGCGCACTTTCTCTGACTCAAACGGCGCAGCGCATGTGGGCGCTGCGCCGTGAGGTCATCCCCAATGCGCCGGTCGTGTGGACGGCCGGCGCATCTGGGGGCGACCTCGGGGAGAGGAAGGGGCGCCGTTCATGCGGCTGCCCCTCCTCTTCTCTGCCCAGAAGACGACTTTATTAGTCATCTGCTTAGGGCCTAAGTTTTACCCAGTCCAGCTGCAAAGGTAGTGCTGACAATCGCTAACTTAAAAACATTCTCACAATATCCATAGCACAAGCATTCTGTACTTATGCTTCTACTTTCCACAGAGAGCAAAGTTTGAAAGGGTTACCTCAGAACTGGTCCTCACTTGTCAAAAGGTAGCTACTGCTGTCTCTATTTGCTTTGCCAAGAGACAAATAAATAGACTAAGGGCCTAAGCAGACTACCAGAAATAGTGCACATTAAATTGAGGCACTGCCCTGGCTCAATGCTAGAGAATCATGGGAACTGTAATTTATTGTGGCACCAGAGCTCTCTGACAGAGAAGGCTCAATGTCCCAGAAAAAATACAGTTCCCATGATTCCCTAGCACTGAACCAGGGCAGTGCCTCAAGTTAATGTGCACTATTTCTGGCAGTCTGCTTAGGCCTTGAGACATATAGAAGTGGCTGCTAAATTCTTTCAGCTGGGAACAGCAAATGCATATTGACAATTGGATTAAGCTGTATATCCAAGCTCTGTGTCTTTTCAAATTTTATGAAAGTCTTTAGAGTAGAATTATATAAATGAAAGATGAGAAGTAATTTCAATATAAGCACTTGTCACAGACTTACCATGCCCAACTGAGGGTTCAATGGTAAATCTGGAATCTGTTAAGCAATCAATCATACAGCAACCCAAGGTAGAAAATGAATTGAATTGTGTAGAGGTTGGAATTCAGTCACTAATTTTTAAAAAAGTAATTCAGATTTACATGGGGGGGGGGAGAGGAGTGGATATGGGGTGCTATAGGAATTGATGTGGAAGTAGTAAGGAGACTGCAACTGGTGTAATGATGCAAAGACATTCTATATTGTTTGTTTGTCATGTGACTCTACAGTAAATAGAATACATTATTATTTTAAGGGGAAATTTAACACTGATGAATCAGAGTATTCATAACAGTATTAAGAGATCTGAATGTGTGCTAAAGCTCTTGGTTTCAAAGTTTTATTTGTGTGTTTTACATTTCTATGACAAGAGTTTTGTTACATCTTTAATGCTAGAATAAAATTATTAATCTTGAAAGTGCCATTTGATATTTTGTCATTAAATGCTGTGCCCAACTAATGCAGCTACCTTTTTGAAAAATATTTTAAAAATGCAACCTGTACTGTGCCTTCACTTCTATCCATCCATGTCTCCAACAGGTTTTGGTCCATGTAAGAGTTTTGTAAAGTTTGACCATTTGTCACTAGTATGGAGAAGTAGAAAGAAAGAAAAAAAGTTAGTTTTAAAAAGTAATCATACTAACAAAGGTGAATAGTTGACTGGAATGGGACACATTTATATGGAAAGTTGTCAAGCTCTCACAGCACATTTACCTATTTCTTA
>JAIPUX010001232.1:38818800-38831130 GCA_020142125.1 Phrynosoma platyrhinos
CTTATATATGATCACGATGGCCAGAATAACGTACGCACAGAACTGGAAACAAGATTCAATTCCATGAAAAGAAGACTGGTTTTATAAATTGTTAGAAGCAGCCGCACTTGATAAACTCACAGCAACTTTAAATTATAGAGAAGTAGGTGAAGATTGGAAAGAACTGGAGATCTTAAGAGAAATAAATGGATGGAAAACACTTTAACTACCTGTACAATTCAAATTGTAGCGAGAACAAGCTACAATTAGGGAAGAAGCGAGAATAAAAAACAAAATGTTAAAGGAAAACCTAACAAGTGATAGTTAACTCATAAATGGAAGTCAGATAATAATTGAAGATCTTAGAAATTATTATATTAAAACTATAGGTAAAAATAAAGCAAGTTGCGATAATAAACCAATACTTGATTTTAGAAATGAATGAAGGACGATTGGTAATGTGAATTTAATGCATGATTAGTTATGATTTATGTTGTTCTTGTTTCTTGATGTTGTTTTTTTTAGTGTTTTTCTTTCTTCTATTTTTTGTATATCAATTGTTTGTGAATGGAAGTATGGATGAATGTATATTTGTGTGTATATGTTTAAAGATTTAATAAAATTTATTTAAAAAAAAAAAAGAATCTATTGCTACCAAGTGCCAAAAATCTTTTCTCAACTGATTTTTGTAGACATCTTGTTTCAAAGAAAACAAAACATAGGATAAAAATGGCTGCATTCATACTGTAGAAATAATTGGCACCACTTCAACTTCAAGGTCAATCTATGGAATTCTGGGAACTGTAGTTTGTTGGGACACCAGAGCTCTCTGACAGAGAATGCTAAATGTATCACAAAACTACAAATTCCTCAATTTCATAGGATTGAGCCATGTCAGTTAAAGTGGTGTCAAACTCAATTATTTCTGTAGTGCAGAGGCAGCCCAAGTGAATCTAACCTAGACCTTGGGAAAGTAGGCTTTTAGTAGAAAGTACTACTCCTAGCCAGAGGGACCACAGGGATTTGGGGGGCTGCAGTCCAAAGAAGCAGCTTCTCTAAGGTCTGAGCAAGGAGTTATGCAATGCACTGTATATACTAAACAGACAATAGACAACATAAATGAGGTTTCCTTCTGTTTGATATGGACACCCAGCCCTCAAAGTTTTCAATTATTAGCATGTTTTTTGTTTTGCCAGGGGCTCCCCAACGCCATACCAACCAGCCATACCATACTGGATATCTGGATGGCTAAGCATGGGAGAAGTCCAAGACACTTAAGCCATGATAGGATTTCCCAAGATTAGAATTGGCATAATCCTTTGACGAAGGGGTGATGACAGAGAGCTGGACTTGTAAATTATTTGCATACATCAGACAAAGGGATCT
Organism: Phrynosoma platyrhinos; assembly: GCA_020142125.1. Lineage (NCBI taxonomy): Eukaryota > Metazoa > Chordata > Lepidosauria > Squamata > Phrynosomatidae > Phrynosoma > Phrynosoma platyrhinos. The sequence continues at coordinate 38,820,166 of JAIPUX010001232.1, forward strand.
TCCTTCTGGGAATGAAACTTTTTTTGTCTAAGGACATTCACGTCAACTGATGTTCTTGCATATCACACCCCATTCTTCTCCCCTGGGAAGTCACTATGCCTTTCAACTCCTGAAACACTGTCCTCAGGACACAATTCTTTCTATAATTACATGGGCCCAGGCAATAGCAAATTGATCTATCCTGAAGCCAGGCAGAAAAATTGATTATAGCTGGACACCTCAGTAGTTGGCCATCACATGTGTTGCAGGTGGCTAACGAGCCGATTACCCTTTCTGGTAATCATGCAATTAGAGCTATGCTTCAGTCTGGTAGAGTATTACCTCTTAGCAACCCTGCAACTCTCTATTATCTCCCACCTTTGCATCATTAGTTCATGTGTGTGTGTGTGTATGACAGAGTGTACTTGTGTGTGTGAATTCCCTTTTTAATAAATTAAATTAATTTGGATAACTGTCTCTGGAGTTGTCTGGGTTTGGAACTGTTATACAGGGAAGCCTTCTTGCTGCTTCCCTTTGAGATAAATCAATTTCCCCATTGAGTATAATTTGTGGGTGCCTTCTCAGGACCCTTGCCATTTAGGTAACAATCTGTGCAATCAGGCCTTCCAGATGTTGCTGAACAGCAATTCCCAGCACTCTTCACCATTGACTATGTTGGCTTGCATCCAACAGTTATATGGACAACTGCATGGTCGCCAATCTGTCTTCAAAGTTAAGGTAACTGCCAGAGTTTAACAGCTTGATCAGCCACTAGGGATTCTTCTGCCAGTGCTGTATACATTATCCTAGACTGAAAAAATGACACTGCCTCCAGCTATTTTTTTTGGGGGGGGGGTCATTAGCAAAGAAGAAGCTTGCCTATGGTAAACACTGCATCACATACCCCCAATCATCTCCAGATTAGGTTTAAATATAAAGGAATGGAGTGGGAGAAGCAATCATGAAAGGGTTTTCTATTTAAGGCTCTGCTGCTTACACCGAAGGATGCTGCTTTGTGGTGATGAGTCACAAATAATTTCTGCTATTGAGAGCAGACAGTGGGCAATGAGAAAACTGCATTATGCACTGGGATGTTGCAAGAATTTATGTTAAGAAGAAAATGGCAAAGAACAGAAGTTCAGTGCCACAATATTGTCCCCCACCCTCTTTGTCTTTCTTTATTGGGGAAACAACATACATCTTCTCCACAAGATACTGATTTTGGGAATAAAGATCATGATTAAGATATGCAGTTAAGTTACATCCTCCCCATTTTTTGCTACTGTGGAGACAATTAACACTTCTAATTTCAGTGAGTGGGGCAGAAGACAATGGCTTGCCCAAATAAGTGGGGAAAAGAAAGGTCAACATCAAAATAAGACATTCATTTGTTAGACCCTTTTCTCACAGAGTTTTTTTTTTAAATTAAAAATCCAAACACTAACAATAGAAAAACAGTTTAAGGCATACAAAAATTAAAACAAATAAATAAAACATACATCCCAGGTTCATATGAAAGTTTTTATGGGGAGATAGGTCTTTCAAATAGCTTGCATCTAAGTTCTCTCTCTCTCTCTCTCACACACACACACACACACACACACACATTTAGTATGGAAGAACCATGCACAAACCCATGCTGCAGCAACTTAATTTAGCAACCTGTTAACTCTCCAGAGAGTTAAATGATCCTGTTTTGTCTACAGTGATGAAATCACAATGTCTAAGGAATAAATTAATGAACATATAGTGGTGAAGACTATTTGCAAGCAATTTCCTGCCATTTACTTGAATGCAAAATAAAAGGCTCTTAACTTGTAATATAGAAAATAGGAATTTTATTTTAAACAAATTAAGTTTGCTACTAACAAAGATTCAACTTGCTCCAGTTCTTTGTAATTTACATCAAAGTAAGAACACTTTTATTAATGATTATAAAGTTTTTAACTATGACTGCATTTTATGATGCCTGAAAATAAACTTTGACATCTATTGCACAATTCCTTATTTTGATGTTCTGCAATTTCACTCTTTTTGCTATTAGCAATTCAGTGGGGTCGTGATCATGACTTCAGTGACAACTGGGGTAGAATGGATACAGCCATTTAGCACTGTAGAAAAGTGAGGCTCTGCTGATGCTTAGACCCATAGGTGCATTGGCAAACCCTCCAGCACAAATGAAAACCAGGGCATTTCTGGCCAAGTGACATCAGAGTGTACTCAAAATGGCAAAAGCTATTAATGAAAAGGAAAAAAAAACAAGCTAGGAGAGGCTGCTGTAGTTTGCTTTTGGCTGAGCCTATTGGGAAGGACAACATTCCTTCCTCTCCTCTCCTCCCCACTCCTCACTCCCACCTGTTGGATTAATTTTTCACTTTGACTTTTCTTTGAAGTAACTGAAGTAAGCTGAGACCAAAGAGAGAGAAACAGGGACATTTTAAAAGCAGCTGAATGAATGGTACAATAGAGGATTGATCACAACTGTCTCTGCCAAATTAAGCAATTGGAGGGTATGCATTGGACCTAGTATTGTACTCCTCCTTAAAAATAAACACACAGTTATTTATTACATGTTGATATGATAATGTTGGCCCTTGGTATCCACTGGGGTTTGATTCCAAGATCCTCATGGATACCAAAATGCATGGATGATCAAGCCTCATTATATACAATGGTGTAGTAAAATGCTGGGCTTTCTATAAAATGAAAAAAAATCAAGGGTTTTTGGGGGGGATTATTTTTTAAAAAATATTTTCAAGCAGTGGATGTTTGGATCTATGGATGCAGAATCTCTGGATATGGGCGGCTGGACATATAAGAAAGACAGACAATGACATGATGCTGTTGGTTCATGCTCAGCTTTGGATCAACAACAATTCATTGATCCTTTTTATATGTACTACTACCCTGTCATATATCTTACATCAATGTCATTTGGTTTAAATGCAGAACTTTGCACTTGTCTTTATCAAAGCTCATTTTGCTAGTTTCATTCCAGTCTTCCATTCTGTCAAGGTAATTTTGAATTTTATTCCTGTGTTCTGACATGTTAGCTATCTTGTCTAGTAATGTATGCATATCTGACATGGAATCCCTCAAGTCCATTACCTAAGTTATTCACACAAATTTTCAAGAATACTAGACCTCCAGTGAATTAGTAATAGTATCTTCAATAGAGTTAATCATTCCAACTGTTGAAGAGTATCTGAGAGAGTTTCAATCAATATGTGCATTTTAAAAGGAGTATGGTATCCAAGAGAAAGCCCCAAGGAGCCTGATGAGAAATCACGAACTATCTTTGAGTTCAGTATTACAGCCAGTTTGGAATACACCTGAAGGTAGAACCACCCAACACTTCAATATTTTGCTAATAGACTTTTGCATCGTATAGTTGGCTCATCCCGACTTTTGCATCGTATAGTTGGCTCAAGCCCTGCCCTATTCCCTCAAATGGCGGTACATGCACCTGGCCATGCCAGTGTGGCCACTCACACAGCACACCACCATTAAAACCAATGGGACTTCAGGTCCTGCAGTTTTTGGTATGAGGGGAAGTGGAATGGAACAACCAGGGATATGAAGGGCCCACTGCATGGATCAGCTTGGGTTGTTCTATTACTGGACTAAGTAACAAGTTTCTCTTTCTTAGGCCTGAAACACATGGGACAAATAGACTGGCTTCTGGCCATTTTGGCTGCATGGCGTTTACACAACGCATGCCCCTGATATAGCTGGAAAATGGTTCAAGGCCTCCTAAGGCAGCCCAAAGCTGTTGGTAAAAAGAGTAAAAAAAAGTGCTCCTGCTGGCCACCCAGGACCACAGTGGTGGCCTGCTTCGGGAGTGGACCATCTGATCGCTGTGATCTTGGGCTGATCAGAGCCTCATTGCAGCTGGGCAGCCAGAGGCCACTCCGAGCCCCTGGCCTGCTTTGCCCCTTACACTCTATTCCACTGCCTTACAGACATGTACACATATATCTGAACTTCTGACAAGTTCAGCACAGGGTTTCCTACAAGTGCAAAGCAAAACAGTGACAAAATCAGAACAGGATATAACATATTGATTAGAAGAGATGGTGTCTCATTTTTTCTAGGAGATAAAATATTTTTACTTTTATGGGAATTCCAATAAAATGTCACTCTAACAGTATGTAACAGGAGAAGCATTTTTAAATTATTAAAATATTTATTGACAAGAAAAACACACATTCATTTGGCTAAGTATTACATGATTCCAAGTACAGAAAAAGATAATTGATAACTAACTGCTTTTTGTGAAATAAAAGAGAAAGCAAGGTTATATCACACAACTAGCAAGATATTTGCTGGGATGTTAAATAAATTAGTTGAACTAAGGTCCCACTGTAATCAATAAGACAGGGAGGATCTGACATAAGTCCCACAGATTTATCCAGAAACTAAGTATAACTGATTCATATCCATTCCAATAAAATTATATTTAGATTCCCCCCCCAATATACTCCCAAGAAAGACAGTGCAGCTACATATCTTAATAGATATATCCATGGCATCCTCTCCAATATTCTTGAAGCCCTGGAGACACAAGACAAGGAAAGCAGCAGTAGTTGCTACCTCCTTAAATCAGTCATGAACATGACATGAACAAAACTGTTCATCTGAGCAGCCTTTTAGGCTACGTGCACGAAGAAGAAAATAGAACATGACATAGTCCTTACAGTTCAAAAGAACTCTCATGGCTCCAGGATACCAGCAGAGATTTTTAACTATTTGCTCTTGAAAGCAAATCAAACAATGCATAAAAATCCATTTTATCTTTTAAAATACTACCAATTTAAAGAATGTGGAACTGCTTTATTTATCCAGGTAAGTCCAATAAAATGGGTCTTGATCTCACACAATTTGATTAATTACCTGAGATTTAAACAGAATCACTGCTTATGATACTGCTAAAAAGGAGGGAGGGGGAGGAAAAGAAGAATTGTGGCAGCACCCTTAAGACTTACTAGTTTTTATTTTAGCATAAGCTTTCATGGATAGAAATCCACTTGCTCAGATGCAGTACAGAGCGATACTTCAAGATATAAAACATATTTACACAGTTATGGAAGAGAGAATGGGATGAAACTTAATAGGATCCAAATTATTGCACTGAGTGCCATATGCAATGGAATCTAGGCATATACTTGTGCATGTCTGTGCCTTCAAGTCATAGGTCAACTTAAGGCTACCCCATGAATTTTATATGGTCTTATTCAGGAGGAATACTCAGAGGTAGTTTTGCCAGTTCCTTCCTCTAAAATATAGACTACAGTACCTGGTATTTGTTGGTGGTCTCCCATTCAAGTACTAACCTGGGCTGACTCTGCTTAGCTTTCAAGATCAGACAGTATCTGGCACCTTTTAGGTATTGAGGCCCACACTGTTCTGGTTTTCCCCTTGATGTACATGTAAACAGTGACAATCTCAGATGTATGCCTAAAGCCTCAAATCCAAAATACTTGTCTCAGTGGGCATCTGCATGGTGAGGAGATATGTATGATTCAACTCCCTGGTCACTTGTTTCCTTAGGACAGGGACAGGGAAGCTCCAGCTAGTATCGTCTGGGTAGGGCTAGCTCATTTAGAGCTCCAAAGATTAATGTTGTTGTTAACTTCCCTCAAGTCAATCTCAACCCATGGTGACCCTGTGAGACATCCCTAAGACCCACTGTCCTCCACTACTCTGCTCAGTTCCTGTACATTTATACCTGCAATCTCCTTAATAGAGTCCATACATCTAGCATGTGGCCTTCCTCTCTTTCTACTTCCCTCCACTTCCCCTAACATTATTGTTTTTTTCTCAATGAGTCCTCCCTTCTCATGATGTGCGCAAAGTACGACAGTTAAGTTTTGTCATCTTGGCTTCTAGGGAGATCTCTAGCTTGATCTGCTCTAGCACCCATTTATTTATCTTTTTGGCTGTCCATGTCATCCTCAACACTCTTCTCCAGTACCACATCTCAAATGAATTGATTTTGTTCCTTATCTTCTTTCTTAACTGTCCAGCTCTCACATACATATGCGGTAATAGGAATACAGTGGCTTCTATGGTTCTAACTTTTGTGCTGAGTTGTATATCTTTGAATTTTAGAATCTTTTCTAGTTCTTTCATAGCAGTTTTCCCCATTCTTATTTTTTTCTGATTTCCTGGCTACAGTCCCCATTTCAATCAATATTTGATCCCAGATATGAGAATTATTTTACCATTTCTATGTATTCATTGTTTAGTTGAATTTGTCAAGACTCTCCATTGTCAATATTTTTTATTTTCTTTAAGTTCAACAGTAGGCCTGTCTTTGCATTTTCTTTCTTGATCTTAGTCATTGTTCCAGGTCTTTGAGGTTTTCTGCTAGTATTATGGTGTCATCTGCATATCTTAGATTTTTGATATTCCTTCCTCTTATTTTCACTCCTCTTTGTCCAAGCCTGCTTTTCTTACAATATGTTCTGCAGATACGTTGAACAGATAGGGTGATAATATGTAGCTTTGTCTGACTCCTTTGCCAATTGGGAACCATTCTGTTTCTCCAAATTCTGTTCTGATAGTGGCCTCTTGTCCTTGGTACAGATTCTTCATCAAGACTATCAGATGTGTTGACACTCCTATGTCTTTAAGAGCATTTCATAGTCTTTCATGATCTATGAATAATAATAATAATAATAATAATAATAATAATAATAATAATTCCTATTCCGCCTCTCTGAAACGCAATCGGGGCGGCTTATAGTTTAAAAATTCCACAATACATATATCCATCAATATCCTAACCCACCCACCCCTTAAAATAGAATTAAACCAGAAAAAAATTAAAACATACAATAGTTAAAATACAACAAATAACATATTACAACAATCACAGCAGCAGGATTCCCTTTAGTTCAAAACAGTGGCGGGATGAGGGGGGAGAAAAATAGCCGAGATCATAGGGCTGGGATGACTAATCAGGAAAGGCCTGCCGGAAAAGATCCGTCTTGACTGCCTTTTTAACATTGTTTTGCTATAGTCTATAAAGCACATGCTGATTTTCTTTTGGAATTCCCTAGTGCACTCCATTAGCTGTCGTATACTTGTAATACGGTCCCTAGTGTCTTTTCCTTTCTTCAACCCTGCTTGGACCTCTGAGATTTCTCTCTCCATGTATGGTTGGAGTCTATGTTGCAGAATTTTGAGCATAATTTTGCTTGTGTTGGAGATTAGTGCTATGCTCCTATAGCTGCTGAAGACCCTTGTGTCTCCTTTTTTGTGGATGGTGATGTATATTGATCATTTCCAACCTGTTGGCCATCTTTCTGTTTTCCAATTCTGTTGACATATGTTGGTTAGCACTAGAGTTGACTCTGTCAATGTGGATTGTAGCAGTTCAATTGGAACATCATCTGTTCCTGGTGCTTTGTTTTTTGCTGTTTCTCTTATTGCAGTTTCCATCTCACTTTTTAGAATTTGAGAAGATCTTCATATGATTCTTCATCCCATGTGTCCTTCATTTTATCATCTCTTTTGTATAATTCTTCTGTGTATTGCATCCAATATCTTTTTATTTCTTCCTGATCTTCAATTATGTTATTTTTATACAGCGTCTCTTGGTTTGAACTTTCCTTTGATTTCCCGGATCTTGTGGAATAGGTCTCTTGTTAGCAACAGCAATAGCAAATTCATTTCTATACTGCTTATCAGTGCACTTAAGCACTCCCTAAGCAGTTTATAATGTGTAAGCTAATGGCCCCCAACAATCTGAGTACTCATTGTAGCGACCTCAGAAGGACGTCAGCCTAAGTCAATCCTGAAGCCCCGGCTGTTATTGAACTCACAACCTGGCAACTGTGAATGAGTGGCTGCAATACTAGCATTTAACCACTGCACCACTTTTTTGGTCTTCTATTTCTCTGCACTGGTCATTGTAGTAGTTTTCTTTATCAATAGCCATTGTGTTATTGCATTAATGGTTCTTAATTTGTTCCTATCCCCCTTTTGTTTTGCTTCCCTTTCTTTCTTTTATTGCTTGTAGTGTTTAATCTGTCATCCATGTTTCTTTCTCTTTCTTTTTGTCTCTTCAAAGTGTCTGTCTGTATTCTTCTTTTATTATATCCCTGGCTTCGAACTATAGTTCTTCTGGTTCTCATTCTATTATGCTAAATAGTGCAAATTTGTTCCTTATATTGTCAATAAATTCTGTTGCAATATTGTTTAGATCATATTTTGGAATTATGACTGGTTTTAAAGTTTTTTGTGGGTTTTTCGGGCCATGTGGCCATGTTCTAGAAGAGTATCTTTTTGATGTTTCGCCAGCATCTGTGGCTGGCATCTTTAGAGAAAGGTTTTGACTGGTTTTGTTTTCTTATTGAGTTTTACTCTTATTTTTGATATGAGTATTTCATGATCTGTGCCACAGTCAGCGCCTGGTCTAGTCTTGGCTATCGGTATGGAGCTTTGCCATCTTTTACTTCTGATTATATAATCTATTTGTTTTTTGTATTGGCCACCTGGTGATATTCATGTGTATAGTCTTCTTTCTGGTTGTATGAATTCTCTGTGAATTGTTATAGGATCTGTTACAGCTGTGCCTTCAGGGCTAAGGGTGGACTCTAGCTCTCTTTTCCCACCTCTCTCTGTTGTTTCTCTAGTGCTCCTTCAGGGGAGGTTGAGGTGGACTCTAACCCTCTTTTCCCACTTCTCTCTGTTGTTTCTCCAGTGCTCCTTCAGGGTGCACCAGAGATTAATATTAGTTCTTAAAATTACACTTAAAAAAACCAATCAAATATTTGCTTCTGTCAATAACCTTCCAACTGCAACTTTAACCAATTAAACATTATAAACTGTTCTTAAGAGGCATTCCCAGGTGGAGGTAGTTTTTATGTATGCATAACTGTGACTAGATTCATAACTTGTAAAGAGACCAAACCTAAGGACACAAGTGATGAGCCAAACTTCTCCAAGGAATCTGTCCACATCCACAGGACCAAGAAGATGAAAGTTATCCTCAAATTACTTTTGATTGACTGCTAACGAGATCAGATAGAAAATGCCAGTAGGCATAACCCTGTTCTATCATCTTGTTCAGTCTACCAAGAGTTGAAAAGGTGCCTTCTCTCTCTCTCTCTGTATCTGTCTGTCTCTCTCTCACATAAACAGAATGCAATTATTCATTAATTTCAAAGTCAGTAAAGTATAAGTTTATTAAATTTCTGATCCCTATGAGAAAGTATTTTGAAGATTGCTTGCTGTTTGAGACTCATTCTGTCCAAAATTTTCAAGCAGTTTTGCTCAGAAGAGTATTTTCTGTACAGAAAATGATGTTTTGCATGAAAAAAACATGTGCAGATTTGGTGCGGCTTAGGTCCTGAACTGCTAAGATTCTCGTAAGTCCAGAATTCTCCTCATCAGGGTATCCCAGCACTTGAGAAACATGTTTTTCAACCACTTTTTGAATATTTTTGTATATTCTTTCAATCTCTAACACAAACATACCCTAAACTTACCACTCCATTGCACTTCAGTCCTGTATGAGACCTGACCATCCAAAGTGCAGTATGAGACCAGACCATGGAAAAGTGCGAGGATATGGCCTAGTCATAGAGGAGACCAATGCCTCTTGCTTTTAAAATCTATTCCCTTTGCAACCTGAATGTAAGAGTAAAAAAAAAAAAAAAAACCACGAAATACATCTTTTTGTGGTTGTTTTTGTTTAATGCAGAACCTTGTACTCTATTCCCCATACTTAACACACTGGTAGCTCATAACAACCATAAGCAGCATCACTACAACCATTTTATTATCATATAAGTTAATTATGTTATGAAGTACCTGGTATTTTTCACAGTGGCATCACTGTAAGCAAGCACTGTTTGAACATTACAGATTCAGAGAATTTATTTTTGTTCAATATGCACCACTTATCTCCCTCTCCAGATCAAACTCTTGTTATCAAATAGAATGAAGGATGAAAATGAAAAATACTGTATTACTCTAAAAATTGACTACACTGAACTCAACAAGCAATATCCACCAGCAGATGTACTTTTCTAAACACTGCAGATATGGTCATGTATGAGTCAAGCTGCTTTTCTCTTTATTACACTTGAAGCCTGGACAATACATTTATCATTTCCCTTGTATTTTGAGATTAGTTAATAAGAAATTTAAAAGACAAACAAGGGAGACAAATATCTTTAATTTAGTCCTTCATTTTTATCTTGGTAAGATGCAAGACACTTGTATTTACCCTCTGGTCTAGAGGTTGTTAACCTTCCTCCCCTCAAGGCAGTATGTCATATTAATAAAGACTGGGAGGCAGGGAAGATAATAGGAAGAATTATACTTCTGGCAACTTAGATCAAAATTACATTAGCCATCCAAAGTTCAGCTTCATTATTGTGAGTCCAATGGATTTCAATTTTGGGAACTGTGAAGTTAATCACGTATTTAGCTCTTCAGTTGAAAGAATGGGACTATAAAAGTTCATGCTTTAATAGAGGTAAAAATAAATAAAGTTTCTCCAAAGGTTTTCCCCTAAAGTTATACAGTATGTGTAGGAAAACAAAATGTGTAGTAAATTTGGCTGGATCATACTCCAAATTCTAAAAGCACTATGAAACTTCCAAGAGAATGACACAACTAAGGAAATGACACAATTCTCTTATTGCTCAATGTTTCAAGTCTTGAGAACATGTTTAGCTCACCTTGGTGCAAAACACACTGCAGAAATAATCTAGTTTGAGGCCATTTTAACTGCCCTGGCTCAGTGCTAGGGAATTATGGGGATTGTAGTTTATTGTCTTACCAGAACTCTTTGACAGAGAAGGCTACATGTCTCAAAAACTATCATTCCCAGAATTCCCTAGCATTGAGCCTGGGCAGTTAAAGCAGTCTCAAACTGGATTATCACTGCAGTGTTTTGGACCCTTATTAAGACAACTACAATATTTTCTGGCGTATAAGACTACTTTTTAACCCAGGAAAATTTTCTCC
>JAIPUX010001232.1:38831230-38846442 GCA_020142125.1 Phrynosoma platyrhinos
GTGGGAGGCGGGAGGAGGAGGAAGAGAGGAAGTCCAGGTCAGAGGAGGGGAAGGAAGGGGTGGCATAGTGTGGCATGAGGCAGGAGGTGGAAGCAGCATCAAATAAGAGGTGAACCCCTATCCTGGGGTTTTCTTGGCAAGACTGGTTCAGAGGAGGTTTGCCATTGCCTTCCCCTGAGGCTGAAAGTGTGTGACTTGTCCAAGTTCATCCAGTGGGTTTCATGGCAGAGTAGGGAATCAAACCCAGGTCTCCAGAGTGGTAGTCCAACACTCAAACCAGTACACCATGCTGGCTCCTATTCCCATGTACTACCTATGAAACAATTGCAGACTTTTTTTGTTGTTCTTGTGTGTCTTCAAGTCCTTTCTGACTTATGGCAACCCTAAGGCAATCTTATCATGGAATTTTCTTGGCATGTTTCTTCAAATGGGGGTTGCCATTACCATCCTCTGAGGCTGAGAGTGTATGACATGCCCAGGGCCACTTACTTGGCCACAAATTGTACATACCCCAGAATGCATCACCTAGTATATTGGCAGTCCTTTCCCCCCAACACTTTCTTAATTTCTGCTATTGTAAGAGGCGTCGTCTTATACGGCGAGTATATCCCCAAAGTCTATATTTTACCTGGAAAAGTTGGGGGTCGTCTTATACACCGGAAAATATGGGTGCCTGCGTGTGCGTGTGCGCGTGCGCACACACACACACACACACACACACACTGTCTGTTCATAAACCTTAGAGAGCCACAACTTCATTCAAATACAGTCATGAATTCAGGACCATTGTAACATGATCTGTCTTGGGCTCTCCTTAATTATAGTTTGAAAGCTGTAGCTGGTTGATTCCCAGCTCAGTTCCTGTGAAAGGGCAAAAAACATATTCAACCAGTACTGTGGCAATTTCCACTGAGTTCCAATTAAGTTTTAGGGTTCAAATTTAAATGTTATTACTAGCTTGTAAAAGCCCTTTAACAGGCTGGAACCTGAATAGCTTAGACAGAATCTTCTCCATTTGGAACTCACCCATCTATCAAGGTCATGGGAGAAGTTCCATTAAAAGCAATGAGGGGATAAGAATGGCCATGCAGAATGGAATAAGCATTGAGCAGATAGTGCTTTCTTTGTGGTCATCATAATGCTGAAGTGGAAATGTTCACCTCTGCTACCTTTCTGGATGAATTACACAGGAAATAGTTTTCTCTGACATTCATGGATTGAGTCAAGTGCATTCAACTATCCTGAGTTTCACTCAATGCAAGTACCTATACAACTTTATCATCAGTTTTAACTTTAGATTTAGAGTGCCTATTTGAGGCCATTTTCACTGCCCTGGCTCAGTGCTAGGGAATTAGGGGGACTGTAGTTTATTGTATTACCAGAATTCTCTGACAGAGAAGGCTAAATGTCTCACAAAACTACCACTCCCACTACTCTACACTGCCCTAAACATCTGAAGAGATGGATTATACATTAAATCCAGGATGCAAAGAGCTGTGTTAAGCATTCCTAGCCACCTAGTCATGTCCTGAAATCAGGGAATATCTCCGTTTTCTTTCTCTTTGTTTTTATCTTTCCAAATGACAAAACATCATGCTATATTATCAGCTCTGTTTTAAAAATCACCTCAGTCTCAAAGAGTTTGACATTTAGAAAGGTGAGGTAGCTGTTTGAAAAACAAAAGCCCAAAGCCACTTTATCAACATGAACAAATAAGTCAATAAAATTGTTCCTGTATTAACAATAGCTGACCAATATAAAGCCTTCAGTGTCCAGGTTTTGTACTCCATGTCCCAAAATCTACCATTCAGTTGCCTGGTGGACTGAGTGGAGTAACAGAGTTCAGCTGTGGAGGAAGTCCATCATGTGTTGTGGGTGGTAATGTGTGTGAGAGAGAGATTGGGAGGAAAGAAGGGAGATTTTCGCTCTCCTACCCATCCTTTATTTCCCTGGGTGTAGGGGTACATGTGTATGCGTATGTGTCTATGTATGCAAAAATCCTTTCACACAGCACAATTATAGTGCAATGGTTCTGGTTAACTCTCTTTGCTGAATACTATGAAATTTTGTACAATATAGCTTAGTGAAGCTGTAAAGGAGTTCTGTGGCTGAGAATTCTAAAGTTTCTCCCTAAATTGCACATCACAGGATTCCACAGATGGAACCACAGCAGTTAAAGTGAAATCATAGTGCAAAATTTTTGAAGTGTGAAAACTACGAGTAAGAACAGTGAGTAAGTGAGTAGAAAGACTGTGTGTATGTGGGCTTATGGGTGTATTTGTGCATGTAAAGGAGAGCATGAGTGAAGGAGAAATTCAACCCTGACCAGCTCCACTACCTTCACCTACCACCCATTACAATATATGGCCTAGCCCAAAAATTTCAACCCTGCTATAAGCAAACTCAGGGAGGCTTTTGGTTAGATGTAAGTCTTGATTTTATTTCATTTTTAAATGTAAGAATTAAGGGGTTCAAAAGTTTGATCCCTGAGGGTTGAGATTACCAAAGTTCCCCCCTCCCCCAATTATCTTTTCCATTTGGGAAAAAGTTGGTTTTTGTTGGGCACAACAAGTATCTTTGTGCGTAAAGATATAGTTGTGCCTCCTGATTCGGGAGGGGGGATCTATTCCAGAACACACACACACACAAATTGTAAAACTGCAAATATTCAAAGCCCCATTGAAAATAATGGCAGCATGCTCTCCTGGCTTCCTGTCCATGGAAATTCAAAACCCCAAATGGGCAGTCAGCGAATCAAGAGGGATGACTGTACTTTTTATGTGCAAAACCCACAAAAAGTCCCAGAACACATAAAGCGGTTGACCATTTTCTTGATAAAATGTCTTACTGTGTCAAGATATTCTACTCATAGAGGATGAGAAAATTTGCAAGTGTTCTTCACATTCCTACTTTTATCAGACATCTTACTTGTTGTGCCCAACAAAAACCAACTCATATTTTTATAATACACTAAAACTGACTGGAGTTGTTATTTAATCCTTGTATGTATGAATGTGTGTATGTATGTGGATATGTGTGTGTGTGTGTGTTCTCTTACAGACTGTAACCACATCACTAAGATAGCTAACTAGATTATACACACACACACACACACACACACACACCCTCCCTCCACATTCTCTGGAGTTAGGGGCCCAGGACCCCAGTGAATGTGGAAAAACTTCAAATAACAAAAACACTATGTTTTTACGTGAGAGAACACCTCTCTAGGAATCTAGTTCCTCCAGTGCAACTCTGTAGACAACATCTGCCAGACATTGACCACAGAATTGCACTGGAGGAGCTACAAATGCCTAGTGGAGTGTTCTCTCTAGGTCCTTCAGTGCCACTTTTGGTTAAAGTTGACTACAGAGTTGCGTGGGAGGGCCTAGATATTCCTAGAGAGAACATATTAATAAAATCCATGAATAATCAAAGCTGCAAAGGTCAAAGCTGCATATGTGGAGAGGTGCATGTATTTGCACTACTCTTTTAGTAGATGTAAAAATATCAATTAATCCATCCTTGGGCTAATCTTTACATCCAGGATCAACAAATAAAGAAGACTTCCAACAATACAAAACTGAAGCTAAACAGTCTACATTTGTCTCTCCCCATTCACGGACTTCAAGTCCGTAGTCCCACTCTTAAGGCAAGCAGGGAGGGATATAATGGTGGTGTGTGTCTGCCATTATTTTCAATGGGGCTTGAATATTTGCAAGCTGCCATTTTCACGGGATGTGTGTGTGTGTGTCCGGAATGGATCCCGCATGAATTGGGAGGGGCTACTGTATATTGATCAAATCAAATGCTCAAGATAAATGGAAGTAGCAAAAGTCTTATGACAACAGTTATACACATTAAGTTGGATGCTTTCTTTTGCTTTTGCTTTTAGCCTCACTGGTAAGAGCCACTGTAAAGCTAGCTGGCAAAAGTGAGGAGTGGGAGATATACTTGGAAGTTTTTCTCCAAGGGCTAACAGCAGAGGGTAAGGAAGATAATTTTGTTGTGACCATAGTCAAGGAAGAAAGGGTTAGACATCTTTCCTACATTCTGTGGTCCTGATCCTAAGTGGGTAGTCCTATGCCTGCTACTGTGTTTCCATATTACAATGCAACAATCACTTCAAATGACACATTTAGCATGGCATCACATTGTTTGACTATGAGGGCCATCCTTTTTATTAAACTGCACCCAGGAGAGGAATAGGCCTAAATATCCTAAAGGAACTAGATCCCATCTGAACTTGGAAGCTAAGAAGGGTTAGCCCTGGTTAAATCTTGAATGAAAAACAACCAACAAATACTAAGTGCTGTAGGATATGAGCCTTATTTCACAAGGCAAGTAAATTGCAAATGCCTAAGGATAATAGCACCTTTGGTTGGGGCTTATTGCATGACTCCATCTTTTGTTGTTCTCCTATGGGAGACTATTTTAAAATAATTTATGCTTTATTAACAAAAAAAAATCTGTTAATGAACTTCTTTTTGCTTCCATTTTGCTATGCTTTCCTGTGCAAAAGTTCAATTGCACTTTTATTCCAATTTTGAATGATCAGGGGGATTGCCAATGGGCTTACCTTGAGTGGAGAAACATAATGATCAGTGAAGAAGGAAAAGGCATGGACATTTTAATGTGATTTCCTTTCAGTGGGCACAGTAACTGTGAGTAACTTTTAAAGCTTTTTTCTCCCCTATAGAAAAAAAATCTGTTGCCATATCTCTACTCTCTTCTTACTGGAGCTTGCCAGAAATGCCAAACTTTACTCACTGCCCTCCACTCTACCTCCTTTTCCAGCATGTCTCTTTCACCACAACACTATGATGCCCCCCCCACATATATTCACACATACCTGGAAATGGAATTTTTTAAAAAGCAAAAGAGTTTTACAGTTTTAAAAAAGCATTTTAAAAAACTCTTTGCCTCTTTCTTCCGACATACTAATCACTGATACCGAATGCCAGGAACAGATCAGACAGATCTTTAGCTGCTGAATTTTCTCTGCAAATGTTAGGCCTGGGAAGTCTGATCTATCAAGAAGCTGCTACCACAAGGGAAAAAGGTGTATGTGTGTGTGTGTGCACGCGCGTGGTGTGTGGAGGCATGCACACCAAGCAATGAAAAGAATTGGGGATAATGTCTTGGAGAAACAGTGGGTTGGCAGTCCCAAATGCTGTTGTGTGCAATAAAGCTTTGGCACAAATGGGTACTGTAATCTGGGCTGAGTAGTTCTGAGGGTGTACAAGAAGAGAAATCCTGACCGAATAGCATTTTTACAGACAATGCTGTAGCAGGAGAAGAGCCTTATGCAATAGATCCTATATGTAAGAGGAAGGAATTGGCAAAAACATCACTGAACATTCCTTGCCTAAGAAATCCTATTAAATTCATGGGGTCACTATAAGTCAACAGGTGACTTGACATGCACACACACACACACACACACACACAGAGGAGAGAACTACAAAATACCAAATGTTTTTCAAAAGGAATATTAAAACCATTCTCTGATCATATATTTAATCATTATATATACGATTTTTAAAGCAGATTTTGCCAGAAGCATGATGAGTTCCATGTACATTTTTGGTCCTGCAAGCATACAAGAACACCTTCTACTGTATTATTTTCTAAAGAAGAATCAATATAAGCAAGAGGTCCTTCTTCCATGTAATATTACTTGCTGTTTTGGCAAAGACGATCAGTGCAGCCATTAACACATGAGCACAGCCTAGGCTTTTTCTGATAACAAGAACAAGCATTTTATGAAGGTAGTATGTTAATGTGGTCGTCATAGTCATTATCAGTTAATTCCTTGCAGAGTTTGCAATGTGGATGTTTCACAAGCTTTAAACAGTCTGTTTTGTATGTGGCATATAAGCTCTGGAGATTCCAAAACTGCTTCTATTTTACAGCCCCCTCTGTTTGGTACTAATGATATCTATCCATCTTATCTTCCATCTTCCTAATCTCCTCTCACCTTCTGCTTCTTACTGAAAAAGCCTTTTTAGTCATTTCCTGACATTACCCTTTGAAACAGTTTAAGTCCGCAGAGTATTGTTTCAGCTAGAAGCTGCCCTGGAAAAGAGTAGCATTCCCATGGGGCAAACCTGTGTAGATTAGACCTTCTGTCAATAAGGTATTCTTTTTCTAACTGAAATTATGTATTTGTTATGAATCCTCCCATTTCTTCTTCACCATAAATATTCATTACTTATCCTGTATCAAGTTCCCACATAAACTCAACCATGGACAGGGCAGGCCTAAGGCATTTTGTTGCCCGAGGGAAAGGACCATATTGCACCATTCTCCCCATTCGATGTACAGAAGCCAACTGGACTGAAGTAGAATCTTACTTCCATATTGATGATATAAGAATGTTTTCTACT
The DNA here is from genome assembly GCA_020142125.1 of Phrynosoma platyrhinos. Taxonomy (NCBI): domain Eukaryota; kingdom Metazoa; phylum Chordata; class Lepidosauria; order Squamata; family Phrynosomatidae; genus Phrynosoma; species Phrynosoma platyrhinos. Next base: position 38,837,620 of record JAIPUX010001232.1, read on the forward strand.
ATACCTGATTAATAGTTTGCAAAGTATGAATGTTCAAACACTTTTCTTCAAATCAGGCCTCTCCAACATAACTCACCTGTCATTGTGTTTATATCAATAGCCTTCCCATTTTGTTTGTTTACAGATGTAGCAACAAAGCCAGCAGGTTTGTCATGTTCCTTTACAATTAAATACATTGTGGGCACTAATTTCAGTCTGTGCTGAAATACAAACTTTATAAATATGTGGACTTTATAAAGTTCTAAATATGGTTGGCCATGACTGTACATGAAACCCTGTTTAAAGGTAAAATGGATGTTTCTTAGAAGGTAATGACAGTGAACTAGATATAAATGTATACAAATTGTCTTTGTATTGAACAAGATTTACCTTCAAACTTTTTGTTTGTTTGTTTGTTTGTACAATAGGTATTCCAGGAGAAACCTAGAGACCAGTAATGCATTCTAAATGTTTAAGACTGTTGATCTGGAATGCATGTTTGCAGAAGGTCTGTATCCTCCCAATAATGATTATGGGAAAATACATTGTTACAATTAATATTATATACCATTGCCACCAGTGTGTGTGTGTGTGTGTGTGTGTGTGCATGTGCACGCGTATGCGCACGTGCGCGCACACACACACACACACCTTGGAATCACCTGTCTGACTTATGCTGACCCTATTAATTTCATAGGGTTTTCTTAAACAAGGAATACTCAGATGTTTTTGTCGTTACTTCCTCTGAAATATAGCCTACAGCACCTGACATTTGGTGCCAGTCTTCCACCCAAGTACTAACCAGGGCTGACCCTGCTTATCTTCCAAATCAGACAGGATTTGATGCCACCATTACCATTAGCTAATAGAATAAATTTCTGTCTGATCTCAATTATGGATGTGAAGCCATATTATTACTAGGACACTTGAAGAAAGAAATTGGCAGGGTGTTGGGTTTTGTAGTCAAAGTGGAAATGTACAGATGTGGGAAAGTTCTAGCTGTGAAAGTTTTAGCCTGCAGGTGGATTACATGAAAACAACATAACCAAGGTCAGTGTGTGTCTGGGAACACAGGATATAAGAAGAAAACAAATTAGGTCATCTAGTTTTGTGAGAGCCACTGGTCACATGACACAAGACACAGGAAGAAGGCTGGGTTTAGAAGCTGTTTAGCAAATGTCTATAAAGGTATCAACCTGGGGGTGGAATTATTTGCTTTTTGCCTTGAGTGGATTGCTGGGCTTGGGATGGAGTTTCCTTTGTTTTCTGCCTGTTGATGGCTGTTCTACAGTGTAAATAGTTATCATGTTAATTCTGCAACTGAAGATTAAAGAACCTTCTTTTGAAGAGAATTTGATCTCTGGTCTGGTTTCATGGAATGCTGCAAGCTGTAGGGAACTACAGATCCAGAGATGTTAGGAGCTGATGAATGGCAGTCGTGCACACACTCTGCACACTCTCACCATAAATTCAACACTTTCGTAGACTGCAATCTATGAAAGCTCATGCTGCCAATTTCTTTTTTTCAGTTAGTCTGAAAGGTGCTACAAGATCTCTCTACGTACTGATTATACAGACTAACATGGCTATATCTTTGAATTCTATTCCTAGGACAGTTAACAGTTTTGTTTTGCCTGGTGTGAAGCTAGAAACCCCACCGTGTCTCACTTCTCCTTCCCTAGAATGAATAAGGTTACTGCACAGCAGCCCATCTCACTATTAATCAGAAAAGCAGCTTCTCTCACCACTCTCTTGCAGCTGTTCACAGCAAGAGCTGGAGTGACATCCATTCCCATTAAAATAAAACCCTAAGAAATGGTGTCAAGTCTGAATAGAGATACAACCCAGAAAAAGATATGGGGTGGGGATGGGGGTAGAGTCAAAGGACCCATGAGGTTAAATAGGCTCCTTCCTGGTGGGGAAAATTCTCATGGAGATAACCTGAAGCCTTTATCTTGATACTAGCACTTTTGCTTCTGGATAATCACAGCACTTAAAAATCTCAAGGAGGGGAAATGATAGGTAACTATGGTACCTATATATAGGAACCCTGATGCTCATCCATAGGAAACAATTTCTAATTTATTAGCATCTGTTGTTCATAAGAAAGGACTCTCTTCTATCATGAGCCACAATCTTTTCTGCAATTTGCTCAGCCATCTGATAACGGAAGGATTATACATAAATCCTATCAAGCAGGCCAAAAACAATAATTAAATAGCTTGTTCAAGCTAGGCTACCAGATGTTTTGGATTAAAATTCCTATAAACTCCAGCCGGCATGGCTATAACACAAGGATATAGCTTTTGTAGTCCAAACTATCTGGAGGGTACTACCTAATTGAACTTTCAGCTAAATACCCACTGTCAGGATCATAGATCCTGCCATATTTGCTGTCTAGATATTATATATTATGTATATGCTTTGCTTACAATACTGAATGATGGGTTATGCTATACAAGTGGTGATGATAGGTGGAAATAATGTGCAGGTTAATGGGCATATGAGAGTGATGGAAGGAGGCACTTTACATTGTCAAGGTCAATTTGATGGGAATGCTTGGTAAGGAGAAGATTGCTAATTGCTTTTAATATACACTGTAACTGAAAATGTCTCAGTGTTGACAATGGGGCTGTACTGACTGGCACTTTAGGCCAGCTTGGTTGTGAAGTGAATAAAACTTTGTTTTACTGAAGCTTGTTTCTCTGAACTTAAGTGAGCCAATGGATGGTACCCGCATTCCTCCCCTGCCAAAATTAGGAGAGCCATATTTTTCTTCCTCCGCAGTACAGGTTTCTTTGAACTTATTATATCATATTTTCTAGTATTCCTAGAACTTTCTGGGTGTAAATGGGTGCATCTACTCTGTAGAAATAATGCAGTTTGACATCACTTTAACTGCCATGTCTCCATCCTACAGGATCCTGGGATGTGTAGTTTTGTGAGGCACTGCCACTCTTTTGGTAGAAAAGGTTAAACACCTTGTAAAATTACAAATCCCAGGATTCCATAGGTGGCACTACAGGACTTAAAGTGGTGCCAAACTGCATTATTTCCTCAACATAGATACATCCAGTGAAAGATAGTGGTATTTGATGAATCAGAAGGAAATATTCCAAATATTTGCCAGAGTACAGTGGATGTCCTTGACTGATGTTCACAATAAAAGTAGCCTTCATTTTCTCTGTTCACTGCTAAGCTTTAACTCCAGGGATGGGGACCCTCAGCAGCTGTTTCTCAGACTGACAGAAATAGTGCACATTATATTGAGGCACTGCCCTGGCTCAGTGCTAGGGAATCATGGGAACTGTAATGTATTGTGGCACCAGAGCTCTCTGACAGAGAAGGCTCAATGTCTCAGAAAAAAATGCAATTCCCATGACTCCCTAGCACTAAGCCAGGGCAGTGCCTCAATTTAATGTGCACTATTTCTGGCAGTCTGCAGAGGCCCTCAGTTTAGCGGAGGCTTGGCTCCAGTAGAACTTAGGGGCTATGCAGACAGGCGGCTCTGGGCTGTCCCTGCTAGCCGCAGATCGGGGCCATGGCAACTGCATGCTGCGGCCCCGATCCTCCCTTTTGCCACCCTGAAAAAGCATGTTTAAATGCTGTGCTGGAAAAGTGTCCTGACACTGCACGCCATGTGTAACAGCACACAGCATCAGGATGCCACTGGCGTGGGGTTGGGGTGTCTACTGTGCTGCTGCCCCACCCCATCTCTGCCTCCATGGGCTGGCCCTTTGGGCTGGTCTGCAGAGGCCCTGAGTTCTACTTAGAGGAAACTTGTTGAAGTAAATGGTCCATGTGTGGCCCAATTCAGTTTTCTCTTTAAACTCTACCACATTATCATTCTTGTCTATTTTTTTAAAGCAAAATGGAATATTAACTTATTCATACTTTTAAAAAAGAAAGTCTTTACAATGGAATTGGTTACAGGTGTATCTCAGGGACAAAACAGATGGGCAGGAAAAAGTAGCTTGAACCTGCCTTTTCCAAAGCCACATTGAAACCCCCCAACCCCACAGCCAACTCCCAAGGTAGTTGGACTGCGCATGTCATGGCATGGCTTCAAGTTGTGCCACTGGGTCCTTTTTTTAAAATTGTTCCCACTACCATCCCTGTGCACCTTCACAGGAGTGACCTGTCCATGACTGCCATCCTATTGCATGGCCATCCCTGTGAACCTGCACACATTTGCATGTGCAGCACTTCACCAGGACAGGACATCAGAGCAGAGGTGTGCCCATGCAAATGCCAGCAAGGTACAATCATGCCTCCCTTCATTCCCCCCCCCCATTCACCCTATTCCCTCTCTTTGATGTCTGTTTTGTGTATGTTGTACTCCTCTCCATGAGAGGTTCCATGGTTTCTCTTTTGGGTATTGCCACCCCCACCATTTGTGCACAGCAGCTCTGTTCCTTTAAATGCACTCCTGCAATGGGGCATTTACATGCACAATCAAGGTTAGGGTTTGGAAAGAGCACCCCTTTAGAGCTGCACTGGTGTTTGTGCATTTATACACCCATGCAAAGGTGCACACTTTCTGGGAAGAAGCAGAAAAAAGCAGCTTCTTTTTGAATTGGCTTTTCTTCCCCTAAGACGGCTAAAGGGCGCTTTCCAGACGGCTTCAAAGCATGAGTCATCTAAATGCCCCACATTGAACCCAGCCTGAAACCTGCTTATTTTGCCCATCTGTTTCACCCCTCAGTTAACAAAGCCATAGACAAAAACTCACTTTTACAGTCTTTTTATGCCCACTTTTATAACGTCTTTTTATCCCCTCTCAGATTTCTTTTCCTTCTTAGTCCTCTGTATAGTTGAAAGATTTTTAGAAGCAGCAACACTGAGAGGATGGTGAAAGAGGAGTGGGAAAAATGCTGGTTTCCAACTTCAGGTTGAAATAGTATGTTTGCAGTAAACAATGCAATAAAACTTGAGTTGAGAACAAATGACATTCTGCTCTAGCTGATCCTACAGTAGCTATGCATACCTGCCTGCAACAGGCAATATAAATAGCAGCTGCCTCCAGAATCCATTACTGAACAGATATAAACAAATGGAAAACAGGGAGAAATTGGGAATGCAGATAAGCATTAGCTTATCCTTAGCTTATCCTTACCCTTAGAATTTTTTTTTAAAGAATAGATTTGTAAGTTTGGCCACCAAAATGGAAATCATATGATAAGTAGAGGTTGGTGAGGGAAAATAATCCCTGAATGCATTTCAGAAGAATCCTGCAAGTGTTCTTTAGCTAGAAGGTTACTGTATATACTCATGTAAAGGTCTAGACATTTTAGTAAAAAAAAAAAAAAAAGACCACAAAACCTGGGTCAACTTATCCACAGAACAATGCAAGTACTGTATTTTAACTCTTGTCAAAAAAGGAACCATCCACTTTCCTGAATAGAGTGGTAAAAGGCTATAATCACTATTCATGTAGTCACAATTTTCTTTACATTGCCTTTTCATTCTTTTTGATATGTGCACATTTTGTTAGGCCCCACCTGAAAGTGTCACCTTCCCTACAAATCACACTGTTACCATTTACTGAAGTTCCCTCCTCATTCCTCCAGCCTTTAGAGTGAACACAAACAGTTATGTCTGCCAGAATATTGTAAGTTCCTTGGCATTGTTTTTATTTGCTTCATATCCTTTATATCCTTTGTTACATGCCCTTAAGTTTTCCACTTGATTTATCCATGGGTCACATTACAATCCATAATTTTGGCCCCAAAACCTGCCTTCAACCTTTATAGTCAAGTATATACAGTAATAATGTTTTGTTTACTTAAATATGGTTTATTTAACCTGGTTGTTTCGTTTCACATGTGCATATTGTTGGTTCTGAAAAAAAAAGTTTGCTGAAACTTTTATCTTTGCTTTTATTTTTTGTGGTGTAGGAATGTGTCCCTATTCTTTCCATGCTATTTCTGCTTCCTGTACCAAATTTTCTGTTAATGACGTAATGCCCAGGAGCACATCCACTTTGTTAACTGAGATATATCTGTATTTTGAAAAAGAAGTCATGCCTGACCCTCAAAGCAGCCACAGGGTCTCTAGTCTGAAATATATTCCTTATATTGGCTAGGGCCCTCTACCAGTTTTGTGCCAAAACATTTTTCCAGCTGTTATTTGCTTCCAAAGGTTTACTGTTTTCAGTAAAAAAAACATCTACAGAGAGAAGAAAGTGGGAGAAGAGAGCAAGACATTGATAGGAAGTTAACACATGGCACCAGCCTGAATTGAAAGAACCACACCCCCTTTTTCTGCAAAATAAAAAGTGAACAGCTTAAGCACAAGTTTTAGAAAAACCCTGTGATCATTGTATTATGTTGTGCAGCTCTACAATATACGAGATATGCTGTCACTAACAGAAACTGGGTGGGGAGAAAAGGATTACAATTAAACACTTCTTTTGTTGGTAACTACACATCACATTTATACATTTTTAAAAATCCTAGCATTTTCAGCACCCCCTGGTTCCCACAGTAAGATATTCTTATCTCTCTTTGTACATCTCACTTTATTATTGCTGGCTAAAGAATTGGAGAGATATTTTTTCAAAAATGAAGCCACAGCATTTGACTTAATGAACTCCTCTGGACATAATAAGCAGAGGTTGAATATCTGCATTTACACTTGAAGTAGTATATCCATTTGTGTGTTCTCAAAATTAATGATTATTATAGCTGAAGTCAGTTGGTTGGCCTCACTCTAAGCTTGAGGTTAGACATGCTCTTAAGTGCCCTGGCATATAATGAACTACAATGACTGGCACTTTGGTGTTTTGGGATCTTATAAAGGAAAGGCATTACAACAGACCCCATCTTCTCATTATGTTCAGAGCAGGACACACACCTGCTTATCAACTAAGTAAAATATCCCACAGAAGAAAAAGGAAGCAATAAATATAGATTGTCTGAACCTATGGCACAAAAATCTATAGTGTGAAGAGATCTCTGTAACAGATGGCAATTCCAGAGAGGACTGCAAAGCTAACTTGGAATGGAACTTCACAGTCGTTTTCTCAGTCCAATATCTTTAATCCTTTGGTCATGAATTTTACGAGAAACTCAAAGGTCATGTCAATGAGAAAAAGTGATTGGCTGGGTTATACTATTTCTTACAAGAACCCCCTTATGAAACAGCTGTGTCTATGTGTGGCTCCAAAATTATCCAAAATCCATGGGTTACTCATATAACTGATTTATGTTTCTTGAAGTTCAGCTATGTTAAAAAGTTGTGGGAAAGAGTCTTTTTTACAATATGTAGATTGCTATGGCATTTCTTCCAAGCAAAGGTTAACTTTGTGCTCACACTTTAATTACTTTTTGAATGGCACTTTTTTTTCCTTCTCAGTTTAAGTATAATACATAAATATATACATTTCTAGCCTTGTGGGACTCTACAACTGGGAACATATCCAGTTTTAAGAAACAAAGTATTCAATTTTTTTTTTTAAGAGAGAGATAAATCAAGGGCTTTAAGCAGTATACTGGTAATCTTCTTAATGTGAACATACATATAATCTATTGTCCAGATCAGGGGAATAGTCTGAAGGAGCCATAGAGAAGGGGCCAGCAGTTATGATGGATCCAGGGAATACACATCCCCTATTTTCCATCCCCTTCATGCACCTTTTTTTTTCCCCAAAACTAGGAGTTGTTCATAGGGGTATTGGTGGGAATTGTGTTCAAACAGAGGCCACTAGAGGTGTAATCATTGTATCAATCTTGTGAGATGAGGAGAGTCCAGGACTGCCCTGTTGCGTAGAAGGCCTTCCAGGAGGCACAGTTTCTGGCCCTGCATTACAATGATGGCTGTGGACCCAGGAAGCTGAATGAGATACTCTGCTATAAGCCCCACTAAGGATCTTATCACATTCATTTTAAAACCAGCTTACCTGATTCAGATTAAATTTTAAATTGGGTGGCATTCTGATATTATCAGAAGGATTTAGCCACTGAAATCACCGGTTGGGTCCATCCTGGGTCCCTCCTCGCTCCCAGGGCCACTCTGGTGGCCATTTTCATAAGCCAGAAAACAAAGAGGCTTCACAAAGAGGCACACTGAGCATCCCTGGGAGTGGGGATGGACCCAGGATGGACCTGGACAGCGATTCTCATGGCTAAATCCTTCTGATAATATCAGAATGCCACCCGATTTAAAATTTAATCTGGATCAGGTAAACCAGTTTTAAAATGAATGTGATTAGCTTCTTAGTCTGGATCCAGGCCTCAGATTTTAATGTGAGTCTAAATAAGAGATGAAATCATGCAGTTATCCAGATGTTAGACTGCAGCTCTCAAGATTCCTCACAACTGGTCCTGCTGGCTAGAGCAGCTGGAAGGTGCAGCACAACTACATGTGGAGGCTGTCATGATTACCTCCCATCACAACAGTCACAGCAAGGCTTTACCTTTAGAAAGGTAAAGTAAAATGACCGAACTAGGTTATGACTGTGATACAAAGAAGCCAAGGTAAATACTCTGAACCAGAGGTAATGAACATGGTCCTCTACATCATGCCTTGGCTCAATGGCTGGTGAGAGGTGCTCCCACCATATTCAGTTGTCATTGCTCTGACCTCTGAGGGGAGAAGAGCAACCAGGCACAGCTCCATTGTGCCTTGGCTCAATGGCTGATAAGAGTCCTCCCTCCACTCTAACTGCCCCTGGTATAGCTCTGAGGGAGAAAAAAGCAGACATCATCTGCTGGACTTAATCCCCTCCCCCATCTTCCATTATAATCTCCCTAAACTCTCAAATTGATGATTTATAAGCCATCCTGGAAGACTTTTTGGCTGAAGGACAGGGTATAAATACTCTGTGGCCTTCCAGATATGGTT
>JAIPUX010001232.1:38853844-38865479 GCA_020142125.1 Phrynosoma platyrhinos
TTGTAAATAAAGATATATAGTGGCCAAGTAAAGAGTCGGGCAGCTAAGGATTCCTGGGGTTTCCTGTAGATACTAAAAGAAGGCATAATTATTATATACTAGCTATTGGATCACAGGCAGACCATGATCCTCAGCTGTCCCACTCTTCCTCTGGTCACTATATGGCTATGTTAGAAGAGAGGAGAAAATGGTGTGTGTGTTGTGGGGAGAGAGAGAGAGAAAGAAAAAGGAATAGTCCTCTCAGTCTATTTAATGATCTGGAAGAGAGGGAGAAAATGGTATTTGGCAATTCAATTGGTCAGGCTTTACTAACACTCAATAAACCTCTCTTTCATTTTCCTTTGAGACTTTGAGTATTCTTTGTATTCTTCATTAAAATCCTTAAAATTATGGAAAAGACAGTACTAAAGAGATAATGCTTTCAATACCTGTAATGATTTAAGTTTCCAGACCTGAAATCCAACAGAGTACTACACTTATGAAAAAGCTCACTTCCTGATGCTTGCCAAAGTGTTGGGTGTTTTTTCTTTGTTTTTTTTGTTTTTGTTTTTTGTCTGTGTGTGTGTGTTTAATATGCTGGCATCAGGATATGGGGACTTTGATTCAGCTCCCAGAAGCCTCAGCCATGTTGGCCAATAGTCCCATGTTGGCCAATAGCTCCTGGGATTCTGGGAGCTGAAATCCCTCGGCCCTTAAAGGGGAAAGGTTGCCTACCCCTGATTTAGATGATAGAGATTCTTCAAATAACCTTATTCCAAAGTATTCAGGGAAGGGATAAGGAACATTTGGTACTCCAGATGTTGGGACTGAGGCTCATTCTCACTATTCCTCACCTAACATGTACTTCCAAACTCTATTTTTTCTATTTTCATGTCTCATAAATTATTTCCAAAAGCAAATAGTTGTAATAAAATAAATACAGAATGGGTAAATACAAGGTAAGCATAGCAGTCATCTCACCTTCCATGTTATTACTCAAATACATTATGAAGACACTTGACTCTTAAGATCCAGATGACTCCTCTGAGAGATGAGGAGGTGTCTCTCATCATGAGTGGAATCTGGGTGTGTGTGTGACAGCACCTATCCTATCCCAAGATCTTCAGTATATGTGGAAGGTATGCACCAGTTTTTCAAATTGTGCTAGGCTTTGGGGATACTGATGAAACTCTCCAGTGCTTGTTTCTGAATGTCAATGAAGGCAAACAGATACACATCTGTAGAATAATGAGAGCTTCACACAGCAAACACAAGAAGATATCAGTTTGCAAGCATGCAGTAGTAACATTACCAGCTCTAAAAATCAGGAGGAGATGACATGGAATCATCTCAAACACCACATATGTAATGCTCATGTAAGCCAGGATTGCAACATGGAAAACAGTTTATTCAGAGGCTCCATTAATGCCACATTATTTCCTTTCCTGTGGGAGAGGAGGGTATAAATTGCAACAACAAATACTTCTAGAAGATACTTTTTTTATAGAGACTTCCCTCAGTGGCATCACTAGAGGGTGTGGGATGTGTGGAATGCACCAGGTGACACCCCAGAAGAGGGGTGATACCTGGCTGAGCATCCCTCACTTCCCTCCCTGGAGCCATTTTACTCACAGGTAAAATGGTGCTGGGCAAGGAGGAAGAGGGCCCAGTGCCCTCCAGGTCCCTGCCCAACACCATTTCAGTTGCAAGCAAAAAGGTACTGGGGAGGGAAGGGAGGTTGCATTGGGCCCTCTTCCACCCTGCCTGAGTAATGAAGCACTGGGTGGAAAGAAAGATGGCACAACCATTTGGACATACTCCCTGAGGCAGACGATTCTTATATATTTTAACAGCTTCACAGCATTCAGAAATCCTAGGTAGAAACTGTTTTCCATCACTGAAATTTCTTTCCAGGAAGATTTTTCAGCTCTTAATTTCAGTGTATCATGAAACTACTAAAGGTATTAACTGTGTTAAAAGATAGTAGCTCTAGCCACAATAAGCCATTAGGAGTCATAATATGTAGTAGTAGTAGTAGTAGTAGTAGTAGTAGTAGTAGTATGTCTTCAAGTCATTTCCAACTTATGGCGATACTAAGGCCATAATCATGGGGTTTCCTTGGCAAGATTTGTTCATAGGAGGTTTACCTATTGCCTTCCCCTGAGGCTGAGAGAGTGTTACTTGCCCAAGGTCACTCAGTGGGTTTCATGGCCAAATTAGGAATCAAACCTTATTCTCCAGAGTCATAGTCCAGGGGTAGGCAAGCTTTCCCCTTTAAGGGCCGAGGGACTTCAGCTCCCAGAAGCCTCAGCCATGTTGGCCAATAGTTCCATGTTGGCCAATAGCTCCTGGGATTCTGGGAGCTGAAGTCCCTCAGCCCTTAAAGGGGAAAGCTTGCCTACCCCTGTCATAGTCCAACATTCAAACCAGTACATCATACTGACTTGCTTGCCTTCCCATCATTGTGCCATGGAGACTGCTCCAGATTATTATTATTTCCTATTTTTAAAATAAAACTTTATTATTGTTCTAATGAAACATATAATTCCATAGGCTTATCAGGACAAAGAAAGTTCTCCAGTAAATGCAACTAATGTCTGCAGAATCATGCATGTGGGATTCTCTTTTATAAGTTGAAGAATCTATCAAATAAATGAGGAAATCAATGCTCAAAGCAATTCTTTAGTAACACTTATTTGCTTAACAAGGGAATAAGCCAGGCCTGTGAGAAATAATTTACCAACAAGTGTCCATTCATTGTTTCTAATAAATGCAACGGGAGAAACTGTAATATATGCTGGGTTTTTAAACACTGATTGGATACAGCTGGCCAATTAATGGCTTCCTTTGTGCTATAATTCTTCAAGTGGAATGGAAGAGCCAGCAAAAAGCAGCAGTAAGTTTGGATGTTTTAGTTACCCATTTCCACTGTACATTAAAATATGCTAATTAAAAAAAGAAGGAAAACACATTTTTTCAGCTTGTTACTTCAATGTTAGTTAGAACAAATTCATGGTGTCTTAAAACTGGACAGTTAATTTAAATGCAGAAACTATTAGGAAATACTCTTTGCTCAAATACATAATGGATTCAGTCTTTTATTTCACCTTCTCCTATTGCTAATAATGGTAACTACATGCACACAAAACACCAAACTGAATAGATATCTCTGTAATACCAGTATTTGAACATGTCTGGAGCTTATACAGGGGACATAAAGGCTGAAAAACCTCTCTGCTGGGAACACACAGGAAAGTTTTGAGCACCACATTAGAAATGTGGTGAGAGGGGTAGATTTGTGCACATTGATCTGATTCCTGATTAATATGTGAGAACCTTCTTCCAACTTCCAAGCCAACATTTGAACTACTATACCATATTGACTGGGTCTTAGCTTTGGGGGCAGAAGGAAATGATTTAATCTAATTTTTATATTTCCTCACAGAAACTATATGTTGTTGCAGTTCCCCTAGGGTGGAGTGCTAATAATTGCCCTCTTTTGGGGTAAACCCCTGCAGAGGCTCTACTGCAGGTAACAGTGACCAGTTACCTATATACAGTGAGTATCCAACTTCTCTGTGGTGCAAGAAAAACACAGGGTTCAGTTTGTCTTTGGCTGGATCACTTATCTCCATTAAGCCTGAGGAAATTGACATGATCCTTGAAGATGTGACAGCCACCACATGTCCACTGGAGCCTTGCCCTTCTTGGTTCAATAAAAGAGTCAAAGGGAGTCTCTACTGCTTCCCTAAAACAAGGCAGGGTTCCATCATTCCTGAAGGAGGCAGCTGTAAGGTCTCTGTTGAAAAAGCCTTCCTTAGATCCCTTTATAATGGGAATAATAATAATAATAATAATAATAATAATAATAATAATAATAATAATAATAATATCAGCTAGTGTATTACATTTTATTTCTGGCAAGGTAATTGACCATATGGTGCCCTCCCAGCTCTAGGGATTCCTGAATGAAACAGGTTGTCAAGATCCATTTCAACCTGGCTACAACTCTGGTTAAGGGACAGAGACAGCTTTAATCACTTTCATGGATTTGTTGTTTGCTGGGAAATAAATGGGTGTGTGTGTGTATGTTTCTGTTATTTCTGCTGGATTTCTTTGAGTTTTTCAAATATGATTGGCCATGGTGTCTTTCTGGATCACCTCTCTGGGACAGCACATGGTGTACTGTTTTAGTGGTTCCAGCTTTTCTCAGAGAGGTGAAATCAGACGTTGATGTTGGGGGATTCCTGTTTTGTTTCCTTGGCCACTGGTATGTGGGGGATCTGGGGGATCTATTCCATCCCCCATGATATTCCATAGCAACATGAAACTGGTAGGAGAGGTTGTCCACAATAATAAATAATACCGGTAATAATAAAATTTATTTTTACCCTGCCTCTCTGTTGAACAATCAACAATTAAAATCCATACAACTCCAAAATAAAGATCCCCTCCCCCTATTAAAACAGTATTAAACTACACATCCATTAAAAGCCTTAACATAAAATATCAAAAAATACAATAAAGCAAAAATACAATAAAACAATTGAAAAGACAACAACAACAACAAGGTTGGCATTCAGTGCTACCAGTATGCCAGTGACATCCAGCTCTATTTCTCCTTTCTGTCTAACTCCAAGCAAGCTGTTTCAGTTCTAAACTACTGTCTGGTATCAATAAAGGACTCAATAAAGACAAACAAATTGAAATTCAGTCCAGACACTACATAGTTGCTTGTGGTCAGTTGAAAGACAGATCAGGCAACAGAGATACACTGTGTAGCCATACACATCTGAAGATGCAGACTCACAGTATGACTTTACTCAGCCTTAAACCTGGAGATTTGTTTCTGCAGGAGTCTTTTTGCACACTTAAAGCTAGCACATCAGTTGGTAGCTTTAAGTGTCACATCTGGCCAGAGTTAAACATGCTTTAGTTTCAGACTATATCTCTCTGTATGAGCCTGCCTATACCCTGAGATTCTCAGTAGAGTCCCCTCTTTTAGTCCCACCATGTTTGAAGATACAGTTGGTTGATACTTAAGATAGGATCTTCTCAGTGGCTGCCCTTAGACCCTGGGATTCCTTCTCTTAAAAGGTTATAATGGCTTCCTCCTTGCAGTTCTTCAGTCAGCAGGTAAATATTTTTTATTCAGACAGGCCTTTACAATTGAAGGCTTTTCATTAAAAGATCTGTAATACTTGTACTGTTTTAACTTTTTTTTTTTAAAAAAAGTACATGTTTATGCCATTTTAACATTATTTATATTTTTCTATTTTAATGTTGTTTTTCTGTTTATCTTTAGCTATATTGTAATCATACTTTGTAAGCTGCCTTGAGTCCCATTTTCGGGGTGGGTGGGTTATAAAGTATCATCATCATCATCCTTTCACCGTGTGTGTGTGTGTGTCTGTGTCTGTGTGTCTGTGTTTGTTGTGTATGTTTGTGGAGCCAGTGTAGTATGTGGTTTGAGTGTTGGACTATAACTCTGGGGACTAGGGATTGATTCCCTGATTGACCATGAAATCCACTGGGTGACCTTGGGCAAGTCACATGCTCACATCCTCAGGGGAAGGCAATGGCAAATGTCATCTGAACAAATCTTGCCAACAAAAACCCATGATAGGTCCACCATAAGTTGGATACAACTTGAAGGTACACAACAACAACAGTGGGTGAAAAGGTAGGCAAGTCTTATTCTGTTCATTTTAATCGTAGGTGGGAAAAAGGTGAATACCAAAATTGAGATCATACAGGACAAACTATCCCATCTTATTGTTGTAAGTAAAGATATTATAGACAGAATAAAAACTATAATGCTAGTATAATGCTAAAATGAAGAAAGCAGTGTGAGGGGAGATTTCTAGGAGGGTATTTTTTTATGTGGAAGGATTAGGACCACTGTTTAGTTCTGATAAAGAAAACATATTTCTGGGCTCAGACTTGATAATATCTGTGGAAAAGTGGATTTCTAATAAAAACCCAAGAAGATCCAACAAGCTTGACATCTGGTTATCCCTGGTGAAACATATAAACACAACAGCACAAATAACCAAGAAAGAAGTTTAAATCTATTACTTCCATCTACACCTTTGGATTTATCATTATGATGACTGAGGGCCTTTGCAGACTGCCAGAAATAGTGCAAACTGAGTCCACTTTAAGGGTTTGGGTTAGTGCTAGGGAATCATGGGAATTTTTTCTGAGACATTGAGCCTTCTCTGTCAGAGAGCTCCCATGATTCCCTAACCCTAACCCTAACCCTAGCCCTAGCCCTAAACTTAACCCTTAAAGTGGACTCAATTTGCACTATTTCTAGCAGTCTGCAAAGGCCCTGAATTAATGGAAATAAGATGCAGATAATAGTTCTGTGGATAGTTGGGAGCTTATTGCACACTTAAATAAATTGGTTTACCTGATCTGGTAATAAATAAATGTGGGCAGCGTCCGGACCCTATCACAAGGGTTTTGCCGCCCGGGACCATCCCAGGGCCATCCTCGCTCCTAAAGCCACTCAGCACAGCTCTTTTCAAAGCTGAGAGTTTTCCAGTTTGAGAAAATGGCTGCAGGAGCAGCTCCAAGAGTGGAGATGGCCCTGGGGATGGCCCCAGGATGATCCTGGGTGGCAATTTTGGTGGTAAAACCCTTGCGATAGGGTCCAGACACCACCCACATTTATTTTTAAGCCAGATCAGGTAAACTAGTTTATTTAGTGTGTGATAATCTTCCTAGTTTCTTCTTTCTTGGAAGTGAAAGAGAAAAGGCTGCTGGAATCTATATCCTGACAGGCCTATGTGGATTTCAACATGTTTTCTAGAAGTTCCCATTGACACTAACTGTGAGCGATTAGTATAGTCACTAAAACTAGTCAGTATTTGCTCTCTTGGGCCATGGTTATTCCATAAATTTTATTCTTGACAACAGCAGCAAAGGCTGTTACTTTACTGATGTTAGAATAGCTCTGGGAGTCATAATGTGAAACAATAAAACCACGAAAATAAAATTGAAAAATAAGAAAGGCTAAATTTTCCATGTTGAGGCCATCCTGTGCCTGCTACATTACTTCCATATTCCATTTAAATGAGAATAAATTCTCTGTGACAGCCATTAATGGCCTCCACAGTTATTCACTGAACTTGTCTTCAAATTACACAGAAATAAAACGATAATAATGCTTGACTAAAAATGAGGAGGTGGACCTTCACAGGAAAGCAGATAGGGTTTGTGCATCTCCTTTCTGTTGGTTTATTTGTTCAGAGGAGTAGCACTACCAATTAGCATGCCATAGGGTACTTAAATAACACCTTGGTGCATACACTGCAGATATACCTGCAGTTTCCTGCAGTTTGTAGGCTGTTTGATTTTTTCATTATTATTATTATTATTTCACTGTTCCTCATCTAACAGACTCTTCTACTCACTTAAGCATGACCAGTACAACTCTTTTCAACATCATGTTTTTTCACTCTCTGCAGGGAATTTGTAAGCTTCATGTTTATGTGGCTTACAGAAAGTTGTCATAGAAGAATTCCAAGTATATATTAAACAAAAACTGAGCTTAGAAAAGTTATTTTTTGGACTACAACTTTCAGAAGCCACAGACAGGATGATCAGCAGGAGTTGTAAACGCACGCACACCCAAAGTAAATATTTGTATTTCTGATCAATGAATGATCAGGATAATTAGGCACCTTCATAAATTCTGTTTTTAGCCAATTCCCATGGAAAATCTGTATAATGTATTTATGGAAAGCCAGTATACACATAAAACCAATGAGGTTAAATTGGTTGTGATACTGAGGAAAATACTGAACTATTTCAAATGGCAGGTGAGAGTATATATGAAGTGCATTTTAAAATGTAAGCAGGAGTAGAAACAACAACAACTTTGTTGACAGTAGAAGCCTTTTACTGGTCATGCTTAAGAGTCTGTTAGATGAGGAACAGTTGATATGTAGTAACTGATATACAACCACTGAAGGCATCAATCATAGACTACCTATGGAAGAAACAAAACAAAGAGTAGAAATGTAAATATTTACATCTCATGTTTGAAGTACTAATCTGCATGACTAGAGCTGTTTTAATATGTCATCATCATCATCATCATCATCATCATCATCACTTGAAACATCAATACTCATTCATAGAATCATAGTAGAATAGAAGAGTTGGAAGATCTCACTAGGCCATCAAGGTCCAACCCATGATCAATACAGGATCTTCAGCTACAGCATCCCAAGCAGGTGCCTGTCCAGACTCTTTTTAAAAACATCCAGAGAAGGAGACTCCACCACCTCTCTAGGCAATTTATTCCATTGCCCAAGACATTCCTTCTAATGTTCAATCAAAATCTGCATCCTGTAACTTCAAACCATTAGGATTCAACCAATCCTATCTGGTTTTGGCAAGTATAGGTGGATGTATCTATGCATATGTGAAGACAAAGGATAGAGTCAGATTTATTAATTCAAGTATATATTTTATGGCCAGTAGGGGTTGTCATAAATGACTTAAAGACACACAACAAGAACAACAAACATTTTATGGCAGGAATTAAATGTGTAACAATACCATAAAATGGGTTGTTAATCAGGGGCTGGGGAGCACAATATTGAAAAAATGAAAAAAACAAAAACAGAATGGGCAGTGTGACACACCAAACATGTTCCTCACCGAATATGTCATTTGTTCTAAGGCAGCCAGGATTTAGCTACTTGTCTATCTTTCTGTACTTGCTGGGATCATATATACACACATACATACATACAGGAGGGAAATTTCAAATCCCTCACATAGCCAGACCTACTGTTTAAAGTAGCACTGTTCAGTCAACTTAGAGGTCTAACACTTCATTTTCCTACATATGTGGACCAGGTTCATCCAGAAGGAGGTGGTAAATCATGTAGTGGTAGAATATAGGTAACTGTGAAAATAATAAATAGCTCTATATGGAAGAAAGGTCTCTATACAAACCTAGCGAGTGAAAACTGATTATAAGCAAAAAGTGCAATTTTAACAATTAGTTGAGGCCAATGCAGACTTAGGGCCTTTGGGAACTTTAATTTATTGTGGCACCAGAGCTCTCTGACAGAGAAGGCTCAGTGTCCCAGAAAATAATACAATTCCCATGACTCTCTAGCACTGAGCCAGGGCAGTGCCTCAATTTAATGTGTACTATTTCTGGCAGTCTGCTTAGGCCTTTAGTTTTTAGATATTTAAGTGCAGCTCATAAATCAAAATATAGGTCTAGACCTCAGCCTAAATTAAAAACCAGACTTTTTTCATTTTTAAAAGCCAGGTAAGTCTACAAAATGATCCAGCTTCTTGCATTCATTGAACAGCTTAAACTACAGCCTGCCATAATTACCTTCTATTTGTCCATTGTTGCCTCCTATTTTTAAAATTAAAGTAAATAAATTAATTCCCAGGGGGCTCAAATGATCCAACTTTCCAGTCACTGGAGGCCAATGCACACCAAGTTGTTGAACCATATCCTCCCTTGATTTTTAAATGATGTCTTCAAATCTAATTAGTTGCAGAAAAATGCTAGAAAACTATCATCATTCTTCTGATGGATAGCAGTCAAGTAATGAGGAAAAGTGTCATTTGTCTTACTTCTAGAGAAGTAAGGGGGATAGACACAAGGCTATTATAGGCATAAGGGAGAAATCAGAGGGCTAATTCTTAACCCATGGAATAGATGCATGTCAATGACTAAGGAATTTATGGTATGCACTTTTGAACCCAATCCATGTACGGGACGGGATTGGGCTGGAACGGGGAAAAATGGGTTTTACCACACATGAAATTGCTGCTGCCCTGCTGGCCGACCATCACCCATCCCTGATTTTTCCAGCCAATTTTGGGTACCAATTTTGGGTAGCTGAGAAGAGATGATGTTAGCATCCTGAAGACCAATATCCTTATTATTTCTAAGAACAGGTACCTCTTCAGTTTATTAGATTCAGTGTAATTGCCAGCCCTTTGCTTCCAAGCAACATGCTAGATTGCTTAGGGGTGAAGGGAAGTACATTGAAACCTAAACCTTTCATTTTCTTGTGTTGCACTTTTGAGATTTCCGGCACCTCAGACAACATAGCAATTCTTCCACTTCCATTAAGATTTTCCATGAATAAAAGAGCCCAAACCTATAAGCATAATTTACATTGAGAGTCAGGATAATCACAGAAGTAAGAGTTTATGAATAATTAATTTGACCATACACCACATTAGCATTGCTCTATTTTTAGTTTATGGGGCCAAATATGACATCACAGTCTATTTAAGAAAGAGACAAGGAGCAATTAGTGTGCCTAACTGACTGATGAAATAATGTGTGAATAATGAAAGAACTGCAGACAGTTTGTAAGGTATCAAAATGGAGGTTCTCTTCTAAAAAAATAGATTGCAAATCTAAAACAGCAAATACAGAGGAAATATTGAGCTACATCATAATAAAAAAAAGTAAGCAAGCAACATTTTTAAAAGCATACTTACTTCTTGAATTGGTACATGTCTTATTATTGTTCTAATACTATTTATTTAAGGAAAGTATGCTTATGTGATACACTGTGTTGCAAAATGCCATAATGAATATGGGATAATATTCATATCAACACATAGTAAATAACTAAAAACAAACCATATACGACAAGCAGGATTTCTATGAAGTGAAGCTAAATATAGCAAAGGATTAAGTATGAAAGATACCTTAATAGAAGGTGATTCTTCTATTCTGACATTACAGAGTACTATAGTACGAAAGCAATCAAGTTTCCTAAGAAGCTGAGCATCATGTCAAGGGTTGAACATTATTGTTAGCTGAATGAGAAGGAAGTGTTAGAATAACCTACTGCTTTTGCAGGAACAATGTTGTTATTTCCTTTGTGGATGCTCTCTTCTGAA
This sequence comes from Phrynosoma platyrhinos, assembly GCA_020142125.1. Lineage (NCBI taxonomy): Eukaryota > Metazoa > Chordata > Lepidosauria > Squamata > Phrynosomatidae > Phrynosoma > Phrynosoma platyrhinos. The sequence continues at coordinate 38,864,732 of JAIPUX010001232.1, forward strand.
GTTTTTATCATGCAGTCTCCCTGCTTAATTCATGGACTTTTGACTTGGAGTTCTGGGTGCCCTCATCTTCCATTTGTAGCCCTCCTCCCTCACAATTCCCCTCCCCCTACTTCTTTCCCCTTTTTTCTTACCACATTCTTACATTTTAATACGGCAGAAAATATCTACTGTTTTAAATGTTTGAATGATTAGCTGAATTGGTTCATACACTGCCTTGGCTATATTTTGTGTAAACCTTACAGATCCAATTCCTGCAATTTTTTTCCTGGATGCAACAATTTTCTCAGTCCCCTGGCCTTTTTGGGACAGTTATCCACATTAGGTGTTTGGCAATAATTTTGCAGCTCTGAGGTCCGTGTTTAAGATAGTGAGGTTCCTCTGTGGGCTTCTGTGGGGTTTCTTCTCCCCAGTTAAGGAATTAATAGCACATCTCACTTAAAGATGTCATATAATTTTTCTGTTTTTTTCCTGCTCAAAACATTTTTTCATGGTAAGAAAAAAGGTGAAAGAAGTAGTGGGGGAATTGTGTGTGGGGAGGGCTACAAATGAAAGATGAGGACAACCAGAGGCCCACATTAAAAGAATGAATCAGGGAATTGTATGATAAAAGCATCAGAAGAGAACATCCACAAAGAAAATAACATCATTCCTGCAAAAGCAGTAGGTCATTCCAACACTCTCTTCTCAAATAAATCCCCTCTTGGAAGGCATGGCTTCTGAGCTGTAAAGTGTGTGAGGCAGCCCCTCT
>JAIPUX010001232.1:38869090-38910731 GCA_020142125.1 Phrynosoma platyrhinos
CCACAAATAGCATACATGCCACAGGTTCGCCAGCACAGCTCTAGAGTGATGATAGCCCTACAAATATGCAGGTAAGTGCAGCCTAGAGAGCAATCACTAGAATAGCTAAGGGAACCTGTGGCTGCCAATACAGAGTGAAATGATTCATACAAGAACCATGTTTAATCAATGATTCATGTTCTGACTTCTGGTTGGATAGTTTTTTGAGCAATACAAATTCTTGAAAAAAGTTTGGATAGCATGTGTGGTATGGAGACAGGAGGCAATGCTATTACATCTCTGTCTGTCGAGTGACTTCCAAAAATGAAAAGTCATAACCTTTTGTTTCTTGCAGCTCTGTCTGAAATCTCCTAGATTCCTTGTCTAAAGCAAGACTGCCATTTTAAATTTAGGGCTCTAATAAAGAGGAGGACTGATTTGATGACGATGATGAAAAAGAGGAGGAGGAGGAGGACGACGACAACAACAACAACAACTATGGCTTACTGATTATTTTATCTGCAGAAATCTGCCTGGATGTTTCAGTACTTTTGCTACTTACAAAGCAGCTTCTTCTGACCAAGTTGGGTCCCCATCAATTCCTCTTGTCTTTGTCCTATCTTTTACAAGATATGTTATCTTTGACAGTGACTAAGGTAAACATGCCTTCTGTTCCTCATGTTATTTCTTTTGAACCTGATTATGGACTACAGCAACCAATTTGCATCACAGGAGCCAATCCCAAAGTCAAAATGTAATTCTTCTGTAAGGAATCAATTAGTATTTTTAGCAATTTTCTTTCTGTTGTGGGAAAGTATTCAAAACCCACACCATTTAAGAATTATTCTGCACAAAATTCACACAGCATTTTTTACATAGGAAGATGTATTTTCTATGTAGATATATTAAGCAAATAAAACATGCAAAATTTGCACAGCGTAAATCTCCAATTGCAAAATTTTCTATGTGGAAAATTCAATTTTCTGAACAGGAATTAATATTTCTGTAAACGAATGTATCAGGGGAATGTTGTGTTCATCTGTGGATATATTGATAAACTCTTCCCTCCCCACTTTGCTGGGCAGGGTCCTTCCACCCCTTCTGCTCTGACCAGGAGTTACTCTGCTCTTTCCTGCAGTGCTGTTGCCCCTTCCTCTTACTAATACTCACTTCTCATTTTGAATTTGACACTCAGCACACAAAAATACTAATAATTAGCAACCTCCCACTCTTTGCTCTAAGACATATTATATAAAAAAAAATGCAACAGTTCCTGAGATAGCTTGCAATACTTTGCTTCAGTGGCCTTGGGATGATAGCCAATGAGAGCACCACAGTGTTGAAAGACCTGTCCCTTACCTCTCCTGTGTTCTCACTGGTGTCACACCTTCAACATTCAACCAATTTTTTCACTCAAAATTAGATTACTGTCACTCAATTCAACCTTTGAAGAATAGTTTCTTTTAAAATTAGTGTGTATGTTGTTGCAGCCTCATCTGGATGGCTCAGTATTTTCTTCTTCATGAAGAGACTGTTCCTTTGTTTGGAGGCCCAAAGAGAAGGTCTCATTCCTAGAGACTTGATGATATTGCAGCAAGTAGGCCTTGTACGTACAAGATGCTTCAACAGTTGCTTAAATAGACCTTGCTTAGAGAGAATGAGAGAGGGAAAGACTAAAATCTGTGGTGGAAAGGTTCTAGATTCTAGTATGTTAGTATTGCTACTAGCATAATGGACACAAAAGGCCCTTAATTTTTTTTCACCTTGCTTGTAGACAGAGAAACTGGGAGGCATGGAGTGTGCTGCATATACCAATCCTTACTCTCCACTAATTAGTGGGGGAAGAAAGGAGAACTCATTATGCCACCTGCACAAACCTCACTAACTAGCTATAGCTGCAGTGAGTACTACAGTGACATGGCACAACCACATCCATGTTCCTGCTTTTCAATTTCTGCTTGGGTTCTTAAGGAACTTTCACCCCACATATGCAGCTATGGACTTCACTGAAATGAGCAGGAGCTGTGCTACCCACACTCTTGTGCAGCTGTCATTCTTTCGATGGGGCTTGCACCTAGTGAACTTGGCAATGCCTAGTCTTCAGCCTTATCCTCCTTTGAGTCTATTCCTCTTACTGGTACTTCCAAATTGACTAGTTGAAGCAACTTATTTACTTTAACACTGGGCTATCTCTGATAATGTGTTGGCCCATTTTCTGCACCCCTGACAAACAACAACAACAACAACAACAACAACAACAACAACAGTGGAACACACTCCCTCGGAGCGTGGTGGAGTCTCCTTCTTTGGAGGTCTTTAAACAGAGACTGGATGGCCATCTGTCAGGGGTGCTTTGATTGTGAGTTCTTCATGGCAAGGGGTTGGACTGGATGGCCCTTGTGATCTCTTCCAACTCTATGATTCTATGAAAACATGTGGATTCTTGCAAAGAGAGAGTAAAGGATATAGTGAGAGAGCCTGACATTCCTTGATGCTGCAGATAAGTTTGTCATTCTACTATTCTGTTTTATGGAAAGATGTCAAATTGCATCCAGCAGGGCAACTAATATCCTGTGGCTAATTGTGTGCACTACCATGACAGAACTTCCAATGAAGGACATAGTTTCATATGTCTCGGGGGAATAGCACCATACGTCATTTATAGCCACCCATCTGTCTGGTCTCGGCACAACCACATCCATGAAAAAGTCACAGTGTACTATGCCCTTCAGGAATGTTTTCTCCACCTAGCAGCCACCTTCCTGTTTTATATACACATATCTTTAGATGTCAACAGGGTGCTATGACATGATTTAGCTTGTTGAGCAGAACAGCCATTTGCATTCAAAAGCCCAAACTGAGACAATAAGGTTTCAATGTCATGTGGAGAATAGAAAGATGTTCAGGCTGCTTTGTAGTAATTTAGGGTTATGTGGCAATTCGAGTTTGGGGGCTACAGACTTCAAATAACATATAGTATTAAATATCTGAAGTTATTTTAGACAGTTGCATAATTTACAGACAATAGGTTTTCAAAACTGAAGCCACAGCATAAATAGGCATACCGGGGAGGATATGCCATTGAGTGCAGTAGAATTCATTTTCTGAAGAAATATTCATGGACTATACTGGGTTTTTAAAATACAAACTAAAATAAAGCAAGTAACTGACTGTTAATTAACTGAACAAACTAACTGATCAAACTAACATTTGTCCTAACTGAACAAATTAACGTTTTAAAGTTCAAACTATCTATTGCCACAACAAATCAATATAGAGTGTCTCTTATCTAAAATGGCAAAATCAAGTTTTGCTTTTGGAAATTAATATGTTGGGGTTTTAAAAAATATTTTCAAGCTGTGGATGGTTGAATACACGAATAAAGAATCTGTGGATATGGAGGGCCAACTGTATGTCAGCTAGATCATACATACCCAAGTCAATTGAAAATGTTCTTGAGATTTTGAAAGAGAGTTCATGTGACTACAAGTCTCAAGAGAAAGAAATGGGTTTTATAGTTTTCATTGTACTCAAATAAATATTTCTCCATTGTTCAAATCTGGCTGCAGAAGGGGGCTTCACATTTCTGCTTCAGATAATTTGTGATTAAATACTTATTGTCTTTGTATTGTGTTGTTTAATCTATTTTGCCCTTCTTTTTGTGATGCTTGGTGCAATCAATCCCCCCCCCCCCATTGTCAGATAGAATAGAGCAACTGTATCCAAAATATACTTTCCAGGTGAAAGCACCAGCAAAAATGAAATCTTCTGCAAGCTCTGTTTTTTTTACAACAATAAGAAGAACCTATTGGATGAAAGAAGATTAGGATGAAAGAAAAAGAAAAAAAGTAGGACTAAAAGCAAGAATGATTTGAAACTTTCAAGTGAATAAACATTCAGTACTTCATTAAAGGTATTACCATTCCAATTGGTGAATATAAGATCAAAGTAATCCTATTTTATTTTAAATACAGTGCTGTTTAAGCTATTTGGAGTGAATAGTGGCAACCACTTATGAAAGTGATAATGCAGTGTAACAACCTTGCAGTTATGCACATGAGTGAATGGACTGCTAATGGCAATTCAACCACACATTTCATCACACATATTCATCACAATCCTACTATCTTGCTGCTTGCCTGTTTTGTTCCTTTAATCTTGGCATCCCTACAATGAACAGGTTGGCTGGAAGGAGTGATCAGCATTTACCCATCTATAAGGGTCCCCCGTTGTGTGGCATCTTCAAGAGAAGAAAACTAGAGTATTCCCTTTGTCCTTGCTGCTCAGCGGCGGCAGGTTTGGGGATGAGGACAAGGGCATGTAGATGTGAGGATGCACAGGGAAAGTCCAGGATGCATACTACCCATTCAGAGCCCTCACCAAGTTTGCATCCAATGTATGGTAAAATTCTACTTTTTGACACAAATATTCAACCTTTTCAGAGGAGACAGAGGAATAGTTTGATAATATGTATGATTAGTATTTGCCTCTCTATTTGGTAAGCAGATTTTTGCTTTATCTTCATTAAGGGTTAATGAATAAGTTTGTTTGTGGTCCATGACACTTTCATATATAAAGTTATGCCAAAGGTAGTGTTTCCATAACTATTTTTGCTTGTTGCTTGTCTTTAAGGGGTACATACCAGACAATGCTGCCAACCTCATACTGGAGACTCACAGATGTTCAAGATTTCAGGAATTTCCCTCTTGTTTGTAGCCATTTTAAGTATCTAAATGCTGTGGCATTTGTTCATGCTCATATCTGTTAATGCAAATCCCACGAGAGACACCGGACTTTTAATAGTGGGGATTCATATGGAATCCTGAGTGTATTCTGTGTTATTCTGTGTTACTGCCTGTTCAGCAACTCTTCTTTGCTCACCATTCCCAGTTGTGAATTTTTGACATTTTTTTTTTCTTGAGAGATATTCCCTTCCAGGAAATACCAGTAGAAATTAGGACTGTAAAGGAGTAGTGATAGATCTCCTAATCATGATCCTGACAGAAGAATCTAAGAAAATTTTAGTACTCTTCCTGTTAAGTTTGAGGTTGTCTACTGAACCCTGTCACTTACAATGTTTTGATATATAATTAATACACAAGAGAAACCACCTTCTGTTCCTCCTAGAACAAACTATAACAACTCTTGCATTAAGGAAGATGATAAGGCTGCATGCACCTTGGTTGTTATTATGTAGAATAAATGGCATTAATGGCATTAAAAAAATTACTTCCAAAATTACACTGAAAGAATGAATGCAAAGACTGATTTCAATGTTCTTTTCACTAGATTTCACATGATAATCATAAATATGAAAACACATACTCATTGGTGGAAATGTATTTTTTAAATTTCCAGAAATCCATCAGTCACCTCACTATTTTATTATAAATGAAACATGGAAGGAAATTCCACAGCCTGGGAGCAGCCAGTGGAGCCAGCCAGTATGATGGTGGTGGGACAAAAAGGAAACTCTCCTCAAAGAATATTGAGACTCTGGTAGGCTCATGTAAGGAGATTCAGTCTTTCAAATAGTCTGGACTTAAATGATATGGGGCTTTATACCTCATAACCAACAATTGGAATTGTGCTCAGAAACAAACCAGCAGATGTTGGACATGTTGGCTAGGCCTGACAAGAGTTGCAGTTCAAAACAGGTGGAGGGCACCAGGTTGGGGAACATGTTTATAAGGAAACTTTCTGTGTTACTTTGATGTTACATATGTTATATATATAAAGATATAAGGAATGCTTACAACTTTTCTTATCTTCTGCAAGAAATGATACTTTGAGACATCTAGACACCATGACAAGAAAATGACTACCTTTCATGGGAATTTCACATGATAGGTCATTAAAAGAAAATAAGCCTGCACAAGTAGCATATTGCACATAAAATGTATTTTTACAAGAAACTGTATTATGTATTTCTTTAAAAAAGCAAAACCCAAAAATATATTTTCATGTACATGTGTGTGTGTTTTAATAATGTCCCAAAGTATGAAATTCAATACTGTTCAAAAATTTTTATAATTTTACCCAGCACAAATAATACACTATAAATTATACATTCTTACATGAAAGAACAAAATCAGTGAAGACTGACATCCCTAGTTATATCATTTATGACCTGATTGCACATTCAGGTAATTATTAAATGCCACTGTCATCAAATGAGAAAATATGCATATGAAATTAAAGCAGATATCAATTATGAAGTTTAAATATCTTCCAGTGGAAACTCTGGATGAAACTCTGGGTTTGGGGGATACAAAATAGCTGAGAAATTTCTGGATTGATTTCACTTCACTGTAAGAACTAAGTGTTTGAACTATCCCTTTCTAACTCTCTTGGTAGCTTATGCTCTGTATATACGGGATTGAACAATGAGAACAATGTGAGCTATTTGTGGTTTATGTCTTTAACTCATTTTTAATGGTTGCAATTTCATCCTTCAGAGATTGTGGTTCTAAGGTAGGCATATAGGTGCCTTCAAATAGAATTCTCAACATGCTTGTAGGATTCCTTTGGGAAGTGTAAATAGCTGGACCATGTTGAATTTAATTTCTAATATAGATCTTCTGTTAGGTTTCCAAGATCGCCTTGTTTTCAAGTCCATACTTTGATTATGATATCTCACACTACTCAAGTGCTGGCCTATACTCAAGCAGCTGATGAAACTTAATAGCTTTGCCATACTTTTAATGTATCATTTCTTCTGATATACATTTCAAGGTTTTTAAAATCTTGAACAAAAGAATACTACTTTCCCTGGTATCTCTTCTGCTTGGTGGTAGTGTTTCTACACTATATGTAAATGTATAGGAAGAATACTGATGAAGGTGCGTGAACGCTGAAGTTTTCTTCAAAGTAGAAGCAACCATGTTAGATTCTTAGACATTTTTTCCCTTCTGTGGCTTGAGTATGCAGACAGGCAGGATCTAGCATACACACATGCAGAGTTGATGCACATAGGCAGGAACACCCAGAAGATGGTCTTCTGTGAAGAAGCTTGCTCTAGACAGCACAGGAAAAATCCTCCCATATGGAAGTGCTGCTTTCACCTTGATGAAATGAATAGCTGCACAGAAAGACTTCACTCAATGAGGGCTTTAATCTTTGTTGTAAATATTTACAAAGATACACAGAGTACCAGACATCCGTCTTGAATATTCACAGCTATACAGACCAACAAAGTGCTTTATCAACCACAACTAACCAACAACGGAGATTCTAACTCTCCCATATATAAGGTGGTCTTCTTGGGAAAGAGAAAAGGAGAAAAAATGAATACAGTTGATGTATTCACCAATCTTACTGGACGGAATGGCTAAATGGGGATGATTCTTCCTCACCAGCCCTTCAGTGCCTAAAACATATTTCACATCTTTCTCCTTTTTTCTACTTACAGATAGGTAAAGGTAACTGCAGTGACAAATAGTCAGCAAGACACTTCATACTCTGCAATTTATCAGACCTGAAAGAGCACAGCCATTGAGATTTGGGGTCTTTCCAATCACTACTGCTCTTCTATCCTGATATGTTTGTTGTCAACTTCAGTTTCTCTGTATTGATTATTATAGTAGTTCTCCATATCTCTGCACACAAGTCACTGAACAGTTGCATTCAGGATTCTGGCTTTATTTTTGTCATTTTTCTCTTTTGCTTCCCTTCTATCCTCCATTGATGTTTCATTTTATTTTAACTACAGATAGTGTCTTTCTGCATTCCTTAATGACAATGTTCCAGCTTCAGTCCAGAGTTCATTTCATTCCTGATCAATTAAAGAACACAAAACCAACCATCATGCTGAAATACAACCTGAAGAACATCCCAGTAGAATTTAAAGACAATGTGAAAAATAAATTTGCTGAAATACACACATAAAATATCTGGGTTTTTAAAATGAGAGGATATAGTAATTGTGGATTCTTTGTCTCCATTTCCCTGTGTCACTGAATTAGGACTTGAAGGTAACATATCCAGAGTACAAGCACAATCGTCACTGGATTGGTTTTGCTTTCCAGAGGAAATTTCTTGGATGAAGCAATATGGGACAAAGGCAAAAGATTACTATAGGTCATTTGGCAGCCATGATGAGCAAGCAGTTGGAAGGATACTGTGTCATAGAAAGAGGATGACACACAGGAAGGACATGGCATCACCAGGCTTCAATACTGCAAAATCATGCCACATAGAGAACAGGAAACTGGGTTGCACACCAGTAAGAGGTTGGACTAGAAGCTCCAGCAATGAATTTGTATATAAGGGAGGAGTTCCAATACCCTGTGTGATAGTGGTGATATATATATAGTGAGCAAAGCATTTTGTCAGTCGGTGTGAGATATTGTAAATATCGGAATGAAGATTAAAAGCCTCCTTGAGAATACTCAGCATGTTGTTGTGTCTGAACTTTACAGCAGAACTTTTTATGGTGTGTGTTCTTGGTGCACACACTTCAGTGTCTAAACTTCGAGTCAAAAACGTACCAACATCCCCTACTTTATAAATTGATATACGCCTTTTCTACCCTCTTTTCTCTCACTAACCAAGGTGAGGGGATTGGTCATAGTGATAGGTCAAAGTGGATGAAAGGGTTTTCCTTAGGCCCTGAATGCTAACACACAATGCACAAGATAGATGAAAGAGGCTGAAGATTTGATAATAGTCTATCCAAATGATTTAATATTCTAGGTTTTTTAAAAAAGGGAGGGAGGTGGCTTTATAGCGGCCAGTGCACCTCATGGCCTTGATCTATTCTAGCTTTGAACTGCTAAAGCTAAATTTTATGCTAATTTTCCAGTAATGCAATCCAGATTCCAGTTATTTGCAGAACAGACTGGAAAGGTCTATGTTCCTGTTCTTAATTCTGCCAACTCACTTTGTGCTTTTTTTTGGTCTGTTACATTTTATTTCATTGTTTTTATTATTAAAACATGCAATTTAACCAGACAGCGCTTTATCACCAATGTTTCTCTAATGATGTATTGCTTGCAACATTTCTCTTTATCTGAAGTTGACTCCAGAATTATTGAAAGTATAATTGAGTGGCACTGTCCAAACTGCTAGACAGAGTTTATAATGGGATAAACACAGTGACTGTAATGCCTTTTTTTTAAAAAAGAAAGAAAAATGTTTTAAAAGTATAATCTATTTAAAGGAAATGGATTAACATACACAATGCAAAAACATGATAATCACTTTAAAATGGGGTAATTATTTTTCATATTCTTGGAGTAATATGGATGGAAAGAAGTGACCCGCAGAGAGGGACATTAAGCACTGCAGACTGGTAAAATCTCACAAAGAGATTAAGGAGGGAGGATTAACATTTTATGCATTTATTCACTGTTGTTAAAAAACATGAACAGTGCAGCTCCCATTCATGTCAACTCTACTTCTGTGCGAGAACTTCCCACAGTAAACTAAATAGTACCAGTCCTCCATAATGCTTTCTTTCTATGTTCACTCTCAACAGCCATCCCATTGTTTCTTTGCTGCAAACAGAATTAGGGGATTTTGCAGAGGAGACACAGTAGGGGGGAAGCACACGAGTGCTTCCAGGACGCCGCCGGACGGAGCGCCGCGGGACCACAGCCTCCGCACCGCGGCGCTCCTGCGGCGCCCCTGAAAGGAGCGCCAAATTGGCACTCCTTTTAGAAGACAGGGAAAGTGCTCCCTAAAAGCGTAGGGCACACTTTCCCTGGCTTTTCCGCTGCAGCGCGTGAGGACGCTGCGGCGGGAGGTTGCCTCCAGAGCGCCGGCCGTGCGGAGCGCCGGCAGCTCCGAGGGCAACCTCGGGAAGAGGAAGGGGCGCCGCACGTGTGGCTGCCCCTCCTCTTCCAGGCCTCGGAGACGACTTTATTAGTCATCGGCCGAGGCCCAGTAGTCAAAACTGTGAGTGCTTTTACCACATTCACTCCTCCACAAATACCCTCCATCCATTCTCACCACCACTCAAAGATAGGAGTGCCAGATTGCAAAAGGCTTCACCTGCTCCATGGCCATCTATTTCTCCCCTGCAAACTTCTCCCCATTACTGTGTTAGCATACCCAACATCACCTCCCTCACACACTGTATATGGGTTCTTCATATTTTCATATCAAGAGCCAAGTATTTTGTTAAGAGCTCACAATGACCTTCAAGACACTACAAAGTTTGCCATGGAAAAAACATGTTGACCCTAAGGTATGTGGAGGATCTAGGTCAGGGGTAGGCAACCTTTCCCCTTTAAGGGCCGAGGGACTTCAGCTCCCAGAATCCCAGGAGCTATTGGCCAACATGGAACTATTGGCCAACATGGCTGAGGCTTCTGGGAGCTGAAGTCCCTCGGCCCTTAAAGGGGAAAGATTGCCTACCCCTGATCTAGGTAATACCAAAATAAAAGTAAATGAGTTTGCTGATCACTTCATCCTCCCCTCAGACTTTCTGTATATTCTCTTGCACTAGACACTCAGGAGGTCCCATTGCATTAAGGCAAGTAAGACCATATCTCCTATTTACACCCTGCCATATTCTTGAAGTATGTTCCCCATCTTGTGGTTTTCCTACATCCAGTCACTGTTTTGTTAATTTGAATTTAAGACCATTAACTGAAATTGCCCTTTTTGTCAATTCTGTGAAAAACTACTCAAGCACTTTGTATATTGTGTGGAAATGTTGAGGGCATCAGACAGGATATAAATATTCAAGCCACACATGGTCACTCTGCACATACAGCTACCACTTACTGGAACTTTGTCTCATCCAGAGCTTTCTCTTCTTGTGTTGCCCTTAGACACAGTCTGAGCCATACCCTGCTTTCTGTAGATTTCTCTTCAGGACTGGTAAATATCATCCCTTTACAACCTTAAGCCCCTGCTATTCAATTTCCATACATCTATTTAAGTTAGCCCTCTATGGTGTCTTAAATTAAATTGTTAAATCATGTGTGTGTGTGTGTGTGTGTGTGTGTGCGCGCGCGCGCGCGCTCACTTGAACATTTCTAAACAAAGCCTTTTTCATTCATTGAACTTGGAATCCTCCCAAGTAGTGACGTACACAGGTGAAAACAATCCTCAAGGTTACCCAACTTCTTGCAGGCCTCCTGCTGAGCTAATAAATTCCTCCAAATACACTACCACAGTTGGTGGGGACTCCAAGTTAATCTTTTTTTTTTTTTTTTTTGGTAACTGCCACTTGCAGCCAGATAGGTATCAGTCCAGGTTTTCCAGCTTGGAAACATCTAATGAGAAGTCTGGGGGGTGGGGGTTTAGAAGAAATAATACTGTATGCCAAGTGGCTTAAAGAAATTAGAAAATCTTTTCTAATATTTTGGAAAAATCTTTCCAGTAAAGGCTCAGGGGATCTACTAGATCTCCTGGAACCCACTGAGTGCTGATGAAATTGGGCAAGGGATGCATGTTTTGCCATTACTGAGCTTCTGTCTATGATGCAGTTTGGAGCTATTTCTTTCTTTCTAGAAAGGAAAGAAAGAGGTTGCTGCTGCTGCTGCTGCTGCTGCTGCTGCTGTTCACGATTTTTATCAAGTGATGGCAGCAAATGGGGTTCACAAAAACATGGTGTCTGCCTGTAGTCTAGGGCCACATTTTGCCCATCCTGTCTTATGGAAATACATAATTGCTGAGAAATATGTGTGTTTTTGTTTGTTTGTTTGTTTTTGGTTTGTTTTGCCTGGGAACAGAATGTCAAACACCATCTTTCTCAGGGTGTTTTATTATTATTATTTTATTTTCCAGTGGCTCCCATCTTATGCTGTCCAAGTAGTATCTATATCCAGAAAGAGAAGAACAAGAGACATTGGCAAGGAGACCAGTTATGTTATTTGACTATCCCTTTTGTTGTATTTACTGGAGTGGCATAAAATGGATCCAAGGGGGTTTGACGGCCATATTGGGCTTAGGTGTGCCTCCTGGACACTTTCATTTTCAATTTCTTTACCTAATCAGTTCCAACAGTGTATTTGCCAATCAAACATGATACAGCAATTTTCAATCTTTTCCTATACAGCTTACACTTCTAACAGATATTGCATAGTCCAAAAGAGCTGCAACTTGTCCCACTCCACTTAATGTCTCACCTGAGCCAATAACCTTTCTTTCTCTGAGACAAGCCCCAAGCAACGTCACTGAAACACAGGTTGCATTTGTCTTTTTCATAGTCATGGGGCCCTGAGTTGAAGTTTTCAATATGCCTTGCATTATAACTGCACTGTCCCTTTTTTCTGGAAAATTGCAGCCAATACAGACTTCTGTAGGAAAATTTAGGACAGGGATAGGCAACCTAAGGCCCGGGGGCCGGATGCGGCCCCCTGAGGCCTTTGGACCGGACCCAGGCCAGTCCTGCCACCACCATGCCGCCCCCCACTGCCCGCCATGATGATATTATTGTTATTACTTCTTCTTGGGGTTTTCTTGGCAAAATCTCCACAGGGGTTTTGCCATGGCTTTTCTGGGGCTGAGAGAGTGTGCATGCATATTTTATTTATTTATTTATTTATTTATTTATTTATTTTTGGTGCTTCGGCCCCCCCAATTGTCTGAGGGATAACAACCCGGCCCCTGGCTTAAAAAAGTTGCCTACCCCTGATTTAGGAGGTCAGGATTTCATATTCTAAAGTGCAACAATTTATACTAAAAAGGAATTTTACCACTCTTTCTCACCACCCAGGGTGGAGGTAAGGCTAGTCTTCATTGACTCTTTGGGATTCCTATCCTGAATAATTTCCACCAATGTGTCATGCTTAACACTTGACACCTGATAATTTATGACTATAAAGATAAATATTCCTAAAATAACATTCCCACAATTTACTTCCTTCTATTATGAAAAGTATCAGTTTTTCAGATCATCTACTCCCCTCCCCATAAAGTTTTCAGCTGAAATGCCTTCTTAGATAGCATGACACTGTTAATGTGTGGCAATGACAGGCAGCTTAACTGATTGTGATTACACCTATCTCTGAGGACACTTGACCTCAAACCAAAATTAGGCCTGTCTCATTCACCACTTAGTGCTTCAGCTTCTCCAAAATCAGCACAGTGGCACTGTGGGAAATTGGTAGAGTTGGTAGCTATTACAAGCAAGCAAAGTTATTCAACTTTTTTTCCAGAGGATCTGAAATCTAAATCAGTAGTCTGTTTATCAATTGTCATGACATTGATTTTCTACAAACCATACTGACCTCAAGTCCTGTGTACAATCCTTCATCAGTAAACTCAAGTTATTTGTAACCGTCAGATACAGATTTTATTCTTGGCTCTGTAGTCACCCAACTCCTAACAAGTCAATTCCATGTACTGGTCTCAACAGAATTACATTATTGACATTTCTCAGCTGAACAGCTCTTGCTAATACCATCCAATTTTGTTGCACTTTCTGAAAAGTTCAGAAGATGCATCTTGCATAGGAGACGTGAATTTACACTGAGGGATACCTATCCTCTGTGTTTGCCTGAAGCAAAAGGGGTGCATTTCTGTAATAACAAACTGCAATTTAGACAAGCAAGGGGTACTTGCACTTGAAATAAAATACGTTTGTGCTAGTGAATACTTTTTCTGCTTCAACAACCTCCAGGCTAAGATCTTCAAGGCCTCCTAATTAGGAAGGTTGGCATTGAATTTCAGGCCTGTCATTCTTAATAAAATGTATGTCAACAGCTGCAAGGAAAATGTCATTTTCACTCAAAAATGGGTAACAACTATGTTGCCTTCTTACTAAAGCAGTACATATTATAAACTTAGGTTTATCTTGCTGTTGTACACAGAAGCATCATCTGACACAAATATGGCCATCCACAAAAGTAAAGAAAGCACTGTATTTGATCTGACAGCCTCTGTTTCTAGCCTGAGGTTTTGTCAGAGTAATTGTTACATTAATTATTTAGCTGCATCTCATTGTCTGCATCTCATTGTCTGATTGTTTTGCTGAGTCTCAGCCCCTGTAATCCCTGACAATGGTATTTAATATTCTACTTTGACTTTTCCAATTTGAAATGGAAAATACTATCTTGGCACTCTGATGCTAAAAAGGTCTGATTAACACATACATAGTCTTCGGCTGGCAACCTATATGTGTGAATGACCTTTGAGGATAGATGGAAAATAATAATAATAATAATAATAATAATAATAATAATAATAATAATAATAATAATAATTTATATTTCCCGCCTCTCCCTACAGATCGAAGCGGGATAACAGTTGATATAAAAATACAAAACATAAGATATGTAAAAACCAAAACAACAATATCCCCCCCACATAAAACCCCATAATCCCTCTACTAAAACCAATACCCTATCCAGCGAACCAGTTGACAATAACTTTTCACCTGATAAGGACAAATTCAAATTTTCTAATAATAAGTTTTATTTATAACCCGCCTCTCTGCTCTGCAATCGGGGTGGCAGATTAAAAATACAACAGGTAAAAACATTCCATCCTCCCACCCCTAACCCACCCACCCCTTACTAGAGACCATAAACACATTCAGCTAAGAGGCAAGACATGCTGAGTAATTAGGTAATATATATGCATGCAGAACTCGCACTTGGAAATAAACTGGTATTCAGGATTTTAATCTAAATCATTGGTTAACTACATTTTGTTAACAGAACCCACTGGTTGCATTCTTCTGGAAGCAAATGGGCTTACAGTGAAACAAATGACTGTTGAGACACAAGTATGATCTATAGTTGTTCAAGTCTCAATAACTTATAGTGGAATGTGTGGACAACTGTATGATTTGGATTGGATCTGAAGAGGTTTGCTCTATTAGAGAAATCTTAGCTAAAAGATATTTTTGGAGCCAATGTGTTGTATTGGACATACTATGAACTGACAGGAAAGCTCTTGACCATGGTCAATACTATATTACAATCATTCTACCATGCAATACATCACATCACTATATCCAACCATGTAAGACATCACATCACATGGAATGTATCAAGATGTATATATGAAGTTTAATTGTGAAGAACTTCTCATTAGGATGTGTCTCCTGCTCATTTTTGTGCAAAACTACTGAGGTACCAAAATTTGTTACCAGAGCAGCCAGACTACAAGCTCAGTGTGAGCATGGTGGAACTGAAGCTCCCATGGGAGGGTATTACTCAACCTCTGGCCAGCTACCAAGAAGACCCTTTTTCCCATGTCCATATCAAATGTGCATGTGATGGTGGTGCAACCAAAAGAAAACCTTCCCCAAAGATTTTAAAATTTGAACAGGCTTATATAGGGAGTTACAGTCTTTCAAGTAGTTTGGACCCAAGCCTCATATAGAATTTTATAGGTTATAAGAGACGCTTTAAATTCTGTTTGAAATGGACCAGTAGTCTGTGAAGCTGTTTCAACAAGGTTCCATATACTCATCCATAGCATTTTTATCCTACTGAAGTTTCTAAACATTTTCCAAAAGCACCCCCACATAGTTTGTTACAATAATTCAAGCCAATATACACAACAAAATAGTTCTGTGTGAACTAAAGACTGATAAATTGATTGTGACATAAGCATTAATTTATCTTCAAGGTACTCCAGAACTCATTTTGCTGATTGAGGAAATTATCACATGGGACCTGGATGCGACTATCCCTGATGGGATGCTGCACGTTTAATCCACAATGACAGATAGATACACATTTAACCCACAATGACGGATCTTACCACACTCTTCCGTGGTCAAGCTGTATGCAGACTGTATGCAGCCCAGGCTTATCCCATAGCATTTCAAGATGACATAAAGCAAGACAGGCAAAAGGCTATTTGAGTCTTCCCTCCGTATTCCCAGGGTCTAAAGGAACAAGACCCCCGTGAATATGGAAAATATTGGGATAGCTGCTGCTGGCTGTCCTAAGCATGGGGGAGGGCAGGGGGAGGTGGACAGGTCTCATGGTGAAATCTCAAATAATCAAATTCATGAATCCCAAGTCCACAAATACAAAGGGATGACTGCATATGGTTGAATAGTGAAAACAATGAAAACAGTAACTACTACAGTTGGCCTTCCATATCCATGGATTCTGCATCCACTGATTCAACCAACTAACCAATGGTTTCAAAATATTCACCAAAAAAGAAAAGGGAAAAAACCCTAAATGCAAAGCTTGATTTTGGTGTTTTATATAAGGGACACAATTTTACTACACCATTGTATATAATGGGACTTGAGCATTCATGGAGTTAGTATTCATGAAGGGGTGTGTGTCCTGGAACCAAACCCTTGTGGTTACAGAGGGACCACTGTACTATTACTATTACAATTGCAATAGGATTCTATGGTGACTTCAATGGGGGCAGAGGGGCTGGCAGTCTGCAAAGGCCCTTACTTTTTTGAAGCATGCCTGGTTACCTGAGTTCACAATACCCCTTTTGTAGCTTCATTTCTGCACCAAACTAGATTAAGCCTCCCTTACTTTGTCTCTCCTGCCCTCTGCAGCCATTATAGTAAAAATGGCATTTACCATAATGCATGGGTGCAAGCTTAGCTATGTATACAACAGAAGATTATTTTATCCCTCTAGATGCTTGTATTGAAAACAACAGAGAAAATCATTTGAATAGGATCTGACTGACAAGAGAGATACTTAATTCTTTCAAGTTCTGATGCGAAACAAATACTTCATGAATAACTTATTTGAAACATCATCTGTCTTACCTCAGCAGCATAAAATGCACTGTAATGGTACATGTATATTTGCTCTGTTTTTAGGTTGTTGCATCTGTGAGATCAGCAGGCAACATGAGCAGGGACAGACCATTACACACATGTTAACAGTGTTCCCCAAGTAATTTAAACAGACCCATTAAGGAGTAAGGAAAGATTGCAGAAAAGGTAATCACTTAAATATAGGTGAGGATCCAAAAGGAACCTATCTGCCACCAAGTATTTCCATGAAAACAGTGAAGTGTTTCTGTGCTCCCACACAGGCATTCTAAATTTCCATATCCTTCTTCTGTACTGGCAGCCTTCTCCAGAATGAATGTACTCTGACTCTGTTGATCAATTTATCCAAGGATATAAAAGGCCACCATGCAAATGGGAGCACAGGGAGCAATGCCAAAGGGAAGTTGCTGTGATATTATTTTTTTGTCTCATAGCAGAAAAAAATGCACATTCAGGAATTAAACAAGTAAGTGACAAAAATGCTGGCAAAGGGCTGGAAAATGCTAGTAGCAGCCAGATTCAATAGTCCTCAGTGGTTTTAGAACACACAAAGACAGAGTCACACACTGTTGTACAGATTAGTCATTAGATACCAAAATACTACAATTTTGATGGGTATATTAAATGAAAGCCTTTGTAGCTGAAGAGCGGGGTATAAATACTCTAAATGAATAAATAAATATTAATGACCAATTTTGTTTTGGAAATCCCTTAAAAAGTACTATTGTAAATTTCTTCTTTTCAATCTTTTAGACAAAAACAACACAACATAGAAAAAAATGACTTAAATTTAGGGTTATAGAAATGCACCTCACCCACTGCCAAATCACTTATTTGTGTAACTTGTGTAACTAGCATGCATACTGTGTTGCCTATATGCTTGCAAATGTGCTAAGAGTTTTTAAAATATGACACAATGATATATTTTAAAAATGTTTAGTGCTTTTGCAAGCCTATAGGCATACACAATGTGCATGCTTGCTACATATGGCTCTTGGCAAAAAACAAGCTGAAATGCAAATATTGCACAAAGATGGGCCAAAAGCCATTTCAATATATTAGTAATTACAGAATGTTTCTAGAAGAGTATGAATCTAAACAAGTAACATCAGACTTCACATGGACATTGTCCAGTGCTTAGAAAACTACTATTAAAATGTCATTGTGCTCCATTATTTATTATACTGGGGCGGGGGGGTAACATTGGACGTTTTCACACGGGGCTTTTGAAGGACGCTAGCCGGCCTCCGTCCGGCCCCACTCCGGCAAAATGTCAAATTTTTCACACGACGTCACAGCAAGCCCCGCCCCTTCCGGTGCCATCCCCGGCACTAGCCGGCGTCAGTCCGGGGCTTGCTGCGCATGTTCACACGACGTTGCAGCAAGCCCCGCCCCCTTTAGCTCTAACTCCGGCATCAGCGCCGGAGTTGTAATTCCTTTTTTTTAAAGGAATTAGGTCGCTGCCGCCGGAGCCATTCCGGAGTGAGCGGAAGGCTCCGTTCCGGAATGGCTCCAGGCGGATTTGGACGTTTGTGTATGAAAACGTCCATTGTCTGTCATCAAGAAATCAGAAGAATAAGACTTGGTAGAGAAGTTACGAAGGAACAAATTAAGATGTAAAGATATACAGCTGAATGCCCAGGTCAGGATCATCAGTGCCACAGTATTTCTGATTAATATTTATAGATTTGAAAGTTGCACAATTAAGAACATTGAAGGGGGGGGGGAAATCAGCTCATCTGAAATGTATTTCTGGAGTAGAGTACTTCAAATACCATGGACCATCAAAAAGCAAAATAAACACATATGAGAGCAAATGAAATCTGAATTCTCACTAACAGCCAAAATGACTGAACTAAGGCTATCATCCTTGAACATAGGACATGACATGATTCCTTGGAAAATATGATAATGCTCAGGAAAGTTGAAAACAATAGTGAAAGAAACAGCAACATTACAGATGGGTTGATTCAGTCAAGGAAGCAATGACCCTGAGTTTGCAAGACCTGAGCAAGGCTGTCAATAAATGGAACTCTTGGAGATCTGTCATTTACAGGGTCACCATGAGCTGAAGCCAAGGTGACAACACAACAAACATAACAACATAACATAAACCAAAAAAACCAAAACAAAATCACTATACTATTTTAAAATTTGTTGCTGCTTTGTTATGTGCCTTCAAGTTATTTGTGACTTATGCAGACACTAAGATGAACCTATCATGGGTTTTCAGGGGCTGAGAGTGTGTGACTTGGCCAAGGTCACCCAGTGAGTGACCATGGCTCAGCAGGAAATTAAACCATTATATCCATAGTCATAGTCCAGTGCTCCAACCACTACACCACCTGAAACAGACAAGCCAAATGACATGGTTTCCCAACGTATTTGGGGCATAGTGTTTAGATAACACACAGCCTGAACAAGGCCAGAAACTGTGCCACATCTTTCCAAAAGAACCAGGCCAAAACCAAGTAGTAAAATGCCACTCCTTTTGCCAGTCTGGTTCAGAACCATGGCAGCAGCCCAGATCAAGGCCAGGCACATGCGGCTGCCACAGTCCCAGTTCAACACAGTTCCAACACAGTTTTTGCAGCCCATCTGTTTTAGGTCATATTGAACTATTTGTTGTATTGCTTATAACATTTCATTACTTTCTTTTTTTAAAAAAAACAAAAACCAAAAAAACACCTTAGGACTGGTAAGAGAATTACACTAAAAATTCCTACCAGAATTTTACCACATCATTGTAACATCTAGAACACCATTGGAGTGTAATTTTGGAAAGTAATTAGAAACTTTTACTCATTACATCAGCAATGTATCTCCATTCCTACCCATCATTTTATTTGAAATGTAATTTTGTTCTTTGTTGACCAGCCATGAAATAATGAGACCAGACAAAAATAAATGGATTAAACAAGGGCCATTTTATAGATCTAAAAAACCTATTTAAATATTTGAGGCCTAAGAATAAGCAAACTAATAAAAAAGGGGGGCTGCAACCTGTTGTGGGTCCAGTTGAGGCCCAGATGTCAGCCCATGACACCTCTCCAGCTGGCAATCCAAAGGAGATTGGTTGCTACCTCAGCCAGTCATCTTTGGAAGGCCAAAACCTGGGGATCTCCCTGCCAAGCCACAAAGCTTCATATGAGAAAGAAACCATCAGATCAGCCACAAGGGCCATCTCCTTTCCCCACCTACCCTAGTCACATGCCCCATGAAGTTCCAGAGCCCAATCCCCAATACAATGGGGAGCCAAAATATCCTCCTCCAAGTAGTTGCCAAGGGAAAACCTATTGAATGACACCACCTCAAGCCAACTGTCCAATTCCCAACAGATACAGTATGGAGTAGGCAAAACAAAACAAAATTAAAAAACAGGCAATGAGGAGGAAATTCCTATCCAGCCCATAAGCAACCAGCTGAGCTCACACTGTACTGAGGGTGGAAGTGGGTCACAAAATGCAAAAGGTGCCAAGCTAGGGGACAACAGGCTTAAATAGCCTACCCAGTGCCCTTGTATCATGTGGTAGGGCCAAGCTGTTACTATCTGGCCTCTGTACATGGAGGCACACAAAGAGGTCTCCTCCCTCGCAGTAGCTCTGCTGTGTAGTTCAGGAATCAATTACCCACACAGGCCATACATCATGGAAGGAGAACAATCACAAATATGATTCTTGAGTAATTTGCATATGAATATCCTATAACACTATGGGAACAGTCAAGAGAGCTTCAACGAGTTTTATGCTGCAAAATTAATAAATAAATGCAGGTTATATGGAAATAGGCAGCAATGAACTCCATCTGATGTGAAAGTACAACCATGTGCACAAGACAGTTCAGATCACTCATATTAGGAACTGTGCTTCTCTTTATTTTCAACAGCTTCCTAAAGTGATTTGCATTTGCAACTGAATTACACAGTCAGATTTACTTTAGATTTTTTTATAAGAGAGCAATATGCACTTAGATAACTATGCACTTAGATAACTGATTACAAAGAGGAAAAGACAGCACCTTTCCATAAGTCCCCCCCATTGCCCCTGTATATCAGGTGCTGGATGGAAATTGCAACTCATTCTCTTAAGCTTATCACATGGCTCTTAAAGAACAGGAATGCAATGGAACGGAACGGAGCAAAAACATGTTTTACTGCATGGGAGAATGCCACCGATGCCTTCAGGAGTTCCCAATCTGTTCCCCAGCTGTTCCTGGCAGCCGATTTTTGAAGGACAATTTTGAACCATCCTTCCAAAAATCGGCTGCCAGGCATGGCTGGGGAACGGATTGGGGACTCCCAGCAGCATTGGTGGCATTTTCCCATGCAGGAAAATGCGTTTTTGCTCTGATCCATTCCATTCCCATTCTTCGAAGTGTCATGCAATAAGCTTACCTGTTAGGCTTCGCATTGGAAACTGACTGGTCACAACATGAAGAAAATGCTGGAGTAGATATGCTTTTGGTCTGATCTAATGTATTTGTTATGCTTTTGCATTCTTAAGACTTTCACTCTTCCTAGGGAAAGAAATGTGCTTAATTATCAGAGCATGGAAAGTTACTTTTAAAGATAAACAGCTACAACAATGGTCCTAAATCCTCCCCCAATGTACAGTTGTCCTCCCTGTTTACAGACCCCGAGTCTGTGGTCTCGTTCTTTGCAGGGAGGGACAAGTGCTTATATTTAAAATGGCTGTGTGCACCATTAGTTTCAATGAGCAAGCCACCATTTTCATGGGGGGGGGGCAGAACTGATCCCCTGCAATTGGGAGGGGCAACTGTAGTTACAATTATTATTACACTTTGAAAATCATATTTCACTTTCCTATTTCTAAATATTATTATAAAGGAAATGATTTTTTTATTCATTCAGCAGCAAAAGGCACAGCCTAAGCCAGCATTCACACTATGTAATATTCTTCTGTACACTCCAACAAATGCAAAACTAGCTAAGGGCCTTTGAAGACTGCCAGAAATAGTGCACTTTAAATTGAGGCACTGACCTGGCTCAGTGCTAGGGAATCATGAGAATTGTATTTTTTTTTCTGAGACATTGAGCCTTCTCTGTCAGAGAGCTCTGGTGCCACAATAAATTAAAGTTCCCATGATTCCCTAGCACTGAGCCAGGGCAGTGCCTCAATTTAAAGTGCACTATTTCTGGCAGTCTGCAAAGGCCATAAAGTTATTTACAACACAAAAAGGTATAAAGTTATTCATCAAGTTACAGTTCTACGCAATACAGATGTGTCCCGGTTACTGAAAAAGAAATTAGTTATAAGTAACTAGTTTTTAATTAGTTATTTCTACATTTTCACAATTATGCTTTTCCTGTTTCCTGGTCAGTTCTCACTAACTTTTAAGCACTGGCAGAGTATAGAGTAGAAGCTTGAGTGCTGGACTATGGCTCTGGAGACCAAGTTTCAATTCCCAACTCGGCTATGAAACCCAATGGATGACCTTGGCCAAGTCACATGCTCTCAGCTTCCAAGGACGGCAATGGCAAAGCTCCGCTGATCAAATCTTGCAAACAAAACCCCATGATAGGTTCACTTTAGGGTTGCCATAAATTGGAAACAACTTGAAGGCACAGGACAACAACAAAATTAAATCATTCTAATAACAATGGTGCCTCATTTTGCTCATACTGTGATTTCATTCATATGTATAATTTCCATGTGATAGCCCAGTCACAAACAGAATTCCATCTATCATGTAGATTTCTTGCATATTTTCTACATGCACACCTTGGTGACAAAATCTGAGATTTACAATATCCCACATAATAACAAAAAGCCTAGGTTTGCAGGATATAGAATCCTTTGCTTTGATGACAGTTGGAAGATATTTGCAAGTTTTTAAAGATTATCATCCCAGAAGCTTGAGCTATAGTCCAACACACAGCTGGCCAATTTAAATCCCATTGAAGTCTGTGAGGTTTAAGGAGACCAACTGTGTAGAATTATGGTAACTGAGGAAAAGTCACATATTTGAAAAAAATCCATGATGCACCCAAAGAAGGGGATCTATGTTAATATCAAGGAAAACTAACTTTGGGGGAAATGATTTCACTGAAAATGTGACTGACGTTATTCAGCCTTCAAACTTCTGCCTCCCAAACAGGACCCATCCTAGAGGATTCCTTAAGCTTTCACCTGAGCAGAACAGTTGTGCCAGTTTGGGCCTGGTTTGGCCTATACACTCAGCTGATAAATGTTCCCAGGCTTAGAGAAATTATTTTTCTTTGCTTCATAATTCCTTGTAATTTTTGACCATATAGGAATCCCAAACGCACATTGAGATGGCATTTTAGGCAATATTTACTAGTGGCTATACTGTAAAGCTCATGTCACCCTAAAGACTTAGGTAATGATTTAATAATTTTCCATATTCTGCAAGAACATTTATTACTATGAATGACCTAAATTGTCTTTGCTAATCACTACTAGATTAGACCTGCTGGATCAGCTGCTGAATGCTCTCAGCACTTAGGTAAATCTCATGGAGTCAGCTATTGCCAAGATTAACCAATAGGATCCAAGTCAACAGTTGTCTTCTAATAAGATTCCTTTCTGCTGTCTTCCCTTGACCTGGTTTTTAATGCTGGAGATCCAACAACCCCATGAGAGTGGCTCAAAACAACACACACACACACACACATACACAATGTGACAGACTTCACTCTCTCAGCCTCCGAGGAAAGCAATGGCAAACACTCACTGAAGAAACTTGCCAAAAAAATCCTATGATAGGTTCACCTTATAGTAATCATAATGCAAAATGCAAAAAAAAAAAAAAAAAAAAAGACTTGGAAGTGCACAACAAAAAACAACAAAGCCACAGGATCCTGGAAAAAGATTATTACTAAAAACAAAAAAGAGGTTTTCTTGTGTGTCCCACATCTTGTGTGTCCCACAAATGTCCCAAATGTACTAGGCTGGGATCAGGGAGAGAACCTTCACTCTTGTCATACATAGAGACTTACAGCCCCTCAAACAATCCTACCATAGCTAAGCAAATTCTGACCAAAACCCCCAGAAAATCGTGCCTCTAGAAGCCTCTGGGTCCATGACCCTTGGCTGAAACAAGGAGTGCCTCTGCACTTTGGTTTAGCCACAGATTACTACTTTGAAACTATGTGAAAGAGATTGTAGCATAAGATTTCATAGACTTGTTCTATAATCTCACAGTTTTGTATAGCTGTCTCAAAGGTGCTACAAGAGTCCTCTGAATTCTGTCCCTACAACTGGAAGTGATCTTCTAGTCCAGGGGTAGGCAACCTCTCCCCTTTAAGGGCCGAGGGACTTCAGCTCCCAGAAGCCTCAGCCATGTTGGCCCATATTGGCCAATAGCTCCTGGGATTCTGGGCGCTGAAGTCCCTCAGCCCTTAAAGGAGAAAGGTTGCCTACCTGTTCTAGTCAATTCCAGTTTCTTCAAATCTGGAAGGGCAGCCTGTGTGCAGGTTGGAGAGAGGGGTGGGGTGGATGTTGCCACAAGACTCTTAATACCTGGTTTAGGCTTTGACCTCATCTTGAATCTTTTCTTCGGACATGAAGGTATGCCCTCCAGTGAATAGGAAGCTGTTTTAATTTTTGTTTCTAAGCAGTATAAAACCTTTAAAAATGGGACCCTCTTTTTTATTCAGATTCCTACAATGCTTTTTATTTTTCCTCCTGATGTCTTGAATAATTGTCTTTGTTTTTATTCTATGATTCTTGACTTTTTAAAGTCACCTTGAACAATTCAACAGAAAAGCACACTGGGAACATCTTGAACCCAGTGAAAGATGGCACCATACCTTTTCCAAGTGAAATAAATAATTTTACTCCAACTGGTACTGGTATTTCCCATCACAAAAAATAAGCACAATTAAACCGATTCATGAATAGCACACTATGAAACATAATGAAAGTAGCATCCTCTGGTGAATAAGGATAGGTTTACATACAATCTGTTTGTCTCACAGTTGGTTTTTGACTTGGTACAAATCTAAAGCAAAGAAAATGTAACAGCAAACAGAGAAGAATGAAATCCAGTCTTCAGTTCATTAAAGTTTTATGCCTCCTTTACAGTGGAAAATGGTAGTCTGAATACTCAAAAGGACTCATATACCTCTTGAAGCCAGTTATCTCTCTACCTTGGTTTTTCAAAAGCCAGAATACATGTAATTCTTTCAAACTACAGGTCTTCAACTGGTGGGTGAGCATACATTAAAGCAAAAGAAAATCTATTCCTTTAATAGTATTATGGTGACAGGATAAGCCCCCTCAAACAGATTTCAACCATCAGACTGAATTTTGGACAGACACCAAAATGAAGATGAAATCAAGGGGGGGGGGGGGGTTACCAGTTTTATAATGGAATTGATTGCGACATTGATATTAAAAACCATAGTCTGGGATGGGTCACTTTCAAGATCCCCACTTCCCCTACAAGTAGGAAATCTGAACTGTACATTTTTAGAAGACAGACTTGTGATATTTCTGTAATATCTGTTTCTTTACCAAAATACAAGTTGGTCAGGAGAGCATCAGAGAGGCAGTCATCCTTTGTAAGACAGCAAACCCATGAACTTTACTGCTGACATTCCACAAATGCTGAATCTTGCCAAACAGCTACAAAATTTCAATCTTAAATTCCCCCCCCCTTTCTTCCACCCTCTATTCAAAGCTAGAATGTATCCAGGAGTTAGCACCATCAGACACCAATGATATTGTTCAAAAAGCACTCAAAGTATGTAAAAGGTCAGAGATACAAATCTGTTCCTGAGATGGGACACAGTTGCACTGCATCATGTTACAATGGCAATCTCAACAATAATGCCCTGGAAAGGAACCTAATGATGTCTGACCATCCCTTTTAAAAGAAGCAGATCATGACTTCCAATGAATTACTTGTTAAATGACTCCTATTCCACTGCTTTACCATAGAGAAAATATTTAGATTATGGCTGCCAGGAAATTTAGTGTAATAAGAAATCCAGTGTAGAGCCTTTCTTGAATGAATTGGTTACCACAGGAAAACATTTGTTATTCTGATTTCAAAACTACTATAATTGTCCTACATAGACACAGTCTTCATAGTAACAATTCTGCTTAAGAATAAGACTATTGTTTACATGAATAAGCTTGCAAAACTTCAACAGTTTAATACATTAAAACAAAGAAATATTATTCCAAACATAGGGGTGGCATGAAAATGTATGAGCTAAATAAAAGAAATTAAAAAGCACTCATCTTCGATGTCTTCTATTATTGCTCAACATTAAGGGATGGGGGAAATACTGCTAAAGCAGGCTCAAAAATGTGATGCAGTCTACACGCACTGCATCCACAATCACATTTTCATGGCAAGAGGGTCTGGCAAGGCTTCATTTTATCACTCTATCTGTTTAACTTGTAGGTTGAATATATCATACCCAAACCAGAATTAGACTTGGGAGAAAGGAGGTGTAAAAATTGGAGGAAGGAGCATCAACAATTTCAAATGTGCAGATGTCATCATATTACTAGCTAAAAACAGCAAAGACTTGGAATGATTACTGAAGAAGTTCAAGTAATAAAGTGCAAAGGCACATTTACAGTTAGATCTTAAGAAAATAATACTAATATAATACCACAAATGAGTTACATTATTTTAAGGCAGATGATGAAGACATTGAACTAGTTAAAGATTTCCCATACCTTGGCTCCATCATGAGACAGAATGGAGACTGCAATCAACAAATGGGAGGGGGGAAGATTTAGAAAGGAAGTTCTGAAGGACCTAGACAAGATCCTGAAGTATCCAGATATATCATGAAGACTAAAGTTAGGATTGTCCATGATATCATACTTCCAATATCTACATATGGTTGTAGACAGTGAAGAAAACTGATAGGAAGAAAATCAACTCATTTGAGATGTGGTGTTGGAGAAGAGTTTTATGGATTCCTTAATACTACTTCTGTGGACTGCTAAAAAGACAAATGAATGAATCCTAGAAAAAACAAGCCTGAACTCTCCCTAGAAGTCAAGATGACTAAATTGAGACTCCGGTACTTTAGACATATCATGAGAAAACATGAGTCACTAGAAAAGACAATAATGCCTGGCAAGGTATAAGCCAATAAAAAAGAGGAAGACCATATTCTAAGGAAGCCACAACCCTGAATCTGGAAGCCCTGAGCAGGGCTGTTGCAGATAAGGTGACATGGAGGTCTCTCATTCATGAATGTGTGTTGTTTGCCTTCAAGTCATTTCTGACTTATGGCGACCCTAAAGTGAATCTATCATGGGGGTTTCCTGGCAAGATTTGTTCAGAGGGGGTTTGCAATGGCCTTCTCCTGAGGGAGTGTAACTTGCCCAAGGTCATCCAGCAGGTTTCATGGCTGAGCAGAAACCCACTAGGTGACCTTGGGCAAGTCACACTCTCTCAGTAATGCATAATCATAGGTTGAAATCAAATTTAAAGCAGTTAATAACAAAAGTTTTTGAGTAGCTATATAAATCAGGACCGTGGACAGCATCTTTCCTCCAAAGAGAGATTTTTAATCAACAGTAAGACATTAAAATACTACTTTAAAATATTCTCTTTTGCAAAGTACATTTTTAGAGCTTTCCAAAACCAGTGACAGTTGTTCACTTTTATCCAGCCAAAAAGGACGTTATCTTCAAAAGCATTCAACTAAAATTTGCTGATAAACAAGAACATGAATGTAAATTCAAAATGGAAGTTATGTAAATTATTAACAATAGGAATTTGATTTTACTGAATGAATAATGAAATTAAAGAGCCTAAAGAGCCTTTAATAACAGGAATGGAAGCAATAAAAAAATGGAAAAGGCGTCTTAACACTCCTGTTAAATGCTACATGTGTGTCCACACTGAAAAAATGCTCCAGTACTGTACTGACACTTTTCAAATTAAGTATCTGAAAGACCATGTTTTCCCATATAGGCCTAGGCTTTGAAACCTACAGAAGTCAACTCATCTCTGCCTCATTGTCTTCAGACATATATTTGGTAAATATGGAAGAGATAGCCTTTTTAATGGAAGGAGTACAGCTATGCACTTTCATGGTTTGAGACACAACGTAACTGGATTTTGCCCTGAAGTTCAAGAACTGCCATTCCATGCAACCACAGGCACGGCTAGTATCTTTTGCAAGACAAAATCCCACAATCACTTTTACGAGCACTCAGTACAGTAGTTTTGACAGCTATCATTCCCAAATTTGACCACTAGTTTATATAACTGAGTATTGTCCATAATGAATGGCAGTGGCAAGCCATGATTTTGAACAGGAGTCTTAAATAGAAGTCTTACCAGTCTTAAACAGAGATATTAGGGATGGCACTTGGGCCCTTTTTGTACAAAGCACATTCTTTACCATTGAGCACCTTTTTGCTTGTTGAGCCACAGTTATAGGGTCCAGATTTTTGAACCAATCTGTTAATGTGACTGGCCACAACAAAATGCAGTGGAATATTTCCACCCAGAAAGACTGGCACTGTGTAATTTCTCTCTATGTTTGTCCATCAGCACAACAAACACTTCCAAGGAGTGAAACACCCTCTGCCTGCTGACAAATTTGCCAGATAGCCACCACAATGAAAACTCTTTAAATTGGTGGATTCTGTGTGCCTTGCTTCCATTGAAAGTCAAGAGTTTTCTCATTTAAATCTAGGTCTGTGCAAAATGTTCTAAACTTGAACTTCCAGGAAGTTTCCACATCAGCAGCCCCATATGAAGTACATCATCTGTACTGAGTGCTTCGATTGCACCCCCTGGCATGTTCAACAGACCATTCCCCTGAGAGTCATAAATTTGGTGACAGAAACCATGGAGTACCAGTGATATTCTAACTCCTGTCATCCCAAAGAAAGGACCCTGGAAAATAGATCTACTTCTGGACTTCCTTTGCTGTAGTCACAACCTTTTCGGGGGGAGGGGGGAAACTACACAGTTCTGTTGTCTGATAGCAAAATGTACTCTAGATCTATGATTCTGTGGGTGATATTATCTGACCACAAATGTGATTTTATTATCATGAACTGCTTTGGGAACTACTCAAACTGAAAAGTGGTATGCATACATTACAAAATTATTATTATTATTATTATTATTATTATTATTATTATTATTATTATTATTATTATTATTAATGGACTTTGTTGGATCTGACACCATTGCTCATAAACCACAATATCTTTCTGTTTATCCTATTCTTTGTAAAGATTAGTGCAGAAAGAAAAAAAGAAAGAAAAGCAAAACACCACCAATGAAAATCCATAGCCACGAACTGACCACAAAATTGTTGAAACTACAGTGATTTTTTTTAATGAATCTGACTTCATCTACATGGCAATAAAAGCCTGGGCAGGAGAATTTTAATAAACTAGTCTAGATGACATTTTCATAAGGAGGATAGTCTGAAAGGAGAACTATTTCCCTTTCCCTTTCATCTGTCTTTAGAATAGCTCTCTAACCTGCCAAAACACTGGGTATTTTGAGCTGTTTGGACTGTGAAATAGTGCAGTATCATTTGAAAGTAAAGCACTAGGAAAATTTATCTTCATGCCCTGTCTGTGGAAGAAATAGTACACTTGATCCTTCACTATTCAGAATGTGTTCATTACTTCTGGCCTAATATTTAAATAAAGCAAGCAAGCTAGCTAGCTAGCTTAGGCTCTTTCACAGAGGTTTCTCTCTCTCTCTCTCTCTCTGAAAGATTTCCACTTACTTCCTTACCAGACCTCTGGGTACCAGCAACTTGTTCCTCTCATTTCTGCACTTCATCTGTATATCTTTTGAGGTTCTTCTCAATATCTTCTGGCTATCTGGGCTCTCAACTCATGAACAACGTTAAAGCCCAAATAAGCATCAATAGTCCACTTAAGTACTGGAATTTCAGGATTTTTAGAACAGGATAATGAGCAGGACATTTAATTATCTTGTAGGCTACTTTATTAACATAAACAAATAATATCTATTAGGGACAGAATAGGAATTAATCAATTTCCCTGAGTAGGGTTGAAGGTTAAATTCCTGACCCCTCAAGAAACTTACACAGGAAGAAAAATGCCATCGACATTCCTGAAAATTGTAAAAACCTTTTTGTTCCTAGAACAACATAAACTGCACCGTTTTTGAGAACTGCACAAGAGTTAGAGAAATGGTGCACCTTTATAGTAAAAACCTACACTCACTTTTTAAAAATACCAATAGAAAACTGTGCAGTTTTTTGAGGTTAAAAACCCACATACTTACATTGTTTTTCACTATGTTCTTGGGAAAGATACATAAAATGTAAGACTTAATTGTACACTATACTCCTACACAAATAATAAAGTGAAAATTTGACATTCTGGCTGCAACTTTTGCTGATGTGAGAGGTGCACAATCCAGAAGTTATGCAACAGGAAAAGAAACCCATACCAACTGCAGATTCACTCACATATAGTTTAATTGTGCAAGGCTGCTGTTTTCTGTACAACATTTTCATTGTACAACATTGTTGTTTTTATGTAGAAAACAACCAAAATGCTGCAAAAATTCCAGCAGTGTTGCACAAAAGTTTTTCACTTGTTTTCTTGTGCAACACTGCTCTTTTCTGTGTTAAAAAAAAGGGGGGGGGGAAGCCCTGGTTTCTTTAGACATCTTCCACTTTTCCTCCACATTGGAGTTGCTTGCAACTGAGCATTGAATGAGATTCTCTCTTCCTAGCATCTTAATGACATTTACCAAGCAGGAGCAGCTACAGCAGCATAAAGACTGTCACGGGCAGCCTACCTTTGAGGAAAGGGTGGGAGATTTTATTGTCTCCTTGGGCACCCCTTGGTCTTATTTCCACCCACTGGAAATGACTGTTAACTGTCCTTCTTATCAACCAATAGGAAATGGAATTTCCTGGTCATCTATATGAGGATACTAAATAATCAATCACTGGAAGAAAAATCTACATCCTTTGCATTTTAGGGTCTTTTCTAGTTCTTTGATAACTGTCATTTACATTCCTACTCTTTTTCTGACCTCTTGACTTCAGTCCCCATTCTGATCCATGTTTGATCCAAGGTATGGGGACTTTTCCTGTTTCAATTTCCTCATTGCCTAGGATGAATTTCTGTAGATCTCCCATGGTCACTATTTTTTGTTTCTTCCTTAGTAGTTGTTCCAAGTCTGTTATGCTTTCTGTAGTAGCAGGGTGTCATCTTAGATGTTGATATTCCTTCCTCCTATCTTCACTCCTCCTTCTTCTGTGTCCAAGCTTGCTCTTCATATGATGTTTTCTGCATACAAGCTTAACAGATACTGTGAAAGGATGTAGCCTTGCTTGACCCCTTTGCCAACTGAGAATCATTCTGTTTCTCCATATTTTGTTCTAATACTAGCCTCTTGTCCTATGTACAGATTTCTCATCAGTATAATGCATGACAATATAAATATTGGACTTTACCCTCAGTGGCAGAATCTTAGCTGAATGAATGGTTCATCCAGGGCAGCAATTCTTCTTTTTGTGCTATAATATAGCCTAAGAGTAACAAGTTGTCTTCTTTAGAATCTGTGCCAATCTTACAATTGGAAGTGTGTGATGGCTCTGTCTCAAAATTTTCACTGGGTGAATATTTTAAAGACCAAATGACTTTATCTTCTGTGCAAAACCATTTTTCAAACTCACTCTGAACTTAATAGGGCATTGTTCCCTAGGCTTTTACTTTTTTCAATTAATTTTTTACATTAAAAAAAAAAACTGAAGCCAGATTACAAAACCAGGTTACTATTACCAAGAGAAAATGAAAGATAATAGAGCTATTCATTTATCAAAGTATCAGACCAAAAATTGAAATGTTGTACAGATGGAGGGCATGAAGCCATCATTCCAATGATATATTGTAAAAGTATAGACCATTTTCCTTCAAATGTAAAACAAGGGGAATTACTCTGATGTAAGGAACGAGAAATTTTTTCCATCAGCATCACATTCCCAAGTCTAGTCTACTGATCTTTCATTCTAACATTTCCTGTCTTCCAGTTTTGTGCAATTTGCATTCTTGTTATTCCAGGAAATAGTCTAATTAATTGTTTATGTTTGGAATGTTCATTTTCATCAATAAAAACAAATAGTAACCAAAGAGTAGGGAAAGGAGTTATTTTTTGTTGTGTAATTCTTCTCTTAATTAAAGCTTCCTAAAAATTCCAGATTATCTCACAAGATATCCACATGTGCAAATAATATCCCATTTGAGCACACCCCTTTCAACGTAGCAAGGAACAATTATAGTACAGTAACAATTTTAAACAGCTGTATATT
Organism: Phrynosoma platyrhinos; assembly: GCA_020142125.1. Classification (NCBI taxonomy): domain Eukaryota; kingdom Metazoa; phylum Chordata; class Lepidosauria; order Squamata; family Phrynosomatidae; genus Phrynosoma; species Phrynosoma platyrhinos. Next base: position 38,901,025 of record JAIPUX010001232.1, read on the forward strand.
AGCCACAGTGAAATTAATCAAATTAGGAATTAAGTTTTCAATTTTCTCGTCCTGGCTTATCAACATCCTCACCATTTCTCTTTTCCATAGCACTTTATTGAATATAAAATGCAGAACAATTTATGTCTCATTGAAGCAATCAAATTTAAGAGGTCAAGCTAGGAGGGTTCAAGCACATAGTCTGTTTGCCAATGAACTAGAAATGTTATCTTTAGGTATGAATGATGAATATGTCAATTTTGATTTCTCCTAGTTCTATTTTTCCCAACATTAAATAACACTCACTGTGAATATAGTAGCTTTCCAATTTGAAGTCTGATTCATTTTGGAATTTAAAAACAAAAACAAACAAAAAAAACCACAGTAAAATGTGTATTCTTTTTTGTTGATTTCTCTAATCCTAATTTTATTCTTACTATAAGTCAAGCTTCCTAAAGACACTATGTTTAGGAAATGGTATTGTCTTATCTCTGTCCTTTTAAATTGGAACATGCTAATAGTTTCCAGTATGTTCGGATAGGAAGTTACTGTATATCCCTTAGATGTTTTATTGTTGTTTTTTTAATTTGTTTTATTGTGTTTTCTATATGTGTTTTTATACTGTGTTTTTATACTGGCCGAACGGCTGTAATAAAATGATTTGATTTGATTTCTCTAATCCATGACTTTCTGCACACATTCCAACAAAATATAATACTCTGGTTCATAGTTTTTGTAAGGCAACATTACAATTCATTTTAATCATTAATTACCCTAATATATGTGTTCGTGTGCATGTTTCCCCATTCGTAATTTTTTTTGTACATATTTCCCATATATAAACATTTTTGTATATATTTTATCTTAGTTGAGGAACTCTATCAAAGAAGGAAATGTTACTTTTAAAGGACTGAAGAAAGGCCATTTTTAAAAGATAATAGAGTTTTTGTTTACATATGTATAAATGTATGAAATTATGTGGAAGCAAGCACACCTCTCTCCTACTCCTATCTCCAAATCACTAGTGAGAGTGTGGGTTGTAACTGACTGCAATTAAGTCTACATTGTTAATTTAAAAAAAACAGTTAACATGAAATTCTTAAGGACCTTTACAGACTGCCAGAAATAATGCAGCTTGAGGCCACTTTAACTGTCCTGGCTCAGTGGTAAGGAATCATGGGAACTGTAGTTTATTGTGGTACCAGAGCTCTCTGACAGAGAAGGCTCAATGTCCCAGAAAAAAATACAGTTCCCATGATTCCCCACCACTTAGCCAGGGCAGTTAAAGTGGCCTCAAGCTGCATTATTTCTGGCAGTCTGTAAAGGCCTAAATCAGTATACATCAATATTATGCTTGTAGGTGACTGGGGTAGCTTGGGGTACATTCCATTTCTGTGATTCTATAATTATAAAAACCAGATTTATGAGTATCTGATTTATAAAAACAGTATGGTTGCTATCCAAAATTCAAGCTCTTATCTTTACAGGGTCTCAGAGCTATTGAGTGATTAGGAGATCATTAATTTTCAATGGCTATACTTCAGAGGACAGAGGCTAACTGCTCTCCTAGATTATAGCATTCTCATGCCATCCTAATGCAACTGTGAATTTCAGGGGTGCATTTCTAAACAGATTGACTACGTGGCTGATCACATGACCCTCCCCTGCTTGGTGGGATGCTGGCATCATGGGAAAGTGCTTACTAGCTTTTACTACATAGTTGTAATAATCCTGCAGCAAGGAATTGCACTATGCTGAATCAGCACAATGGTTACATCACAGTGAAAAACTAATAATTCCATAGGGCATACATAAGAAGGCCCACATGTCTACCACAGTATCAGTTGGCAGTATTTATCCAGGGACTATGGGGTTGCCTAGAAGCTTTTAGCTGGGAAGTATTCATGAAGATGCATTTGTTTTGTCTGTTTAACACTGTGCAAGAGCATCCTTCTTCAATCCTTCCAGTCCCCAATGTTTTAGATAACAACTCTCATCATCTCTGGTCCTTGGTCATGCTACCTTGATTGATGAGAATTACAATGAAAAACCATTTTGGGATATGAGAGTCTGAGTCTTGGCCATGAACACATTAATAGTCCCCCACATTTTAAAAATGGTCCAACTCATTTTGGGATGTGGCTCCATTCACTGCTGGTATGAGAATTCAATAGGGATCGGTGAAGATTTCAGTTCATATCAGTTTTGATAATAAAAAATGCCAAAACATGCAAATTTCTTCATGTAGGCCAGTATGAAATGGCTCAGAAACAACTTTTGGAGATTCTCATTATAGTATTGTCAGTCAAGCATTTAATTGCTCAGGCTGTTCACAAAATGAAGAATGAATGTAGAATAAAGCCAGCACCATGTAGCTTCAAAACAGGTGAGATTCACAAAAGATATTTGTTGCAGTTTGGCAGTCTTTCCCCTCATCATCCGGAACACTGGAAGATGAGTTAAGGTATACTTCTTGCTGAGGAACTGGACAGAATATATTCTGCATATTTCCCCTTATGTTTCATACAAGGGAGCCAAGACGGCATTGAACACAAGTGCTGAATATTCCCCAGAGGAATATTCCAGGCATCTGTGTAATAAAGACTTTGCCACTCTTGTGTAAACTATAGTGACATTTTGACTGGAGTACACTTATTTACTGTTGTTTAATAGTGTGGCTAGGGCACAGTCCAGCAATTAATCCTCAAGTACAGTGGTTCCGAAGTTTTGGTATTCCATTTGTTTTGTACTTTAGTTCCCAGAAGTTCCAGCCAACTTGGCCAACAGTCAGAAATTATGCAAACTGAAATCCAAACCATCTGGAGGACCAAATGGTGGGAACTACTGCCTCAGTAGATAATAACTCTGGGAGAAAAGAGAGAAGATTTGAAGTAGGACTGCCCTGTGCCCTTCACTTGCATCACTCATCCTCTCTCACTTTTTCTCCCATTTAAGCCTGTTGACATGGATAAATCCTACAAAAACCTGATACAACAGAGGAAAACCTGCTCTGCTTTCTGATTCACTAGGCATTCAACCCAGTACATCATTGTCAGGAAAAACCTTTGTTGCTTGATCTTTCATAGCCTCCCCTATTTTCTCCTCCTTTTTTTAATTTGGAAAATGTCAGCATTATCTTTGATTTCTCTCCTCACCTTAGTGATCCCTGTTCAAGAGACAAAATCCTGCCTCCACTGATGTTCCTGGCAAAACAGAAATTGATTGGGATTCGAGTCAGAATTTCATCCTTGATTTGGGGAGAAAACACATTGCTGTGAGACAGAAGACAGGGCAGGAAATCTAGGGCATCTGTTCAAGGTTACTCCTATCTATTTCATCCAACTAACCAAGGTGACTCATTTTTTTTCTGCCTAGGACAAAAACTCTAAATACTCCTGATTTTCAGCATCATTGCTCTTTTACTCAATATGGTGTTCTTTGGGTTTTTAAAAAAAATGTTTGGGGTTGTTGTTTTTAAAGAGAACCTGTTGAATAAAAAGCTGAAGTCTTCACATCCTGCTCTTCAGACTAAGGGACATCAGCATATTTTCTACTACAAAATCATTTTAAGAAAGCTAGTTTTTGTACTGAAAAATGTTGTTCATATTATCTTTGTTTCATGCAGCATTGTTTAAAGACTCATGGAGATAACATAACACACAATGCAGTTTATGGCTTCCTTTCTTTATGGAATCAAACTGCCAATATGGTTCTCATGGTGACAAAGGGGTTTAGAAACGGAAGAAAAAGATAATGCTTATAAAGTCATGTATTCTTTTAATGGGGGGCAGGTCACATTCACACATTTATTATATGTATTATCAAGTGACGGTGCACTTGCCTGCTATGTAACTGTTTAAAATGATGTACCTCTTAAAAAAAAAAAAATTAAAATAAAACAGCAGATAAATGGCAGCCCTAATTCAGAGTATAACCCTGGTTGAACACTGGAACTTCAAAGCCTAAATCTCAAGAGCTAAATGATTAAAGCCCTCTGCCTGGGTGAGCAAATCTCTCAAAGTTCACTTTCTCCATATTCACATTAAAAGAAAAAAATTCTTCTAGTTTTCTCCACAACAAACATGAACTTTGCCAAGCTTAGTCTAATATTAGTAAAAGCCACTTAACTGCAATTCTTACTCCTTTCAGGTAAGAATGGACTTTATGGTGAATGATGATTCCCAAGACTTGCCACTTTAGTCTGTATGATCCAGGGCATTTTGAACTACCTTTTTGGCAATTGTATCTATTCAAAATTGTGGGGTCTTGAAGGGATAACTCAGGAAGGCTACAAGTTTGCTGACAGTGTGGGGACATTTCACCTATGTCTCTAAACAAAAATGATTCTTCACCCAAGACCAGGCACACAGGGCACCTGTAAACCTCCTTTGTGCTAGCTTCCCACACCATCATAAATGTGCATTTTGTTCAAACTACATCTCACCTCCTTAATTCCCCATTTTCTTTCAAACAACAACAACAATCATATATTGGAAGCTTGGAAGCCTGTCCCTTTTAAACTTCCACAACACATCATGATGGACCATCATCAAACAAACAGCATATAGCACTTATCACCTCAAACAAACTTATTTTTCAATTAATCTAGTCAACACCTTCAGTGAGGAGCCATCATGGGATGAACTGCAAAGCAATGACAAATAAAATGACATGTATCTATCAACCAGATACAAATCTTTTTAACTGCAGTCTAAACACTTGCAATTTGAGTAAGTCAAATAGATTCAACATGCTGCAATTGAGATGTTCTTGGGATTTCTTCAGGCAACTGCCATTACATGCTGGAGGCTAATATGATAAAAGATTCATTGCTTACATGTTCCTATTACAGAAACAGAAAAGTTTTTTTTTTCTCTCCTCCTCTCCAATTTTTATCTGAAGCTTAAAGTCAGAAACAAAAGAACACACAATGGAAACATCTTTGTTAAAAAAATTCCTTAGGGCATCTTTTCAAAAGAATGAGATCTAGTTTAGTTTAGTGCACAATTATGACTTCAGCACACTAGCATTCTAATTTTACTTTTGAAGCGGAATTCTCACTTGGCCTGTTACAGAATAAAAGATCTGTAAGTCCAAATATAGATTTTTATTTTCAAGCAACGGATCATCTCAAACACAACTTTTTCCTTCAGTCTTTCTTTCTTTAAAAAAATCCATACAAAGAAGTAGAGAATTTGTTCTGGATTTTGTCATCCCAATGATGAAAGGGAGGAAGGTAAGCAAATGTGAGCTGAGGATAAAGGGAGGAAGAAATTCAAGTCAGCCCATCTAGCTGCTTAAGTCCCTATCTGAACAAGAGACATCCTTAAAGCTACTCAAACAGCTACCTATGAAGCTCTCTCACAACATATACGTGGGAGGACTTACAGATGCTTGAGTGAGATTAGTGATTTATCTCTGCAAGTACTGGAACACATGCTCAGAGAAAAGACAAATCCTCTGTCAAAATTTAGAGCCTGCCTTGGGGAAGGTGGCACATAGTTTATGGAATCCCCTAATATACTTGGAGAACGGTACAAATAGTTACTTAAATTATTTTATGACTGAAAGATTACTTGCTCTCTCTTTATGTGTGACTTCCATTTACTAGATAAGATACAGAATAGGGAGTAAAAAGAGTGAAAGTCGGAGAGAATTTTATCATACAAAAATCTTGGTTCTTATGAGTTTAGCACTATGAATGTCACTTATTGCTGCTACTGCTGTTGATGATGATATATTTTACTCCATCTTTCACATGAAGACATCAAGCTGAAGATCCACAGACATTAGGACTGTGTACCAGTCTACCATTTCATTCTTCATAGTGTGTTAAAATAAAAAAAAACAAAAACAACATAAATAAATAAATCTGGCTCACTTGTCCAGGGCTTGAAGACACTGATAATAAAGCATGTCAACATGATTTTGAAATTAATCCACCTTGGTTAATCATTTTAGTTACTATACAATTATTTTGTGTAGTGTTGATAATCTCTAATGATGCTACTTTTACACTTAAATGAAATAAACAAAATAAATAAAAATGGCCCCACATAGCCAACCTCTCAAATAATGAATTAATATAACATGAAACATTAATAATTATTCAGAGGCTGTTAGTGTCATTAATACTGAACTAATTAAAATAATGACTTGTGAACTTGTTAGAAATTATAATGAATTATACATAATGAATAAATGATATTGAATTAATTGTCATCTGTATTTCCATCTATGGATACTGTCCCACAATTTGGAAGTAATATTCCAAACCAAAGCGAGAGCATCCAGGGTTAGAAGAGGCTCTCCTCTTTAGAAAGGTGCCTTCTGCACTTATTATCTGGAGCAGAAATGACCAAAGCTTGATACTGGGTGTCAAAACTGATTTCACAGTCCTGCAGATTTCCTGGACTATCCTTCCCTTACCATCTATTAATTTCATTAATTTCTTTTCCTTTCCATGGGTGGCAACTCACCATTTAAACAAGTTGCAAGGTGTCCTGCAATATTTTATTGCTTTTTTTTTTAAACCAAACCCTAGTTTTTTTTTAAAAAAAAAACCAGAAGTAGGCTTTTGGGCATTTTTGGCTTGGGTAGCAGCTCACAGTCGTAAGAAGCCATGGGGTAGAAAACTGGTCCTGCTACATTTGCCTATTCCTGGTCTAGTGCGTGATGGGAAACACATGAGGAAGGAAGTGAGGCTGGTGTATTTGTATCCCCTTCCCTTTGTGATGCATCTACAAATCAGAAGAACTGAAGTAGAATAGAACTGAACAGAGCTAGAATATATGAGAAATGGATTAGTCAACCCCAGTGTGAAATAAAATTTGGACAAAACCTTGCTTTTGAAAGGAAACATCTACTAAATATTAATTTTAAACCAACAAAGAAACAACAGCAAGAGCTATTCATTGGCACAATTATTCCCAAATAAGGTTTTCAAACAGTAGGTAGGAATTATGAACTGTTGCTGGAATACATCCTAAAATATCTCTTTAATTGAAGCTCTGTGTTCTGCAATGTTCGGCTAGGATGCAAAAGGCCCTGATGTGAATGAAAAGTTGCTAGTTGCCATAAAATATTTTTACTGTTCCCCAGCAATAAGGAAAATATTAATTTTAAAATACTGTAGTTTTGGCTTTTCACAATGACATCTTTAGCAGATAGACATTACAGATCTGTCATTCACTTATTAATATGGAAATTAAAGATTTAAGTGAGTAAACACTTTTTAAAATTCTGCAGAAATTGTGCAGCCTATGGCATTATGAGAGGAAGCCAGAGCAACAGTGTACAAAGGGCATCAAAATTCCAATAGTCCACAGTAATAATGCAATGTCTATGCACTTCCAGAATGCATCAATGTCCACACTGAGGGAAATAATAACACCACTCTTATCTGCTTTGATGAGATCTTACCCAGAATATTTTGTCAATTTTAGAGCATCACAGTTCAAGAAGGATACTGACAAATTAGAATGTGTCCAGAGAATGGCAACCAAAATGGTTTTAAAAACAGTCTGAGTGGAAAGCAAGACTTATTAGGGGGAATGCAGACCAGGGCGTCCAGGACGCCCTGGTCCGGAGCGCCGCGGGGCCATGGCAGCCACACCGCAGCACTCCTGCGGCGACCCTGAAAGGAGCGCCAAATTGGCGCTCCTTTTAGAAGTCAGGGAAAGTGCGCCCTAAACACGTATGGCGCACTTTCCCTGACTTTTCCACCGCAGCGCGTGCGGTCGCTGAGGCGGGAGGTTGCCCTGGGAGCGCTGGCCGTGCGGAGGGCCGGCAGCTCTGAGGGCGACCTCGGGAAGAGGAAGGGGTGCCGCTCATGCGGCTGCCCCTCCTCTTCCAGGCCTCGGAGACGACTCTATTAGTCGTCTGCCGAGGCCCTTAGTGGGCTAGGTATGTTTAGCCTGGAGAGGTTTGAGAGGTGATATAATAGCAATATTGCACAAATGATGGACTTAACAGAGGCTGGATGGCCATCTGTCGGGGATGGTTTGATCTTGAGTTCCTGCATAGCAGGGGATTGGACTGGATGGCCCTTGTGGTCTCTTTCAACTCTATGATTCTATTATTCTAATTTTGCTTTCTGCTGCTTCAGAAACTAGGACACAAACCAACAGATTCAAATTACAAGAAAGGAGCTTTCACCTAAACCAGGGGTAGGCAACCTAAGGCCCGGGGGGCCGGATGCGGCCCAGCAAGGCCTTTGGACCGGCCCCAAACCGGTCCTGCCGCCGCCGCCCCCCCCCACCGCCGCCGCCCCCCCATGATGATATTGATTATTGTTGTTATTACTTGTTCTTGGGGTTTTCTTCACAGGGGTTTTGCCATGGCTTTTCTGGGGCTGAGAGAGTGTGCATGCATTTTTTAAAATTTTTTAATTCTTTTTTAATTTTTATTTATTTATTTATTTATTTATTTTTGGTACTTCGGCCCGTCAATTGTCTGAGGGACAGCAACCCGGCCCCCGGCTCAAAAAGGTTGCCTACCCCTGACCTAAACTGTCGGAAAAACTTCCTGATGTTAAGACCTGTTCCACAGTGGAACAGACTACTCCAGAAGAAAATGAATTCTCCTTAATTGGAAGTTTTTAAGCAGAGGTTAGATGACAATCTCTCAAAACTGCTTTAGCTGTGGATTTTTGTGTGGCAGAGAAATGGACTATATGCCCCTGAGGTTCCTTACAATTCTATGATTTTGTGATTCTATGAACATATTAAAAGAGGATATTGTGGTGCAGCTTCTTGCCACAAACAGGTTACTATTGACATGAGTTACAGTTCCTGCCAGAAATTGCACTTCCCAGTCTCTCCAGAGTAGTGTAAAACAATTACAAAATGCTCCCTAAAGATACAACAAAACCAGTTTTATGATACAGGTTTGTCAGTATTAGCACCTTGACCAAGATATCAAAAAAGTGATGGTAGGGAGGAAGTTGCACCTAACACTGAATAAAGGGGTGATACACATATAGTACAGCAACCCAGCATTCTTTTGTTTTTGTTTTGGACCAAAAGGAGATCAGTTGTGTGGGAAATGGCTGAGGCAGGAACTGCCTCTTAAAACTTCTTCCTAACCACTCTAGTTAAGGGTAATCTTTGCCCTACCCTGAGGCACAAATAGCATACTATCTGTGTTGCCCCTTCTCACCACAACTTCAGGTTTTTACAAAGACCTTCATGATTAGGTCCTTCCAGCATGAGCCTAGTAAGGCCCAAAATACTTGCTTTCCACATCCCTGGATCTTAAAATCTGGAGTGTCAATTGTTGGCAATCCTCTTACATCAAAAGATAGTGCCTCAAAACTTTCAGAAGTGACTCTGTAACCATGTTTCTGCACTGACCTAGTACTGTAGCCAGGTCCCACACATTCTAAAGCTCCTATACATTCTAAAGTAGGAATGGATATCCTATCCACCTGCAAGTGGCCAATGGGAAAATTTGGGTGAGATAACAGGTTAGGGGGTGTTTGGATAGTTGGCTAACCTCATTAAAGTTCAACACCTTGGAAATCTCCTTTCAAATTAAGACTCAAATACAGAATGGATTCACTACCGCCCTGACTTTGGTGCCACCAGCCACCATACTTAGTGCCATTTACTTAATTGCTCAAACACTTATCCAAAGAGTAGTACATCTGGTTCTCTGCTACAGGTTCTTTGAAGTCACTGAGAATCTGACACTGATTTCAATTATTTGCATACAATCTTTTTATTTTT
>JAIPUX010001232.1:38956056-38967219 GCA_020142125.1 Phrynosoma platyrhinos
ACACAAATATATAGGAGCAGTGGTTCTAATATAAATAAATACCACATTCTGTTTGATGTTTACAACTGTCCCTCACTTAAAACACTTTAAAAGGATTCCTTTTAAAACCTTCCTCGCCTTCCCCACATTCTCTTTTGATTCTTTGTTATAAAACCTATGCTGTCTGAAATATGTAGGGGTTTGGACTGGATGGCCCTTGTGGTCTCTCCCAACTCTATGATTATATTTTGGTTTCACTAGAAGTCTAAGAGTAGTCTAAGATGCCTCCTGAAGTAATCACTATCAGTTCAATTTCTGGAACAGAGCTATACTGGTAGAATGCCTGAGGACTTGCAAACTCCAGACCTTAAGCTCTTGGGTTCTCTAATGGAATGGATCTGGATTTGCAGAAACAGTACCATTAACACATCTAGAAAGTTTTCTGGAGTGCTGTTAGACATCTGAAGAATCTGTTATGTGTCCTGAGCAGCTTGGAGTTTGGAGGGGGGGGGAGTCAGTGTCAATGGAATGGGGAAGAGACTAGTTGAATAATGAGCTTATTATACTGAGTATTGTAACAGACTGTTGTTCTTAGGGAGAAAGGAACATCACACAGCCTTATCACATTTACCAAAGTTAATAGCATTTGGCATCCATTACCACCAGAAGATGGCACTCTATAATGCACTTCCCAAGAACTCCAATGTACCCCAAACTCCAAAATAACACCACCCCTACAAATATTTTTGGCTTTTAAGAGCCCTTCATGTTGAAAAATATGTTGATGATGAATATACAGCTTGCAGTCTTTGAAGTCAAGTCATCAAGACATCCAGATCTTCATGCAAGCTTTCTTTTATTGCAAAAATCAGCATGAGCAAAAACAAATAATAATAATAACAATAATAGCATCTTCACTTTAGCCAGAATGGCTAAGCAGGAACCAAAACTTTAACTGCTACATGTTTCAAAGTTAGTTAAGCTGCAGCATCAGGAAATATTTTAATTAGTCCATTTCAGCTTAAAGGTTAAAGAACAAGTGAGAGACTTTTCAGAATCACAACTTTCAGCCCACATTTCTCCACCCCTTTGGTGTAGCCTTTTCAGGTTGATTGGTTGAAGCTACATGACGTGTGTTAGCCCAACCTGTAATTTCCATATTATATCATGTGACTGCAGTTCCCAAAACATTCCCTTGTTTATAAAAACCCCTTTTGTAAACAGAACTCTTTCTCACAGAACTTTAGCTTGTTAACTGGCCTGTTTTAGACTATAACACACCTGTGGCTGATAATTGCGACTCTGGCCTCAGAAAACAGATTTTCTCAGCAAGGAAAAATACAGACACACATCTTTACATTTCAACATTTTAACATTGACTATATATCCCATCAAAACCTAACACTTCATTCTTTCTAGGGGATGTGAGGCCCATTTTACCAGACTCCAAGCCTCCCCTCACCACAAAAAGGAATGTGACTTCTAGTAACTTCTTCATGGGAGAGGGGAAAGGCCCTGATTGTAAGATTGGTCTGAACACTATGTGTGAGTGTGTGGGGAGCCTTTGCTGAAATTGCTCTTGAATTGTCTAGAGCAGGGGTAGGGAACCTTTCCCCTTTAAGGGCCAAGGGACTTCAGCTCCCAGAAGCCTCAGCCATGTTGGCCAATAGTCCCATGTTGGCCAATAGCTCGAGAGATTCTGGGAGCTGAAGTCCCTCGGCCCTTAAAGGGGAAAGGTTGCCTACCCCTGGTCTAGAGGATACACAGGATGGGTTTAAGTCAAAAATTGGAGGGGGTGTTCAGGGACATTGCGTGGGTTTGGCCCTCCCTCTTCTAGGGGAATGATTTTGCAGACTATAGAGTCTTACAAGTTGCCCAAATGTTTGGTCTTGTCCATTCTTTTCTTTGTCAAAATATACATATTGCAAGCCTCAGAAAAGTAGATTTCCAAAACAAGATGTACATTAGTTTGTGGGAGGTTTGAGGAGTGCAAAATGGGTATTTGTGTAAATTAATGTGAACTAAGAAGATTATCGCACCTAGAATACCACCGGGATAGATGTAGGATTGAAGTAGATGTAAGATTGAAAAGTCAAACATGGGTGCTATCACATGCATCCGTGGCCGGGCAAATGCAGACTGTATGCAGCCTGGAACCAGCTGCACTTATCCAGTGGCTTTTCAAAAATGGGAGCTTGCCATTTTTCTCAGCTGGGGTCTGAGCTGCATACAGGTTGCACTCACCCAGCCATGGCTGTGTGCGATAACACTCATGTTTGACTTTTTAATCCTGCGTCTATCCCAGCAGGATTTCTAGGTGAGATAATCCCCTACATTTTTCTATTAGAGGTTTTTACTTTATCATGTTGTTCATCTCACTGGTAAACTGCTTTGGATACCACTAGGCAGGAAAGTGGGAGTATATTTCAGAATATAAAGGAAAAGATGCTACAGGGAAAGGATTAATAAAAATATTCAACCCAGGGATGGCATCGGAAACAGGTTAACATCTCACATAGTGATATAAAGAACACTCACAATTTTTCACATTATCAATAAGAAAGGGTTTCTTGGCACATTGAGATGTGATTAAAAAATGATCAATCACTGTAAGATTTTTCACATTTTGAAGGGGGCTGCAGAAAAGTCATTTGTGCAAAAAGGAAAAACTGTTGGTTGTTTGTGCAAAGGAATGTTTTTGCACAGAAAAAATTCTTCTGCTCAAAATGTATTCTTTTCTGTGCAAAACATTGATTTGAAAAAACCTTGTGCAAAATGTTTTATAATCTCAGACATTGGAGAGATGGTTTCAAAGTGCCCAGACACAAAAATAAACAAAGAAAAGAAGAGAAAGAGAAAGAGAAAAAAAACTGTCATAATCTCATCCAGTGGGGAGAAAACTTCCATTATGAGTAAATTAAATGAGATTAATATCCTTAGTCTCATGTAGTTATGCTGGTGCTGTTAGGATTACTTTGGGATGTGATTTTGGAAGAAAAAATAATTTTAGAGGATTTGGAGGAGGAGGGTTTTGGAAGAAAAAAAAGAGTAAAGGTCTGCCTCAGACATTAATTTCCTTAAACATAAGTGGAGTGGTGTATGTATGTGTGTGCTGTCTGCCTTCAAGTCATTTCCAATTTATAGCAACCCTACGGCAAACCTATCATCGGATTTTCTTAGCAAGATTTTTTCAGAAAAGGTTTGTCATTGCCTTACCTGAGGCAGAGAGAATGTGACTTGCCCAAGTTTGCCCAGTGGGTTTCATGGCCAAGTGGGAATCGAACCCTGGTCTCTAGAGTCACAGTCCAGTAATCAACCAGCACTCTATATACCATTAACTTCCTTAAACATAAGTGGAGAGGCATGCTTAAACCTAATGTGTGAAGAGCATATTTATGTCTGCACTTTCACCTTCTTCATTGACTATGCTCTAACACAGGTTGGTCTTCCAGGTTTTGGACTTCATCTTCCAGAAGGTTTTGGACTTCATCTTGCCCAACAGTCAGGAATTCTGGAAACTAAAGTCCAAAACACCTACAGGACCAAAGTTTGGAACCAATGCTCTAACATAAAGAGCACTTATAAGAATGTAGGAGCCAACAGCTTCACATTATCAGTAACCTTGTTTCCTTTTTCTGTAGCTATGATTTTTCTAGGGAAATTGTAATTAGCTCAATTAAAGGGCTTAGCTACAAGAAGCCCTTTTGGAATTGTGTCTCAATATGTATACCAAGGGGTAGAAGATAAAGGATAGCAGAGGCAGGATTCTTCAATGAATTGTATTTTATTAAAAGGATGCACACATCAAAGCAAGTACACATGCACATGCACACACTATAGCTATGGGATAAAGGGATGAGGTTTGGAACAGGCAAAGCTTCACTATCAGGATAATTATCATTACCAGGGGTGCTCCTCACAGATGAAGTCTCATGGCTATGGATGTAGGACGGCTGTATTTTGGAGCATCTCAGAGGGCAGCATGAGTCAGAACTAGTAGAGTCAGATAGACATGGAGTCCCCCTGCACTCCAAATCTAGCTCGGAGAACAAAAAAATGTGAGGTCCTTATATAAGGCAAAACTAGCCCGAGGCAAAGAGACATCAAAGGGGCCAAATTTGCATGGGAAAGTTCACTCAAGATAGAGTTTCAAAGATGGGGAACAGAGTTGTAAATTAGCTGTCTACAGCTTGGGTGTAAAACATCCTGTTGTATATCACCTATCCTTCCTGCCTTTAGAGGTGTGGATGTTCCTTATCAGCAGTTCCAAAACTATCTGTTTTTCTCTTCCTTTATGCGTGGTCTGTTACTCTTGGGCTCATGGCTACTTTGGCTATATGACCTGATAGGATAAGCCTCATGGCTACTACAATTCAGAGTCCATTCAGGGCCACAGAAGGGTAGCACACACACCACAAAATTGGAAGGTTGCCAGTGCTCATAACAGTTCAGATAGGGAAAGTATCCTGTTCCTAGTGGTACCAAAACAAATTGTCCCAACATCTCCACTTCTTCACAACTCCACTAGTCATTTTGCCCCTTAAAACCTTAGACACATTAACTGAGGAACTCTCCATCTTAATCCCACCAATGTTCTTGTCTGCAAGTAAGGGTCTGATTTTGGTCACCCAGTTTGTGTTCTAAGACATGCTTCTGTAATGTCTTAAACAGATCTTTTATGTGCTTTGTTGAATCACGTAATTAATCACTCCCGTCAAGCTCTTTTCACACAGGCTGACACTGACAAATGGAAATTGTTCATAGAGTTAGAAAAAGAGAAGAGAGTGAATGAGTGCCATTTCTTAACTGTCTTAGGATTCTTGGCATAGCATCTTGCTATGTAAGAGACATATTAATTACTAAAAGAAAGATAAGATATCTTGCTGAATAAAGACAGTCTTTCAGGAAGGACAACACAGGGCACTTACAAATTTATTTATTTATTTGTCATTTTTCTCACACATGCATTTTACAGTCTTCACCATCAAAGGGGTTCCCAGTGCAGTTAACAAATCAAACAACACCTCTTCAACACCTTCCCAAGTTTATAATCCTGAAGATACATTCGCCCTAAACTGGGTTTGAGTCAGGACCAACTATTTGCCAAGGTAGTTGTTTTAAGAATAACAAGACATGTTCTGTGTACCCAGTCCATCTGTAATCTTGCTGCACTGTTTTCCCTCCAAGGCAACCACATCTGTAACTTCTTACACTAATCTGAATTTAGCTTCTTGAAATAGTGTGTGAAGATACAAGACATGACATATGTTGCCACAGAACTCAGTTGGGTTCAACTGAGTGGAGTTGGAGTTAGATGGAGAAAGATACCAGGCAGTTATTTCCCATAGATTTGTTGATATGTCTGTCTTCACAAGCCCCATTTTGACATTCCTTCTCACATAATTAATAAAATGTAAGAGGAAAACAGAGTCATACCCATTGCTTCTAAATAATATACTTTGGAGATGTCATATAGAGGAACCTCTTCCCTTCCCCCAGTTTAGAAATCAAATTGTACAGGGCTCAATAGCACAGAAAGAATCATAGAATCATAGAGTTGGAAGAGGCCACAAGGGCCATCCATTCCAACCCCCTGCCATGCAGGAACTCAAAATCAAAGCATCCCTGACAGATGGCCATCCAGCTTCTGTTTAAAGACCACCATTCACAGATTCTATAAATACTTTCCCCTCTGCAGTGTGTGTGCAGACCAGTACCTGTGTATGGGTGCCGCCTCTGCCTCTGCCTCTTCCTCCTTCTCCCCTCGCCCACTTCATCTTCATGCAATCATTAATTGTGTACATTAGAGAACATAATAATGGCTACCAGTCAATTACAAATAGTATTATAAAGAGAAGCAGATTACACTTGCCTCTTTTGCAGTGTTCAATAGAAAAAATACATTGTTTTTAATTTGTCAAGATAGAAGACACAATTCAAATGCACAGTCATGCATAAAACATTTCTCTGAACCATGGGTGGGAAAGGGTGTTTAATTATTAGAGCTGGGAGAAGATTTCATTCAGTCACCAGGTTTTGACATGATATATTCATGTTCTCAGTTGTTAAGAGGCAATTGGAACTCTCAAAATCCACAACTCATGATCAAACCATGAAGTCTAATAAAAGGATACCTACTAGGGTCTTGGTATTATTCAAATTCTTACAAGATTGCTATTAACCTAGGGGGAAGCATCTAATTTCACAACCACTGGTATATTACTGCATAGGCATCTGACTAACATCTCCATTTTTTTTTCTCCTGTTCGCTTTGTAATATCTTGCCTAATGAAGAAGCCAGTGGAGCTTCAAAAGCTTGCAAGAAGTATATTGTGCCTTTTGGTTGGCCAATAAAGGTATCACTGTTTGGTGGACTTTTGTTTGAATCTGCTAAATGGCCAACACAGCTACCCCGCATGTTTCCTGATTGTGAGATACCACATTGTAGCTGCAACAGGGGAACCCTGAAGAATGCTATGGATTGAGATCGCCAATCAAGGTAAAACCATTTTTTCTTCTTAAATTTGAACTGGATTGACATGTTTTACCTCAACACCTACCAAAATGTTCCTGATGCAAAAACATGAGGACTCCTTGAAGAATCCATTATCTTCTGCCTACAAAGAGACCTGTGACCTCATAGGAATGGAGCCATATTGGATTGCAAGAGAGAGGTCCTTATTAAGATACAAATGAACTTTAAATTGCCTGGTCTTTTCTAATCTCCCAGTATCCAAATAGCCAGAAGGAGGAGGGGCCAGACTGCAAAAGATACCCTCTACTTACCATCTTATGTAAGGACAGAAACATAAAAATGCAGGCATCTGACTAACATCTCCAATTTTTTTCTCCTGTTTGGTTTGTAACATCTTGCCTGACAAAGAGGCCATGGAGCTTCAAAAGCTTGCAACAAGTATATTGTGCCTTTTGGTTGGCCAATAAAGGTGTCACTGGTGGATTTTTGTTTGAAGTCACCACATAGATAAAACTCAAAATCCAATTTAGTTTTTTAAACTGAAAGATTGCTATTACTTAACATTTGCATTCCATGTAGTCCAGCAGAAAGGGTAAGGGGATTGCTACTGTGCTTCATAAGGAGAGTTTCTTCATTTCCTCCTTTTCTGCAATGAGTTGGAAACAATGTTCTGACATCGTTTCCTCTGACCAAGAAAGAATCCAATAAAAAACCCTAAGTAAAGAGTGGCTATCTCCTCTCACAATGTGTGTACATGTCTACACATAGCCATACATATCTCATATTTTCTATTATTATATTTAATGGGGAGGAGAACTTGCTTGATTTTTATGGGTAGAGTGCTGGATGTGAGAGAAATTGAAGTGTAAAAAAGTCTGCTTCTGAAATGTTTTTCATGATCCTTTGTTAAAATCAAAAGGCACTCTGCTTACATATTTTCTTCAGGCAATTTTCTAAGAAAAGACTCAGATATTGGGGGTACTACAATCTGAAGCCTTGAGCAGGGGAGGAAGGAAGAATTTCCAGGATTTACAGAGGAATATGAAAGTGAGAGCAGCAGCAGGTGCTCATTGCATTAATATGGGAAAACACACAGAATATATGAGATGGAGTTCCAGAACCTGGGAGCAGCACTATGCTATGATGGAAACAGAAGATGTCACTTTTGAGCACGTGAAGAATATATTTCCTTCCTAGCCTTAACCCAGCCAACCCATCCTCTAAGGTACAGCACCTGAAAGCCCTGGGATGACCTTTAGCTAGTACTCCCTTCAGTTTTTTCTGCTTTCCTGCTTATAAAGAAACAAAAAGGATTAACTTCCTTTAGAATTTATCTAGATGAGCTCCCATTTTCACAACTTTGAATACTCAGAGGGCTGTTCTCTGATGAGACCTTGAAAATATAGAAATCAAGCACCTTGTGAGAGGCATGAAATGTCAGATCGTCTCCCCACCCCCTAGGTAGCTTCTTGAATACTTCAACAAGCCTCTAGTTTCTGGTATCAAGGAACTCTGCATGCATTTTGATAAGCAGTTCATGAAAAGTGGTCAAACAGCAACCCAATTAAAAAATAATGAACCTATTTCCTTTAAAACAGAATCATTAACTTGATGGCTTCCAATGGCAGCTTAAAGCTCACTACTTTATCAAACTGTGTCTGTGGTTGTTGGCTACTGGGACCTCTATAAACCTCAGGAACTGTTCAGATACAGAGGCTAATCAGACTGCACTGGTAGGCATTTTCATAGGCTTACTCTGCTCTTGGCTCACTGACTCCATCGCAAAATTCATATTCATCCATTTATTGTTTGTTCCCTAAATTTATATCCTCTCTTTCTGCCCTTCCTCCTCAAAGCCACTCAAGCCAGTTAACAAAAGAAATTTGAAGATATATAATTAAAATGTTAAAAAGAGAGGTTAAAACTCAATTAAAAAACAAGAATAAAAGTTAAAATTCCTATTACAGCAATCCAGTTTAAAACGCCAAAGTCCTGTCTGCAAAAAAAGTGGAGAAGGTTTTAGAAGGACAAGAGAGAGGGTAACATCCTGGCCTTTTTGGCTGAGAGTTCCAAAGATGAGGAACAGCCACCAAGAAAGCCTTCTCTCATGCTGTCACCATTCATGTCCCATGTACAATGTTCCAGACAGGATGAACTAAGACATGCAGCATGATGACCACATTTGTCATTTTCAGACATGGCAGGATAAACACTTGAAATGAAACTACCAATTGCAATCAGGATTACTTTGACTATATCATCACTGTGTACCCTACATTGATAAATTACTACAGTGCATTCACTGAGGCCTATTGGTATCTCTAAATAGGTAAAGTCCATAGTTTGGAAAGTCAATGTTAAAACTAATTGCATTTATTTTCTGAAGACCCTAAAGGTAATTAGTTATCATTAAAGTTACAACTTTATTATAACCCATTACTTTCCTATTTCAGAAAAATAAATTACTGATTTTTGTTCTGTTTGAGAGTAATGTTTGTTTAAAATGATTTTTTATTTTATTAAAAACAATTATCAGCTTGCTGATGCAAATTAGAGATTGTATATAGATTAAAAGTGTAGCAAACATAAAGAAGAAATTTAAAAAAAACAACCAGGAACAAGAGGAAAATAAAAAATAAAATCTATAAAGAGAAGGTAGGATCAGTAAAACAAACAGTTAATTGGATGATGACACCACATTACAAGTGACTGAAGGCTATTGCAATTGGAAATGTACGGTAAGTCCCCATCCTTCCTCAGAGTAATCAAAAAGGAGAGACTATCTGAATGCTACAAACTACCAAACACTTTTTTCTCTTACCCACCTCATCACTGGCACTATACCCAGAGCAGATCATAAGGCACAACAGAAGCCAAAATTTTAACATGTGATATCTTTCTACTATTTAGTGAGACCACATCCCCATAACTATAAAAGGATTGCAAAAAGTTATGGTTACACTGCAAGAACTGTGAATCCAATCATAACATCATGTAGTTCTTATTAGGAAAATGAATTAACTACGAGTAGCTATTATTTGTAACTAGTTGCTTACAAGGTCTTTATTAAATATAGAGAAACCTGGAGCAGAGAACTGGCAACACAAAGAGGTAACTAATATCGTATTTAAGAAGCATTCTGAAAGAATAAATAGGAATAATGTTTTGTTTGTTTTTTATGGAGTAAGTATCAAAAGACAAGAAACAGTTCTCAGGAAAGAAAGACAGGCAGAGGACATGTTAATCTTTTTGAACATACCATAAGATTTATATGTTCTTGAAAGCTTTATAAGCATGTCTAGTCTGCTTTCAGTATGCATCAAGTTTCAATCTCTTCTCTATCCCTTTTCTAGACCAGGACTTGTGGTTTAGCCACTGGATTGATTTGTCTCCTTCTTGCTACCTCCTTTACTCAGAATAGTTACACTGCCTTGCACAAAAGATGCAGCAGCACCTGAACAGGCATACCAAAATTACAAAATCAGTATCAAAACAACAGTTGTGATTATAGAGCTTTAAAAGAAAAAAAAGGGGGGGAAGTACCTCATGAACCCAGGAGAGATTTCTGTTTGCATTTGAGCAGTACTTCAGAAAAATATTGTCTAGTTTTCCTCTAAAATGTTTAGGTTTCCATTTGTGAGTCACACTACCTCACTTACAATGCACTAAGGACAGAAAGCTGGAAATTGCATCCCACACCATTCCTTGTTACAGGCCAGAGACCAGTCATATGTCTATAACAAGGGATAATGGATGCATGGAGCATCTCAGAGTGTTTTTCTCGGGAGTTTTTAAATATATATATATATATATATATATATATGTTTTATTGATTAAAACAACATAAAGTTTTATTGATTAAAACAACATAAAAGACAAATAAAACACACATATAATACAAACATATAAGACTATACAAGCACTTACAAACGTATTGACATATTTCATTTAAAACAAATGTGTGACTTCCCCCATCCAATCCCTGATTTTTAGATTTTCCTACTCTTATATCCTTTCTCCCAATTATGGTATATATATATATATATATATATATATATATATAATTTCCTAACAACAATGTATATATCTTATCTCCTAACAATGCTATATAAGAAAAGAAGACAAAAAAGGAAAAACACACAAAAAACTATGAAACTTTTGTACAGACATATCATTGTTATCCATCTACAGCTCATATATATATCCTAACTAAGCATTCCCCTTCTGTTTTTGGGGTGCTTAGTCCAAACTAACAAAATTAAAGTTCACTCTTTAATATATATAGTTCTTTAATTCTCCAATCCTGATATCCAATGTTTTCCCCAAATTTGTTTTACATATACAATAAAAGGCTTCCATGATTTCTCAAATTCTTCTATTGGTTTTTTTCTGATTTGCCTGGATTAATATATCACATTCCATCAAATCATAGACTTTCATTATCCAATCATTTATTTCTGGTATTGATGTATTTTTCCATTTGGAGGCATAAATAATTCTTGCAGCACTAGTCAAATAAAATATGAGTGAGCCATATTTTCGTTCAATATGATCTTCTTGATTGATACTTAATAGATATCTCACCGAATCCTTTTTTATTTTAAACTTTAATATTTTTCTATTGTCTCATGTATTTTATCCTAAAATCTTCTTGCCATTGCACAGTTCCACCACATATGGCAGGGGCTGGCAACCTATGGCCTGTGGGC
>JAIPUX010001232.1:38967644-38981426 GCA_020142125.1 Phrynosoma platyrhinos
GCATGCATGCGTGCATTAACTCAACCTTAACCAGTGCAGAAAGTTGGTAAAATCATACTGATTTTTTGGGGATTTTCCCAAAAGTAAAAAGTGGCACGATTTGGTGACTTTTTGCACAGGTTAATGTTGCATTAATGTTCAATTAGCCCAATGTGTCTGATAACAAATCCACTTTTGCGGGTTTTCCCCAGGATTTAAAATTCATTTATTCATGAGATTTGGGTGCTTCCCTCCTGTGCGATAAACTCCTCACTCTCACTCTTTGCATTGCTAACCTTCCCTCAAAGTGGGGCAGTGCTTCAATTATGGTAGAAAAAGAAGAGTGAGATCCACACGACTCTGCCAGTTTTAGCCCAACATGTCTCTAGAAATGATAAGAAAAGGGACCATCACAAAATATAATGACTTGGATTGACTGGACTGTAACCTGGGTGGCTGGAACCTTTTTCCCCTGCCCCAGTAATTCAAGCATTGCAGTGGGTCTCCTGGTCATACTTCTGTAAGGGAGGGCAGGGTATTAATCTGTTTTAGGTTGTAAAAGCTTTTTCCTCTTCTTTGTCCATGATGTGATTCTTCCCTGCTTTCTGGGACATGCCACAAAGGGGCTGAGGAATCTGCTTTTTGCATTGTGTATGAGTGTTTATGTTGCTATTTGCATTTTAGGAGGATTAGGGAACTTCAGTGAATGACATGTCCTAAAGATTGCTACTTCCACTTTGGCGGGTGTGTGTGTACAAAAGGGGATATGTATATAATAATAATAATAATAATAATAATAATAATAATAATAATAATAATAATAAATATTTTTATCCCACCCCTCTGCAACGCAATTGGGGCGGCTTACAGTATTAAAACCAAGATAAAATACATACAAAACCCCCAAATACTTCCACCCCTTAAAAAGATATTAAACAAAGAACAATGTAAAACAACTTAATAACATCACAAATAACATAACAATCATAATAACAGCAGCACAAAAAGGGGGAAGAAGGATAAAGTTTGCTCAAAATTTTTTTCTATGGAAAAAATATCAGAACTGAAATACCACCCTGTGGTTCGGAGATCTGTGACCATGAGAGCTGGAGGCCTGTTCACTTTGCTGTTAAGGTGCTATTCACTAATAAAAAACTTTAAGATTCTTCATTCTTTGAATTTTTGCTTATTAACAGCAGACTTCTCCTTGGCAGATTTTCAAACAGAAGATACCACTGTTTGATTGACTGATTGATTGAAATGCTTATATCTTGTCCTATATTGTGGGATCAATGACAGTTTAAAGACAGTTGAAAATATTTAAAACATTACACAGCAACACACATTTTCAGGTTTGGATTAAATTAGTTAGTGCCTGAGGTTTTACTAAACAGCCAAGATTGTATTTGGTGCTGGAATGACACCAATATTGATAGTAACTGGGCCTCTAAGGGAAGAGTGTTCCACAACTGGGGTGCCAAGGCAGAGAAGGTGATATTTCAGTTCCCATGTCCTCTTGCAATGTATTGCTCCCACATGTGGAACACAGTGAAAGACATCTTATGCAGGCCTCACACATTAGGCAGGTGTGTGTGTGTGTGTGTGTGTGTGTGTGCACATATAGGGAGGGTGTGTGTCTTGTATCACGTATCAATGCCTGAAGTCATTTAGGGCTTTGAATGTCAACACCAGCAGCTTGAATTCACACTGAACGTGGCTAGGGATGGATAAGTATTTAGTTTAGCTTTGAAAATTTCCACACTTCGTCTTAAAAAAGAAAGAAAGAACTTGAGATATTAAACACATACACACAAACACACCAGAGAGAGAGTGTAACAGTTTTGCCCGTCAAAGCAGAGGATTTTGTGTTCTTAATATAAAAGCTTGGTTTTGAATCCATGTGCATTCAGTGATATTTATGGCACTGAATTAGGATTGCCATGCCCCTGCTAGCTGGACCTATTGAATTGAATGGTGCAGATTGGTAAGAATTTTGTTTAGTTCATTTTTTTGTTATAAGGATATACTAACATTTACACATTTCTTTATGAACAGGAGGGCAAGAAGCAGAAGATAGAATACTATAAATGTGAGACAAAGCAAAACTGGCAAGACTCATTCAAATTTATTTCAGTTAGAGGCCTATCTTTTGACAGCTAATCAAAGAGAACTATCCTGTATAAAGGAGTATCACAGCCTTTCTGGTCATTCTCTGCAATCCAAAACTGTGGTTGTCAACCATTTTTAGCACATTACAATTTCAAACAGTACAGAGAAAATCAAAACAAAAGGACAAAACCTTGTCCTGAGGCATTCCAGGAAAATATGATACCAGAAAAAAATGGCTAGCAAAATAAGAGAGAATGCATGCTGCTCCTTTTTGCTTCCTTTATTCATTTGATTGGATTGTTTACTCTGTTAAATAATTTGGAAGTCCCTTTCCTGAACTATACTGCATTACAAGCCAAAAGAGAACAAAAAGCTAAGGGCACATTTGTGCCCAAATGAGGCAGATAGAAACAAAATTGGAAGCCACCCACAGTGAAAGTAAATTTCCCAACTGATCAATGCCCTGCATTCATTCTTTTAAATATTATTTTGAAACCAGATTTCAACTTGCAGAGCATTAAAAAATTGGCATCTTGGTCTCAATGAAGGGATGGTTTCTCTGCCCTGCGTGGACTCAGTTTCAGACAATGATTTACAACATCCAGCTGGAACAGATGTAAAAAAGCTCATTCAAAGTCTACATTGCTAATTAACTGGGTACAAAGATGCCTCCACGAAGGACCCATCAATTATAGGAGAAGTCTCAGTGGGACACAGTGCACATACCCTTTTAAACAGCCGTTTTTAGTAACAGAGAACTTTATAGGATATTTTTTTGCTGTAGCACAACATGTTTAACCACAATGACCTCATTCTGAATTGTTTAAAGTCAAAGACACTTTATGCTGAAAAGCAGAACCAGCAGTAAAAATTTTGTCAAGGGAGAATCAGTCAAAGACATACAGAGAGAGAGAGAGTGTGCAAAAGCTCTTAAATCAGTTCAAAAGTTGAAGAATTAAGAACTACATAGAAGCAAAGCTTAGGGAAGAAAGAGGGCCCCTACCTAACTGAGGCAATGAGCAGCAAAATATGATTTCTTGCTTTTTTATGGGAGATGTCTCACTCATCCCAACTAAAAGCAAAATTGTGTAAATAGGCCAAGAAAGTGAAGGGGAAAGCACCCTTACATTTTGTTAACATAATATATATTGTTAGTATAAAGTATCTATATCATTTAAACTTTTCCTACAACCCATTTGGTCCCCTCTTACTGCAATCTGTTTCATTTAAAAATGCTGCTGTGCTGACTGATCAGGCTATGACTATGACTACAGAACCAAAACATTATTTTAAATTTTAGACAGACTAAGCCCTTAAGTCAGAAACAACTTGAAGGCACGCAACACACACAAGAGATTATGAGTAACATAACATCTCTCAAATATTATTTTTATGACAATTCTGTAAAAGACCTTTTTTATTCAGATTTTTCTCTAGCACAAAGTAGAAATGCCTCAAGTCCCTTTGTTCCCTTCTCCAACTCCAGAAGCTAAGACCAACCTTGGCTCAATGAAGCAACTAAAGAATATAGATATATCGAAGAATCACTCAAAACAGCAGAGTCTACCTCCTGCTATGATTTGGGATCTCTAGTCAGAGAATCACAAGAGCTATCATAATGCTTTAGGACACAGCTATAGGGATATCATATCCCATCTCATAGCCAATCATCCTTAAGATTCTTACAGGAACAATGTGTACTTAGTAGTCCTCTTGCTTGTTCAGTTTAGCATATTCCCAAGTAAACATGCCTACGACAGATTGTATGTCATTTTTGTCATTCCTGGGAGGGCTCAAAACAACAGCTATCTTAATCTGTGTGTGCATGCATGTATGAGTATTCACATACATGCTCAATCATTTGGAATATTTCTGATTGATATTTATTTATTTATCTATTTATTGTATTTATACCCCTCTTCAGTCACAAAGGCTCTCAGAGCTGCTTACAGATAATTAGACATTTCCCTGCCCTCAGGCTTACAATCTAAAACGGGGGTAGGCAACCTTTTTGAGCCGGGTGCCGGGTTGCTGTCCCTCAGATAATTGGGGGGGGGGGGGGGGCGAAGCACCATAAATAAATAAATAAATAAATAAATATATATTTTTTAAAAATAAATTTAAAAAATATGCATGCACACTCTCTCAGCCCCAGAAAAGCCATGGCAAAACCCCTGTGGAGATTTTGCCAAGAAAACCCCAAGAACAAGTAATAACAATAATCAATATCATCATGGAGGGCAGCGGCAGCGGCAGGACTGGCCTGGGGCCGGTCCAAAGGCCTCGGGGGGGCCCATCCGGCCCCCAGGCCTTACGTTGCCTACCCCTGATCTAAAAAGACAAGACACAAAAGGAGAAGGGAGTGACAGTGAGGAACAAGTCCCCTCTGAGGCCTGGACCATGGCAGAAGGACTGGAGGGAGGGAGGGCTCTTTTACTTTTGGCTAGGTCTGATGGAGCTGGGCCTGCCTTTCACTCCCTCTGAGGCCAAGTGATGTCAGGTGACATGGAGAGAGGGTCTTCTTCTTATTTCTTCTTCTGATAATTCATTATAGGTTATAATTCCTGATAGACTCAACTGCATAGACTCAACTGTATTCTGTAACAGAAGGTTCAAGTCTCAAGCATGTAAATTGTTTCTATAACTATCTCAAGATAACAGTTGGAAGATTTTTGCATTCTCTTTCCCTCTCCTTAGATAGATAGGAATTTCCTGCATGCAAACTCTCTCGCCCCCCCCCCCAAAGTAACCATGTCATTTAGGTCACTCCCCTATTGGGATTAACAGACATTCACGCTATGATTTTTTTCCTGAAACAGTTTGCCCTCCATCTTCCTCCCCTCTCAACTTTCTTTGGAAAGATGTCGAGATAAATATTTCTTTTACCTGAAGTATTCACTAGCTAGATTAGGATATAGCCTTTTATGTAAACATAGTTAGACAAGGCACATTTCTGCTACTCTGCTAATTTAAAGTTAGATCCTAACAGGCTTAGCTTTGACATTTTTGATATTTCAATATTTTTGTTTCCTTACTAAAGGCTGAAGCCTACAATAACTTGTTTTAATATCAGTTTAAAAACTTTTCCTGTACTCTTCCCTTGGACATGTCAACACTAGCTTCCAGCTATCAAAATCTGTTATCTTCCCTATCTGACAGTTAAATGGCCAAACCTCTCCTTTTATATTCTTCCCAGTTTAAGCCCCCAATCCAAAGGCCATGACTGGACAGCTCTACACAGGCTAGGGTGTTTCTTATCTTGCTTGCCTGCACAGTATGTTTTGTGTCTTTATGTCCTCTTCCCAGAAACAAATATAAAGAAAACCAACTCTAATCTAAAACATAAAGATGCACATATACAGACAGTTTTACATGCTTAGAGAGTTGATTTCCCACCCCTTTCAGTTTTCTCCCCCACTTCCTTCCTCCAACCTCTGTTGCTGGGCTTCTTTTCCCTCTGTAATCTCCCTTGTTTCTTTTCTTAAACCTTGAAACTTCTAAATCATAGGCTAAGTGCTATGGCACACTTCTGTCAGTCTGATTTACTTTCATAGTCAGTCTGTGAACTTTTATCTGTATCTGTTTTAAACTAGAGTCTCAGGGCTGGGAGAAAGGCAAGATGATATTGCTACTGATAACAGTAAGAATAGTAATAACAATAAATGAAAGATTGAACAATGACAGAACAGGATGTTTGCCACAATCATTGAATAGTACAGTGATTATGGCAAACATCCTGTTCTGTCGTTGTCCAATCTTTCATCTTCAAAGAAAGTTATTAACAAATATAAACTAATTTTAATTTCTTAAAATTTTAAATATTCTTGCCAGGGGGTAAGACCCAAATTGAATGGGAATTGTTTTCCAGTAAACATGCTTAAGGTTGCACTGTAGATGCGTCTAAACCACCATGAAAAGAAAGTCACGCCATTTTAAGGAAGGGGGCAAATATAATTGCTTAAGAGAGGGTTTGAACAAGAGCTGCCTGATGACAATACTGCTGGAAGTGTCTCTGAATGACAGTGTCATCATTGTCATTATCATCATCATTGTCCTCAACATTAGTACTGCATCAGGCGTATACATCGCCAATTTACATGGTTGACCTCTCCTCATTTATCCAACTCCAACCCTGTAGGTTTGCTGAGATAATGGCAGACACAAGGTAACTTTCTAAATTCCATTACCAAGATGGGGTTTCACCCAGTTTAACAATTTAACAATTAGACTATATTGGCTCTCAGATCAGAGAGACAATATATAAACAGTACCAAGGCTGAAACATAGCAGTAAAAAAACCCACAAAAAATAAAATGCATAATTTGCATAGTATGCAAATGTGCAAATTATGTGTTTGGATTTGAGGAACTGTCTTGGGCCTTAAATATAATAACAGGGCCTTATAATTAATAGTAACTTTGTACAAAGTTTGTACAGCGTGCCCACGCTTATGCGGGCTTGCCATCTGTGGCTTTAAGCTTAAGCAGACAGCAAGCCCTGCATGTTTAAATGATGCATGATCACATGCGTGGTGCACCCACAGCACCATGCTAATGAGGCTTGAGGTCCCAAGATTTTTTACATATGCTGAGGGGGGCAGAACAGATCTCCCACATATACAAAGTGTATAAGCTAATTACAGCATACGCAACAAGCAAGAAACCACACCACAATTTTTGTTCATTTTCTATGTGAAATATCTTCACATTTTTCATGCATTTAGAGTTATATCCTCCGAGTGTAATTCAGCTACAATTTAATTACATACGTGTAATTCAGTTACGCAACTATACTCCCACAATAGAGAGTGATTTAACTTTTCCTTAGACTATTCTACTTTGATTGCAGGTTGCAGCTCAACAACTAGAGGCCGACATATTCCCTACCACGGCCATATACAGTTAGCCTTCCACATTTGTGGGTTTGACTTTTGTGGTTTTATTATTCATTGATTTGATTAATATATTATCTCTAGAACTCTGTAGGTCCTCCAGAGTGACTCTGCCAGAAATTGACCATAGAGTCATGCTGGAGGCCCTAGAGATTCCTAATGAAAACAGTTCTCTGTGCATTTGAAAATTCTCCAGCATGATTCTATGTTCAAATTCCAGTGGATGTTGCCCACAGAGTTGTGTTGAAGGACCTAGAGATTCTTAGAGAGGGGTTCTCTCAAATTAAAAAAGATTTTTTATTTGTGGTTTTCTCACTTTCACAGGGGTCCCACACCCATATCCCCAGCAAATGTGGAGGGCTCTGTACTTCTATTGCCCTGTGGCAGCCAGCAGATCCAATTTCAATGAAAAAATATATCCACACCACATTTTAATCCTTGCTCTAAAGTTTATAAAGTTGGTCTCCAAGGTGCTGAACCTAAATAGACCAATACCTTGGATAATTCCTTTAAGATTAACTAATTCTATGGATTCAACATCCCACTCACAGCAGATCCACCACTGATATCGGCTCCTGGAGTCCAAATGCTTTAGCCTTTTCTCATAGAAAGGGTGTTTCAAGTCTTTGTTTTCTATATTGTTAATTCTTGTTCAGGTTGTAAATGCAAAACAAATTCTAGTCAAAAGTTAAACTGTTCTGTGCAGGCAGTCATGGAACTAATCCTGCCTAAGCACACCAAAGTCTGAGGTTCAAGCTAGAGCATCTCCTAGATTGGGATGAAGGATAAATTTATGCCCCCTGACATTGCTGGATTGCAACTCCTATTGGCTATTCTGACCAGGCCTGCTGAGGGTTACAGTCCAACAACTGTAACATCCCTGTTTAGATGGTCTTTCAAAGAACAGGGTGTTTTCTAAGGATAGATATACCAATCAAATCTAATGAGTTTCTCTGTTAACTCCTGAACAAAACTCTCACACAAGCATCCCTTTTTATTTTCATGTCCTGATATCAGCCTCATGCACCTTTTATTATGCTAGTTCTGAACTTACTTCATGCCATGTACAGGAAAGTCAAAACATCTTATGGGAGAAAGAGATATTAATATCAGTTGGGAAGCACTACACTAAAGACCACCCATGGATTAGATGAGAAGAAAGATTTGAAAGATGGCTGAAAAGATTTGTTTTCTGTGCATTCCTACCTTGAAATAACTATAGAATGCAGAAAGTATAGTACAAAAAATACATGGTTTTAATCAAATCTTTTCCTGCACATTCCTAATCTAAAGCAAATTTGTTTACTGAGAAATAACATAAAATATTTAACAGACAGTACTGTAAATAGGAGTGATGTTTTATTTATTTATACAGCAGCCATTTACCAATTTTAAATAATACCACCCAAAGAAATGGTGTTTTCCCTTCACAGTATAGCTCCTAGCATAATTAATTCTCCATATGAAATTAACAGTTAACCAAAGCAGCAACAGAACTGAAACAGCTTCTCCTGCCTAGTTTAGTCCCTGGTCTATATAACTTAATGGACTCAAACAAAATGAATGAATTTGAACTGGAAATCATACAATACAATTATAATGCTAGGATTTCACTCTAACTTCTATGGTAACATTATACAGAATTCTCGACTTTGTAGTGTGGAAGTGACCTCATTCATTGTCCTCTCTCTCAGTATGGACTGGAAGAAAATTATCTGTGTAAAAATATTTACACAGAATGTAAAACTTGAGTAGCTTGTGCTCTGGTGAATGCTGTGAAAACATAGGTCTGCATTTCCTTTCCTCAACTGTAATCTGCCAGCATCCTTTCTCTTGGGCTGCAAGAGAGGGAGAGAAAGGGCAGAAAGACCCAATCCACTGACTTCCCTAAGAGATCAACCAATCTGGCTCCTCCCCTTCCTAAGCTGTTATTAATCAAAGGAGTCCTTGTTACAGCAATTGTGCAATTTTCACTGGTACCAAGTTTGCTCTTTATATGTCCTTTTGTATAAACCTGTAACTAGGTTTGTTTAATTTTTTATTGTGGTTATTGTTGGGGTATGCAGACAGGCAGGATCTAGCATACACACGCATAGAGTTGATGCACGTAGGAAGCAACGCCCAGAAGCTGGTCTTCTGTGAAGAATCTTGCTCCAGACGTCACAGGAAAAATCCTCCACACACAGGCTACTGCTTTCAGCTTGGAGAAATGAATCGCTGGACAGTGAAAGTTCACTCCATGAGGGCTTTAATTTTTGTTGCAAATATTTACAAAAATACATAGAATACCAGACATCCATCATGAATACTCAGCTATACAGACCAACAAAGTGCTTCACCAACCACCAACCACAACTAACCAACAATGGAGATTCTGACTCTCTCCAATATATAGGTGCTCTTCTTATGAACATGTGACAGCCATACACTAATGAAATCTGGCTGGTTTCATCCCCAATGCCTGTTGCATCAGGCCTGTTGCATCAGACCTCCAATGATGCACAGCTTTCCAAATGCTGATTAATGCACATGCCACTTGAACTGTAGTAACCCTGTTACCATTGTGCCAGTTCCTTTCAGTGGCCACATCTATGTCATTTTCCAGACCAGGGTAAACATGGTCTTGACAGTTATTAAGTGCCCTCAAGTCAACCTTGACTCATGGCGATCCTATAGATGAGACATCTCAAAGACCCCCCTGTCCTCCACTGCTCTCCTTAGGTCCAGCAGACCCAGGACCATGAACTCTTTGATTGTGTTCAATCATCCGGTATGCATCCTTCCTCTCTTTCTACTGCCCTCTACATTTCCCAGCATTATTGTCCTTTCTTGTGAGTTATGCCTTCTCATGGCCAAAGCAGAAAGCCTCAATTTGGTAATCTTGGCTTCCAGAGAGACTTCAGACTTGATCTATTCAAGGACTCGTTTGTTTGTCTTTTTGGCTGTCCCCAGTATCCTCAGCACTCTTCTCCAGTACCACATCTCAAATGAACTGATTTTTTTTCTTCACTGTTCATCTCACTTACCTGTACATGGTAATGAGGTATACATTAGACGATCCTCACTTTAATTAGTTCAGAATGTTAATATTTTTAGCTGCTTTAGAAAGTTCAGAATGCATAATTTTTCAACCTATTGCATGGCAGATCCACTGTTTGATGCAGTAGCTGTAGAAATGCTGCTTTCGTGGAAAAAGGAGAAAAATGCAACCACCAGCTTTTCATATCCTTTACATTGGCTGCTCAATAGGAAACCCTGAGGAAAGGCTATTTAGATCCTTAACATAACAGACCGTGTAGGATGCAGAGCAAAAAACAACAACAAAGTAGAGCAATTTGCTGTTTTGTATTTGGAGCATGAGCCCCAGCCACTTCCTTTGCCTGGATTGCAAACAGCTTCTGTCATGAGCCATGAAAATCAATTCCACAATAACGAGGGTAAAATGAGCTTGAGGTACTTCTGCCTTCAGGACCAGCTGACGCAGTAGAGCCTCCTTCTGGGCACGTGTGGTATCTACAAGCAGTTTTGTAAGGAACGCTCCCCAAAGGCTTTCATGAAACAAATAACAGTTCAGGTACTATTAATAACTTTCCAACAGAGCTCGCAGGAGACTTGGCTCTGTAAAGTCTGAATACTATGCTCAGAGTAAGGAGAAGGAAGCAATGCCAAGCAGGGAGGGATCAGTGCAATGCTTGGTTTTATTTGCCTCTTTCATGTTCTGGATTATAGTAATTGCATAGCATGACCTCTCTTTCAAATAACAATATTTAAATATCTTTAAAGGTAATAAAGCATTGTTTTATATGACTTGAAGCAAAAAGGTCATGTTTAGTGACAGTAAATTGTACATTTTTGGATTGGTGTGTCTTCTATGTCACAAGAGAATTATTATTTACTGAGAACATGTACCAAAAAAGTGATAAAACAGCCCACCCCGATTCCTAGGAGGAAAGTGCTTGTCTTCTCCCCAACTGGACTTTTTTTTAAAGCAGAAACCATTGAGAGGACAGCTGCATTGGGCTAGAGAAACACAGACTTTCAGTGTTGGATGTAAACAAGACAATGAAGTTTTGCTGGGAAAGAACAGGATTCTATCCTAGCTGATCCCACTGTAGCTATATATGCTTGCTTATAATGGCCAATGTAAATAGCAACTGCCTCCAGCCTCTCTTACTAAGAGAGTGAGAAGAGCAAAACAGAGAAAATGGTTGAGCTTATTAGTAAAAAAGCATAGATCTATGAATTTGGTCATGAAAATGGAAATCATAAGAAAAGTGGAGGCTGATGAAAAAAAAAAATCATCCCTGGATGTATTATGAAGGAGGCCTTCAAATGGTCTCTAGAAGGTTCAAATATTTTTGTTTACTTATTCAAGGCTTACTTGACCCAATTGTTTCATTTCACATGTGTATATTGTTAGTTCTGCATAAAAGTTTGTTGAAAAAATTGTTGAAACACGTTGAACTGCTCTTTTTTTTGTGGTATAAGAATCTAACCCCATTCTTACTATGTTATTTCTGCCCCTGGTACCAAATATTCTGCTAAAAATGTAATGCTCAGGAATACATCTACTTTGTTAACTGAGGAATACCTGTGTTTTAATGTATTTTTATTGTTTTTGGAACAAATACAGTATAATGGATATAGAGTACATTATTGACCAACTACATGATTGGTTGTAACCTTTAAATCAGGTTCAGTGAATGTAATGGACTGCAATTTCCTTGTTCCCTCACCTCTAGCTGTGGTGTCTAGGAATGATGAGACCTGAAGTTTCATAATATTCAGGATTCAACATGTTCCACATGTCTGAAAACCATGCCTTATGAGGAGAGACCTAGGGAGCTGGATATGTTTAGCCTGGAGAAGAGAAGGTTGAAAGGTGATATGATAGCCCTGTTTAAATATTTGAAGGGGTGTCATATTGAGAATGGAGCAAGCTTGTTTACTTCTGCTCCAGAGAATGGGACATGGGACAATGGATGTAAGCTACAGGAAAAGAGATTCCACTTCAACATTGGGAGGAACTTCTTGACAATAAGAGCTATTTGACAGTGGAACACACTCCCTTGGAGTGTGGCGGAGTCTCCTTTGGAGGTCTTTAAACAGAGGATGATGGCCATCTGTCAGGGATGCTTTGAAGGTGAGTTCCTGCATCGCAGGGGGGTTGGACTGGATGTCTTCCAATTCTATGGTTCTATGTTTCCATGATTCCCAGCACCTTTGCTTTACATTCCAGCAAAGGTACCAGCCAGGCTGAATTTGATGTTAAGTTTGTATATAAGCATATCAGAATGTCATGCAAACTGAGAACTGCACTTTACTGTCATGCACACACTGATTTTCTGTTCACAACAGTGTCTGCCTGTAAATGGCCCTACTTCATACTGAGATAAGCTTTTGGCCCATTTAACTCAACATGGTGTATAATCAATGGCCAAATCAATCCGTTTCCAGGCCCTGTCATTTTGCATGCATTTAATCATAAATCCACACCATCTAAGTTCCAAATTTTAGAAACAAGAAAACTACTTTTTCATACAGAATTATCACTGATATACACTTGTTAATAACTACAGTTTGATACACAATGATTCCTAATGTACACTTTTGAATATTCTTTTCTGTATCATATGCATTTCAATGCTTAGGTTTCCCTAACATATGCATCTTTTGAATGCAGTTTTGAGTGAGAGTACACTTTAAAATGAGGATCAAATTAATTTTCCCCAAGTCTGGCACTCTGGCTGAGTTGAACTCACCCTTCAGCATGAGTCACAAGTGCCTCTGATTGTCTTATGTGGTGCATCAGGATGCTTTCTGGGACTGCCCTCCATATTACCACAAGACTGGTCATATCCACCCACCTTTTCTGACATTTAAAAACCTGGAATCTTGCTATTCACCAAAGTGAACAATGGGAGGGCTTTGTGTTCTTTCAGGTTAAACAGGACCTTGTTCATTATTTGCTGATTGATGGGGGTAGATATAATCTATGTGTAGTCAATTGACTATTCTGCAGGTAAGTCAAACAAATAACCAGTCATATGTCCTCTCTTAGGGCTCTGTTACAGGCCAATGTCCTTCAAAACAGATAGGATCCTATGCTGTTGAAGTAGAGCATGACATCCTAGCAGCACACTACATTAGTAGCATGGCATGCACCTCCTTCAAGAGGCTGGTTCTTTCTAGAAAACCCTGTTCAACAAGAGGGTTTTCTGTGCAGAAACTAATATTTCTTTGCAGAAAATAATATTTCTTCACAGAAAATAATATTGTGCAGAAAATGCTGTTTCATGTGCAAAAATATCATGTGCAATTTTTGTACAAAATAAGTTCTGAACTGGGGAAAAAAAAACACCAAAAAACCCAACAACAAAAAAAAAACATTAGTCCAAATCTTTTCTTGTCAGGGTTCTCCTCATATTCAAGAAGCATGGTTGTTGCATTTAGGGGGTTATTTTAAGTGTTTTTGCAATATTTTCACATACAACTCTCATTCTTACATATGAACCCCCTGCAAATACAAAAACTAAACAGTAGCAAAAGAACCAAACTCTAGCTGGGGATGCACACTAGGTAGCCTCTTCCTCTGGTGCTGGAATTCAAGTTGCCAATTCTGCTCCTCTGTTTGCACAGGAAAACACTGGGTATTTCTTTGTGTGAGCTGTAAAACAAAAGTTTGATATGATAGGATTCTGCTTTACATCTCAACATGGATTTTTTAAAAAGTGCATTTGAAGCTGATGTGCATTCTCACAGAGAAGAAGCACTCTGAACATGCCCATATTAACTATGGGGGG
>JAIPUX010001232.1:38981526-38997517 GCA_020142125.1 Phrynosoma platyrhinos
AGAGGCAGATTTTTAAAGGCACACCAGCATATTCTCTAGTGAGCTCATTCTGTTATGTCTGGGTGGCAAATCTGCACCACCACCATCACCACCCCCATTTTTGTAGGTTACAGCACTGACCACTGGAAAGGCTGACAGGGGCTGACAGAAGCTGGAAGTTCCAGAATCTAGGCAGAAACTTTCTGGTCCACCTTGTGGGCCAATCACTGATACTCCAGGCAAAGAGGGGTCCAGACCTGGGCCCAGATGCTAGATCAATATGTGTAAGCTCAGCGATTGAGCCCACTGTGAGAACAGAGGGAACTGCTTGTTTAAAGGAGGTATTATGTATGCAAAATCCAAGTTTCCTGTTGTCATCTTAAATCTCCAGCTTTTCCAGCTGAGGAGGAAATGGAAACGCTAGCAGTCTGGTAGAGACCAAGTTTAGAATTCAATCTCTCACTTCTGAACATAGAAAAGACAGATTATAAGGATGGGCCAGATGGGGAAGGATTTCATTTCATCTTCATTTTTAATTAATTAGTAAATCAAATAAATAAATAAATAAATAAATAATGGAACCAACCTAATTTATACTTTGGACAAATATACAGATCAGAACACATTTATCTTTTCAACTGGATAATGTGTCTCAATTTTGCACTGCATTCTCGGCTTAAACACTGCATTGCAAATATATACCGGTTGTGTGTGTGTGTGTGTGTGTGTGTGTGTGTACACACACACACACACACACACACACACACACACATTAGAGACATCTGCATGCAAAATGTCTAAAAATATCCAAAGAATCACATGGCCCCCACTCCTGTATTACATACTAAGAATACTGTTTAAGTGGAGAGAATAAAACTATCCCATTGAGCTGACAATCTTGAACTCAAGCTTTGCTATGGAACTACGGTCAGTCTGGAAAGGTTAAGTTGTGCAGTACAGGTTCCAATCTGTACCAAAGACTTTGGACATGTCAGGGGAGGTCCAATCTATACAGTCCCCTCCAAAATGCCATGTGTACCCTTAAAGGTGTCAAGAGTCTGTCTGTGTAATCTTTTATGTAGTTATGGAGTGTGTCTATGTATCAGTGTGCAAGATACAAAATAGAAAGGATCTTGCTACATATACAGTAAATCCTCCATATCCATCTATCTATCTATTTAACCATCTATGGCTTGAAAAATATTACAAAAAGATATGAATTCCAAAAAGAAAACCTTTATTTTGCTATTTTATATAAGGGTCACCATTTTACTACCCCATTGTATCTAATAAGACTCACAGAATCATAAATTTTTGTATTTGCAGGGGGTCCCCGGACCAAAACCCAATAGAAACCAAGGGCCCATTGTATGATCTGTCTACAACAGGGGTAGGCACACTGTCACCTTTAAGGGCCGAAGAGCTTCAGCTCCCAGAATCTCAGACTATTTGCCAACATCCCAAACTATTGGCTAACATGGCTGAGGCTTCTGGAACTGAAGTGCCTCGGCCCTTATAGGGGACAGTTTGCCTGCCCCTGGTCTACAAGGTGTATCAGTGCACATGTACACACTGGTAGTAATGCTATTGTAGCATGGAGGATATGTCTAAGCAAACTATTAAGTTTTCCTGGATGTAAGGGTCTTTCCTTGAAAGTTCAGACAGATTATTTGGACATATTTCTTTGTGTTTTACAGGCTCAGTATAAATTATGTAAATAAAGAGAAATCTGTAATTGGGGTTCTCAAGGAAAAGAATAGAGCATTCAAAGGGTTTGTTTGTTTTTGTTCTTAATAAACAGAAGACAAAAATGGAGAATGTTGTATTTCTACTCTGTACCAAAGGAAAAAAGAGGAGGGATGACTCTAGCAGCATAATGTTATACAGTTGGCCCTCCATATGCACAGTTTCAGCTATCCATGGCTTGAAAATATTTTAAAAACAAAACAAAACAAATCCAAAATGCATATCTTGATTTTGCCATTTTATATACTGGACACCGCTTACTACACCATTGTATAAAATGGAACCTGAGCATCCACAGAGTTTGCAATCCATGAGGAGGTCCTGGAACCGAACCCCAGAGGATACCAATCGCCCACTGTATGTTTTTACTTGAAGATAAACCTCATTCTTTTCTACAGGGGCTATGTCCAACTAAGCATGCAAAGAACTGCAACATTAACTGCTTTAGTACTCTTATCAATAATTTCTGTTGAGAGGGGCACTCTTTTTTTTCAGATATTCTGATCTCTCTTTTTCTTTTTATTAAAAAAATCTTCTTATTGCTTCTTGCAATAGGATTTTAGAAATCTAGATTACACTTGAAGCTGTGCACATTTAATAAAAGCCTAAGACCAATTAAAGATATAAGGTACAGCACAAAGTTAACAGGAATCTAGTTTTCTTTTGCTTTTTGTTGCTTTACAAAGAAACATCAGCACAAATATTTGGATTTGAAAAGAACGTATAAGACAGTCACAACTAACCACATGCCAGCTCCAGATAAAACAGCTGAGGTTGAAAAGCTTCAGATACAGCTTCCCACTCCTTATTCAATATTTAGATCCTTTGCAGAAAGGGTCCACATAGCAAAATTCTTCTAACACAGATATGGATGTTAAGATGAAAATAATCTTTACCATAGTGTCTCACTGTTCCATTTTTAGTATATCTTACAAAGTTACATATTTTGATATTTAGAGGTCAAATGCTCAGGAAATGTTTTTGAATTTGATAGTTGGCCATGGTCTCTCAGTATCATAATCAGCCATATTAATAGTATCAAATGAGCAGTTATTTGTATTAAGTAACTTCAAGTATTATTTCTAGCTTGGATTTAACATGAACAGCAGCAGCCAATTGAAGCAAAACAGCCATGCTGATATTAGGGCAGGATTTTGTCAAGTCAATGGGAGGAACTGTAATGTGTGAGAAATTTATTCTGTTGCATTTGTATTGTGGTTGGAGTGTTGAACTACGACTCTGGAGACCAGAATTTGAATCCCTGCTCAGTCATAGAAATCCACTGGGTAACCATGGGCAAGTCACATTCTCTCAGCCTCAGTGAAGGCAAGGGCAAGTCCACCTCTGAACAAATCTTGCCAAGAAAATCCCATGGTAGGTTCATCCTAGAGTTGCCATAGGTTGAAAATGACTTGGCAGCACAAATAACAATGATGGAAGTGTTGTATTAATAAATTCCCATTGCTTCAGTCTACTTTAGCTGGGACTAAGAAACTGATCCCAATGTGTTTATAGAGAGGCTCTAAGTATGTTCTGGCAAAATAAAATGATGACCATGTAAGCTTAGGCCTGATGTGGCAAGGAGTTGACTGCAGTAACTACTGTGCTATCTATGATGAAAACATGAAACTTACAGACGTTGTTCTGTCTTTTTTCTAACTGATATATGTACTCCTCGCAGGTCTGAAAAGCAGCACTGCCATTTAAGACAGCAAGCTTTGTATCAAAAAGACATATACATTTTAGTCCATGCACACAGATATGGAAATATATCCACCAAGTTTAGAAATGCTTGCCTCACTGTACTGAGGAGAACAAAGCAGGAAGTGTATAAAAATTGAAATTGTATTGTTCTGTGTCATACACAGATGATTCAAGAAGTGACTTGACATAAAAAAATTAAAGCTCAAATAGATAGTCGTTTTTCCTACCAGGAGCCATTGTTTACAGAAGATGTAATTTTGCTGAGACAACCTCCAATTCCAGGATTTCATGAACAGATGTTACAGTTATCTCTAAAGAGACTATAAAGAATTCCAGAATCCTCTGAACAAAGCAAAGTTCTAAGTTTTATGCAATATTACTGTATATTTTACCACAGGAATGACAGAACAGATTAATAAAAGTCACTGGGTAACCCAGGCCAGGTATACTCTCTCAGCCTGACCAACCTTACATGATTGCTGTGAGGATAATGTGAAGAACAAGGGAGCCACATACACATATAGCACCTTGAGCTCATTCAAGGAAAGACAGGGTAGAGATGTAACAAATATCTAATAATAAATAATAGATTAAAACTCTGATACTCTCTGTTATGAAACAGCTGCTGTAAAGCTAGTGGGAATAGGTAAATCAAGGTTTCAGAACAGAGGCATGCAAGAGGTGCTGTTTTAAGACACAACATTAAACCATGGAATAGAGGGTCTTCAGCTATGGTGCATAGATCATAGGTGGTCAGACAGCTCCATCCAGGAGTCCTACAGAAAGGTGGTGGAAGAGTCATTAATATCTAAACTTACTCCTTTCCATTCATTCCCTCCACTTCCTCCAACAGTGGAGTTAGAGGCTGTTCTGATCAGAGTGCAACAACTGAAAAGTATAATAAGACCATAATATAGAACTGGTTTGGTCAATTATGCCACAACCACAACTACAAGCAAAGTAATCATCCTACACCAACACCATCATCCCAATTTTTGTATGAAAGATCCAGTACAAATCATGGTGAGGTATACTGTCAAAACAAACCAGCACTCAAGGGTAGAAATATATAACTAAATTGGTATGTAGCTTAATTCTGTAGTCTAATCTACCTGGGGTTGAAAATGCATTTCAGTCCTGTTTCTAGGCCTGTGCTGACACATGAAATTTGCTGACTCCCAAGTCAACTTGTTCTTGCCCCTAAGGCCAAACTCTCATTTCTTCTTGTAACCTAGGTTTTTGTTGTCCTTTTATGTGAGATCTGAACTACAGTTTAGTCTCAGCTTTGATCTTGTACCAGGGGTGAGCAGGGTACAAGAAGAAGGCATGCTGATGTGTTGTTGTTGTTGTTGTTGTTGTTGTTGTATTCTGCAGAAACTACCTTTATTTCCCCTTTCCTGTCTGGTAATATGCACACATAGTTATCACAATGAAGCATTTTCCTCAGACAAGTGTAGCAGAATGGCATGGGTAGGGGGGAGTGTCTTCTCCAGCAAGGACAAATAGATGTGGCAGGTAAAAAACTGCTGATGCTTATGGGGGACCAGTGGTTGGCTGGCTTGATGAAGATCTGTTGTTGCTGTTACCACCTCCACAACCAAAGTCCCCCCCCCCTTGACAAAGCAAAATGATGGTTGCAGAGAATGCCTTTAGCTGAAAGTAAGGGCCTTTGCAGACTGCCAGAAATAGTGCATATTGAGTCCACTTTAAGGGTTAGGGTTAGGGTTAGGGAATCATGGGAACTGTATTTTATTGTGGCACCAGAGCTCTCTGACAGAGAAGGCTCAATGTCTTGGGGGGGGGGGAACAATTCCCATGACTCCCTAGCACTAACCCTAACCCTTAAAGTGGACTGAATTTGCACTATTTCTGGCAGTCTGCAAAGGCCCTAAGTCCCTCCAAAGTCAACGGGGTGTACTTCTGCACAGACACATATAGGATTGTCCTGTATAAAGCAGAGACAATGCAGAGGAGTGCATATAAGTAAAGAAGATGAGGTAGTGTTGAAAATACAAGTAAACACATTGCAAATGAAGGATCTGACAAGTTATTTGAGTCTGTGCATATGCAAACCATGACAGAGTCACTAGGCAGACTTAATTTCCCAACAGCCAATCCTGGTTCAGGGAGCGGCTACTATAGGAGGACTGATTACAAAGGGGAAGAGTGAGTGATGGTTTACAGTTCTGTTAAGAGGCAATTAAAGTCAGTTGAAGTTCAGGGCAGAGTTCCCTTGGCCAAATTCAGAGTCATGTTGAAGAAGAAAGGGTTCAGAGGCATAAGAGAATAGATTAGAGGCAGAAGAGAACAGTTTAAGTTTAGAGGAATTCAGTGAAAGGAAATTGAGTAGTGAAATACCTGCAACTGTTGATTCATTGTATATACTGTAACCATATCATCTATGAGACAATCCTAAATAAGTTACATTCTTGCTACATGGTTGTAAATAAAGTTAATATTTGTTTGTTTCAAGTAAAGCCTCTGACTGAGCAAATTCATAGCAATAGAAGCACAAAGAAACACGCTATCACAGATTTAAACTTTATACAAGACAAGACACTGGGGACTCTAGCCCTAATAAATTTAGGGAAAGTGTATTAAGGGTGGCTGTTGGGCAAGTGTCATTCATGAGGAGGCTTCAGATGTTCCTGAGGTAAAAAGGTGTCCTCAAGGAATTGACAGGCAGAAGCCTTGTGACACAAATACATATAAATATGAATAAAAATATTTCCTGGTTAAGCACATGCAGAAAGAGGGTTTTAGGTTTTTGTTGTTGTTGTTGTTGTTTTAATTTTTTTTTGTCAAGATATCAATGCTGGACATCATACTAATAAGATACTTGAGTGCAGTGGTGTGCTTAGGTTTGGTGTCAC
This sequence comes from Phrynosoma platyrhinos, assembly GCA_020142125.1. Lineage (NCBI taxonomy): Eukaryota > Metazoa > Chordata > Lepidosauria > Squamata > Phrynosomatidae > Phrynosoma > Phrynosoma platyrhinos. Next base: position 38,987,829 of record JAIPUX010001232.1, read on the forward strand.
CCGGTGCATGGGGCAGTGGGAGAGCAGACTACCATAGCTGCCAGAGGGCTGTTTGGGCTGTGGCACAACTGCAGCCATGCCAGAGGCCAAACAGAAGGTACTGCCTCCTCACTAGCCTGGGCTGTTGGAGGGGGCAGTGGCACAAATGCAGTCACACTGGAGGCCAAACAGAGGGCACCCCCCCCCCAGCAGCCTGGGTTGCTGGGGAGGGCAGTGCTCTGGCCTTCAGAGCGCTGTTTTGGGATTACTGTGGCTGCCAGGCAAGTGAGAAAGGGAAGCAACACCCTTTCTCACTCGCCCAGCACTCACACCAGTCTGACAAGGTGTGCCACCCCATTAGATGTACACTTCCACACACCTCTAGCAATGCCCTGATTTTACACTTGAAACACAATCCATGTGACTCACAAGGCCAGTTTGGACTAACAAAAACCTGGCACAGCATGTCAGAGCTGACCTGGATCCAAAATAAACTGAAGCAGATTCAAGAGAAGAACTTGTTGTTGTGTAGATTCTGCCTATGATATTGATGTTGGAATCTGTCACAGATGTTCCTCTGAAAGCACTCAGGGCCTAGCAGCTGACAGTGATACTCAAGAATAAAGATGACATCTTAACAAGGTAAGATTAAAACTCCACTGATCTTTTACACTACACAGTTGCTGGTTAGACTGCAGTACAATACCACATTCTAGGAATCTATAGCAGCAACATCTCTATGAGCTGGAGAGCAAGCCAGCAGTTGGCCTGTCTGGCTCCTGGGTCATCAGTTCCTTGGTGCTACTTTGGAGTCTAAATCCTTGGTTCTATATAGGATAACCCAATTATTCAAATGGAGTAATGTTAATCTGAAGTTTAATATTTCAGTGAAAATGTAACTTCACTTTGTTGGAAATACAAACACTGGTCCTTTAGCTCTATAATGACGTTTTAAGTACATGGCTTGTTATTTCAACTGAAAGCCTTAATGTAATTACATGAATCCTTACTTTACAAAGCAGAAACCAAGATTAACGTGTGTAGTGTGCTGCACTTTGTTGCAAAAAATAAAAGTAAAGATTAAATAAAATTTTTAAAAGCAAGCTGAGAGTTGGGTGATCCTGCAAGGTCCACAGAGTCATTCAAGAGAACAGCAGGTGGTAATTTTAAAAACAAATTGCCCAGAAAAAGCTTTTATTGTTGATGACTTGTTATAAGACTTGCCATTTGCAAGTAATTGTACATTCAACCAAAACTGACCTTTTATGAGAGCCAAGTGGTAATATAAATGAAATTAATATATTCTTTATTGCTAACGTATAAAAAGAATGACCAAGCTTTTAACACAGTGCTTGACCTCTTTGGTGTTTGAACATCACCAAGTCTCTAGAAGAGTATATAAGATACCCAGGGGGAAAAAAGGAGCACAGTGGCAGTAAAATGGCTTTAGCACATTAGCATTAAATGATGCACACACTACCTTCAGCTTTAATACTGCTAACCTTCTCATTCCATGATTAAAAATATAGCTGCAACATAATACATGGAGTATGAAGATTAGCACTGGGTAGAGCCTACATTGCTGTTTGGGAAAAAGGAGGAGCAACTCAAGGAACATATAGCCCTCCTGAAGCTGTTCACTGGCCTATCACCATTTGCCAATGGTGATGGATCATTGAGAATTTGCAACCCAGCTACATCTGCTGAGACATACATTCACCAACCTTGTGCAAAGGACAAAGCTACCACTTGCAGAAACCATTGAGTTTGCTTCTGACCTAATGTGAACAAATTTTGACAGTTATATAGATGTGATTTAATGTGGACTGGGGTGCAATGAATCTTGAAAAAGCTTTGTTGTTGTTATCTGCCCTCCAGTCGATCTCGACTCATGGCGACCCTATGGATGAGACATCTCCAAGACCATCTGCCCTCCATTGCTCTGCTTCATTCCTGCAACCCCATACCCACTGAATACATTTTATGATACTGCATGAAAAGACAAGCTCACCCACACCCAGCTGTCACAACATAAATAATAAATGTATGTTCACATCTATTTCAAAATAGTTTTATGTAGTTTTATTCCGCCTTCCCAGTTGCCTTAATCATAGTCAATGTTAAAATTAATTCTGTGAGACTGAGAAAACCAACAGCCCTTCAATGTTATCACTTCCACTTGGCATACAAGATTATGCTTGAGCATGCACATGTATTTCTTTAAAGTTAAAGCTAGGCTTCTTTGAAAAGGGGAGTTATGCAGTGGGAAATTGTAGCCTCTTAATACACAAGCTTATACAATCTGTCAAAGCATCCTCTTTTTTGGATGTTGTAGCAGAGGAAAGTATGGACTAGAGATGTACCTCTTTGTGTCCTCTGTCATTGCTGGATGTGATTTTGGTGCAGTTCCCAATCTCTTTGAGTGCTTGGAGTGTATTTATCTGTGCAAATATGTGGAGTCTTTTCTGTGCAGAAATACATCCCCATTTCTGCACAGAAACACAAGTCCTTTTTCTGTGCAAAAATACACATTTTCTGTATAGAAAAAGACAAGGTTTTATGTGCAGAAAATGTATTTCTCTGCCAAGAAAACATATGTATTTCTGTGAAGGTAATTACTTCCTTTAGTGCAGAGAATCTCCCCATAACCTCACAACTGCATGTATTCTTCTCTGTGGGGTTTCCTGGGTGTCAGGAAAGCCCTTTTGCCACTGAGAAATGAATAGCAAAATAATATTCTTTTCACCCTGGTATGGACTGTGCTTGTGCAACTTCTTGCAATAACATCTAAAGCAAGTTTCCATTTACAGCACCCTTACTAATGAAATATTATCTTCTATGTGGCTGAAAAAAGAATTCAAGGTTGCAATTCAACCTCTGAAATTCTGGTAATATATACAACTCATCACTTTCAGGTTACTCTCATTTTTAAAAATGTAAGAATTTGCCTTGTACCAAGTAGAACAATCACTAGTCTATCTAGCTCAGTACTGTATTTGTTTTGTGAGTTATTCAGAAATTCTGTGTTAAGAAACAGCTATACAAGGACAGTAGGTAAATAAAATATTGTCTACAGCAACTAATGTAGCTTTCCAAGGATTCTGGTAGAGATTTGGAGGATTTTCCCCCTAGCACTATCTAGAGATAGTAGGGACAGAATCTGGGATGTCAGGTACACATCATATACACTCTTCCTTTTAGTGACAAGTGCCTGCCTCCTCCTTTTTTATTCAGTAGAATGCCTTCAAGTAGCAAGATTTGCATTCTTTTAATCCCAGAGAAGGTCTCAGCATTCCAGTAGTAACTCTGGGTTCAGACAGTTGAAGGGCACATCCAGGGCTGATTGAAAAGTACCACATTTTGTTACTGTTGTTTGCAATTTTATGTTGTTGTGTGCCTCAAGTCATTTCTGATTTATGGTAACTCTAAGGCAAACTTATAAAGTTTTCTTGGCTGAATTTGTTCATGAGGGTTTGCTCTTTCCTTCCTCTGAGGCTGAGAGTGTGACATTCTCAAGGTCACCCAGTGGGTTTCCATGGCCAAGCAAGGATTTGAACTCTTCTCTCCCAGTGTCCTAGTCCAATTCCAAAACCACTACATCACACTCTTATCTGATTTCATATTGGGTTAAAATAAACTAACATGGAGAGCTGATAACAAAAAGTCTCTGACTGAGCCGGGAGCTGACTGAAAATATTCTGGGATAAACAAAAGATACATGGATCTCCAAAATAAAATTAGAAAGCACAGGAACAAAACCTGGGACTTTCTCGTCTTTCAATCAGTCTAGATGCACCCAAAATTTCACTAGTTCTTAAACCATCATTTCCAATATGTTCTTAAAGAATTGTAATATGCCGGTTCTATAATCCTCAAATGGACTGAGAGAATGAACATATGGAAGAATAATATTTTACACATAATTTGATTTAATTTTGGAGTTAAAGTTTTGTGGATCAATGATGCATGGAAGGATAACATTCTAAGTTACATGGATATAGGAGCCTTATTTTAGCAACCCACTCCATCACCTATGCAAGCTAAAGTCCTCCTCCCCCAGTGCTGTGCATGTCAAACCAGCCTACAGCCCCCATATAATGGAAATGTTGCCAGTACATCCAATACTCTAAAGAAATTTGCAACACTGCACATTCTCTGTGAATGCAAATCCCCAAACACATTTAGATGTACATGTTCTGTTTCAAAAGTTGCTAGCTGGTGCATAAAAAGTTACACTTAGCAATTGAACACCAATATAATAGAATGACAAAGTACTGTAGTAGCTTATTGTCACATGATTGCTGTGTTATCGGAACTATATTCTGAGAAAGAAATATAGGGGGGTTGCAGACTGTCAAAAATAGTGTGAATTCAGTCCACTTTTAGGGTTAGGGTTAGTGCTAGGGAATCATGGGAATTGTTATTTTTCTGAGACATTGAACCATCTTTGTCAGAGAACTCTAGTGCCACAATAAAATTCAGTTCAAATGATTCCCTAACCTTAACCCTAACCCTAAAAGTGGACTGAATTCACACTATTTTTGACAGTCTGCAACCCCCCATAGACACATTACTAATCACACTAATATCACTGTGGGTTTTTTTGGGGGGGGGGATAATCTAAGATAAGAGCATTTTGAACACCTGCACATAAAACGTCAAATACAATGGAAGCGTTTATGCAAAAGAATGAGTTCAGTTCAATTCTAAAGGGACTTTACAGAAAAAGATCCATTACAGTTCAGCTACATATGTTTCACATCCTAGGTGCTGAAATTTGGATGGCAGCAACCTATGTCCTAGATAGGACAGTCTCATTCACAAGACAGGGATGACAGGAATCATACTCTAGGAACAATTGAAAGGTGATACATCCACCGTTTCTGGTATAATTTGACATGAAAACCAATGGCATGTACCAAACATGCCATTATTTCAGACAGACACTGTAAATCCAAGATAATATTTGTGAAAGGCTGATCCACCAAAATTGAACACACCCTCTCATTTTGAGTGATTCTTCTCAGCTCATTTCTACACAGAATTCTCCTCAGCCCACTTCTACCCTATTATCAAAAGTATTAATTAATTGGCTCAATCACTTTTTATATAAAGTAATTAATTTTTAAGAATGTGAGACTGTGACTAAATTCTGAATATGCCCATAGAACTTTATATTGAACTTTCATATATAATGAAAGTAAAAAATTACCATCTATTTTTTCTATACTGAGGCTTAATCAAGATTTTCTGAAATTCAGTACATAGTTTCATATGTAAAATATGATTGAAATAAGTTGATTTGTATATGCCCTGCATAAGAAACAACAAAAACCAGACCCAGTGTACATTTTCATTAACTGCTTAGGTTGGTTACAGTAGTTTCTTGGGGTTGGTGACAAAACAACTGTCACAACATTGCATGCTATTGTGTCAAAATTAGTTTTGCTTCAAACAAACACCCACAGAAGAGAATACTGGCAAATACATTCCCTTAAAACAACCCAGTCCCTCCCTCAAATGCATATACTATTAAACCATTGCCATAAACTGGCATCAGCTTAAGATAAACTCACAGAACAACAACCAGAGAAGATTTGTAAAATAGTGAACAATTATCCACCTGGATTTTTTTTTCTATTTTCATATTCTATATACATTAAAGGGAGAAGTGATGCCACTGAAGTATTAACGCAAAGTTGAGGGGTAATATTGGATTCAATAATGACTGATACAGTTATTTAAAACAAAGGATGATTATTAGTTTCGTATATACCTACATCTATATTTTTGCACTTAGAGTCAACTACAACTGGAGAACAAGTACAAAAGCACCCACAAACATTAAAACTTTCCAACAAAAACTGGAAAGTGGCATCTAAGCCATTCAAACTGTAATCATTGGCCTTTTTAAAAGAGAAAAGAAAAGCAGAAAAAAAAAACAGTCATCATCCATCACTGACCGAAAATGAAATAACAGTCAGTCCAGAGAAAACTTGACTTAAAAACCCAGAGGCTCTTGGGCTCAGTCTGAGAGAGCTCTTGTGTAATTGATTAACAACTTGAGGGAAAATTTCAAACAGCACAGTGAGGCCTTTAAAATTACTGCAAGAAGAACTCTTCACTTCTATTGCTTACTTTTCTTCCTGGCTACAAAAATTCCAGTATGGCTTAAGATGGGACTATTCTCTTTTTGCTCTGCTGATTTCTTCCTTCCTTCCTTCTTTCTCCTAAGCAACATTGCTATGTTCATGCTTCTCACCCCCCCAAAAAAATCATCTCACCTAAAATAGCTTTCCATCTTCCATATGCTCTCACATCACAAGTGGTACAAGTCAGCATCTACATTAAAACAATTGCTGCAAAGGCTTCATTTACACCTAACCCAATGTGACATGACTGCAGTTGTCCTTGCCCTGTAGCAGCTTTCACACCGCTTCAGATAAGGTTCTTCTGCCCTTGTGACCAAGGGTGGACCATTCAGTTGGGAAGAATGGTTAATGCACACTTTACTAAGACGACTAGTGGGAGATGAAACTCCATATTCCATCTCAGCCACACTGTTGGAAGCTGTGTTACCCATTCCAGCTCTGAAAAAATATCAGAAGCTTGAGATCAGGAAACCTGAATTTGTTCCCTCTTGTAATGCCCTTTAACCACCTAGCTATAATAATGCTCTAGACAGCTAGCAAATTGATGGATGGAATTTTCACCTTGCCCTATTTTTAATGGGTAAAGCTGAAAGCATTCTGTGGGCACATTTCCACAACTATTTCAGCTCATTGCTCATTGCTGCAATGCTTTTCAGTCAGTCTTGACTTTGAGTTAGATCAATGTAAATCAGAGATGGGAACATACTACTGTACCACAACTCCCACAGGCCCTGGTGAGGAAAGCCAAAGGTGTAGACTGTTGATCTCAAGATCTCAACTGGGCTTTTGGTTTCCTATCCTTGACTGTGTTGGCTAAGATAATGGGACCTGTCATCTTAAAACTACTCTTCCAAGGTTGTGCTGATGATGTGAACAATAGTATCATGTAGAAAAGCTGTGACTGAGCTAGTGCACCATAAGGCACCAGCATCTGCATGACCAACTCAGTATCTGCATACTACCGTTTTCACCATCTGAATAAAAGTTGTGTAAATTCTCATCTGCAATTCTAAGTACAGAAATCATGTCTCTTTCCACTTCTTTAAAACAGGGCTTCTTAAGCTATCTAATGTGGGGGACCAGCAGAATTTCTCCCCCTCAAGTATGCCAAGTATTGCCCGCTGATGACAACTGCTTCTTTCTTTCTTGGAACCTTACCGAAGAACAACAGCCTAAAGTTCATGGACTGATAATATCAACCCATGGACCACAACTTTGAGTAGCACTGCTTTAAATAAATACAAACTATAAGTAAGACACTGTGCTATATGGCTGTGACTTTTTTGGGAGCCAGACACATCAAGTATTGACCATAGGGACACCCCTAGGTCAATAAATGGATTTATTTAAACTATTTGTTAGGATTATCTAGCCCTTAAACAGAGCTTAAAGGAGCCAAACTAGATATGAAACAAGCTGCATGAATTCAGTGAGTTCCACATTTCTAAAAAAGTTATCAGCAGCTATGGAGGTAGAAGGCTAAGTGTCATCAGGACCAAAGTGGTGTGAGGGAGCAGTTTAACTATCCTCTTCTCCCATGGTGATAGTCCTGTCAAAAAAGAAATGTCCAACCGATCTAAAGTAGTATTTGCACCAAAAGGAAGCTTTGTCCCCACCATCTACCCATGATTTCAATACTTATGACAACAGCTACTGACTTTTTAAAAATATGAACATTAATTGTATTTATATCAGTAACACTGCATCAAGCTTGGTCCTAAAAGTAAATGCAGAGACAGCCAACAACTGTACTTGTGTCCTCTCAAAATCAAAATAGCTAAACCCAATCATACATAATCCCCATTTACTTTAAACCTAGAAGTTTGTTTCTGTTTTCTGAACTGATCAATTGTTGCTGCTGCTGTTGTTGTAATGGTGCTCTGAAGATTATTAATACACCCAGAAAACAGCCAGCTATCAATATTAATTGTATCACTCATCCCTAAGGGAAGTAGGGGAGAAGCAAATCGGATTGAAACTTGATGTGCTTTGAGTTGGACTAAAGAGACCTTTTGGTGGATGGCTTAATTCAGTGCTGAAAACTGACAGGCAGCAAATTTCACTCTGGTAGGCTGGAACAACTATTCCTTGTTCCTTTACACACTGCCCCTCATACACACAGCTTTTTTCTCTTAGCCATACTTATTTTTCTTCTTCTTAGGTCCACATATTCAACTGTGGAAAGGCTATAACCACTTCCACTCCCCCTCAAAAATAATCTGGTGCCTTTCAGATGGGTTGGATTGCAACTCCATCATTTGGAGCCATGGCAGTCATGCTGGGTCTGGGAGAGCATGATGAGCACTGTAGTCCCATGCATGATGGGAACAGGAGGCTGGGGAAGGCTAGACTATAGCAGCCATGACAGATACAGGTTCAAGATACAGAGAGAAAGATGTTTTTAAAAAACTGATATGCCACTACGGTGCAAAGGAGCAGGGAAAAAAAAAAACTTGCCATCTCCAAAGATCATTATATTTAACTGGTGGGTTTGCAAAGGGGGTGGTATCCCTTCATCGTAATTCACACTAAATCTTTCCATTCTCAGGTGTACCGCATTTTCTATTCCTTTTCCTCAGGTGAAACAAACCTTTCTTTAATCCTTTCCAGGTGCTCCACCACACAGAGAGGGGAGCAAGAATCCCATATGAAACAGAGCACACTCTACTGGCAAAAGGCAACCGCTATCAACGTGTGTGTGTGTGTGTATTACCTGGTAAGCTTTTTTTTGTAAGGGGTTGATACGTGTGTGTGTGTTGAAATACACACTGAGGAAACCCCATAGCAGCACTGCTAGATTGGAGCTCCCTCCACCACATCTTTTCAAAGCTAAACTTTGACATGAAATTCATTCTAGACCGAAAGCTAATCTGTTTTTTCATCCAAGCGACCCTCCCAGGCAAGATTCGAGCCCCGTTCCCTCCAAAAAACAAGAAACCTGCCTCCCAGGGCCACTTCTTGGAAATCAGCTCCCAACTTCATCTCTCTGTGTTTGTCTCATATGTCCGTCTCAAAAAACAGAGGAGTGCATCTCTTGGCCAAACTCTTTCTCATCCCCCCCCCCCATAGATCTTATTTGGATGTTTGGTTTTTAAAGGATTCTTTATATTGACACAATGAAGCAATTCAGAGTCTTCGACTTCTCCAAGCAGCGGCTCGTTTTCCTGAAAAGGATCCAGGCAAGGTGAAGGGGCTGCGTCCACAGTGCAGAAATAATCCGGTCTGACATCACTTTAACCATGCTGTGACAGTCTGGGAATGGTAATTCGGTGAGGCAGCAGAGCGGAGCATGGAGCTTGGAAATCGGCAAGTTTCTAGACGCTGGTTGGTAGAGAACCAGGATCTCATATTGGCTGCAGATTGTCTTTCGGTCTAGAGCCAAAGAAATAAGACGTCGCTCTTGTCAAACTTCGGTTTTGAAAAGATGTGGTGGAGGGAGCTCCAGTTTAGCAGTGGTGCTATGGGGTTTCCTCGGCGTGTGTTTGAAGGTGTGTGTATATAACTTTTATTCTGCCTTTCTCCCAATATATATATATATATATATATATATATATATAT
>JAIPUX010001232.1:39009188-39020815 GCA_020142125.1 Phrynosoma platyrhinos
TTCATACTCATATCGGACTTACGGCAAAAGCGAAATGATTCCCGTCGCACACTTGCACTTCCTGAAGAAACCGAAATTCAAAAGATCTCAATTCTTTCCAGATTCTGTCAGGGTTCTGTCAGGGTTCTGTGTGGTTCTGTGCGACGTCATGTGAACACACGGGAAAATAATACGTATTAGGTCGGGATTTCGTTTGGATTCTGTCTGCTTTGGACCCCGTGTGATAAGGTCCTGTGATTCTATGAATATGAGAGCAGATGTTAGTGGTGTAAATGGGATTAGGCTTTACTGTTAGGTTGACTTTGGTTTTGATTTTAACAAATATATTTAAGAGTTTATATAAATACCCAAATTTTATGTAATTTTATCATATATTTAAATGTACAATATGTGTCATAATGTATTTATAATATTAATGTGTTTTAATTCTTTTTACATGCTGGATGATTTCTAAATTGTAGTAAAGGCTATTGAATTGAATTGAAATTTGGTGATTAAAGGAACATTTCATGGCCGGGGCCCCAGTTCTTTCATTGAGAAATGCAGATGAGAAGACTCCTGTGTCAAAAAAACTCACAGTTCACTGGAGTTAAAACACATTTGCAAAGAGTCCTTCAACACTGCCCCTTTTATTCAGAAGAAAAAATACCAAAGGAGAGGCTATCAAATAGTAAACAATATAGCAATCTCTACACCTTTCTACTCCCCATTCAGCAAAAGCTATAAAGGAAGATCTTCCCAGATAGGATGCCCCAGGCCTCCTTCTTTTCAGCTTGGTGTGTTGAGGAAATCAGTGAATCATGCAAGCAAGAGAAGGCAGCACTCTTCCTCTGTGTCCCCATATCTGACATATAGAATTTTGACTGCAGTGGTGATAAGAGATAATAACTGAGCTGACTTTGAATATTGTGTCCAATACTCGTCACCAGAATTCAAGAAGGATGTGGACAAGCTGGAATGTGACCAAAGGAGAGCAACCAAAAAGGTGAAAGCTCTGGCAACCATGACCTGTGAGGAACATCTGAGGAGCTGGGTATATTTAACTTGGGGAAGAGATGGTTCAGAGGTGACATGATAGCCATGTTTAAATATTTGTGTAAGCCAATTGCTTCCAACAAGCTGGGTACTCATTTTATTGACCTACAAAAGGAGGAAAGGCTGAGCAGGCCCTGGAGTCTTGCCTGGGATAGAACTCATAACCTTGTGGCTGCAGTACTGGTATTTGACCACTGGACCACCAGGGCATAGCTTTCTCTTGATCAGCCCCCATCCAACCCCACCTGTGCCACACCAGGCACTTGACATTTACATGACTGGAAGATATGAGACCAAGACAGACCATTTCATCAGTACCTAAAAATAAATAAATAAATAAATAAATAAAATAAAAATAAAAAAAAAATCATGATTGCAATATTCCACATCTAATTTCTTTTTTTAAAAAAATATTGAATACATAATTTTCATAGTGTAAAACAACATACATGGGGCCATGCATGTGCTTGCCACAGCTCTGGGGCGAGTAGTTCTGGGGTGGCCCCAATCTGCCCTTTTGAGGCAGTCTGTTTCACCCGTATCTCCCCCACTGAGATCTAGTAGGAGGTTAGGAAAGGAATTCCCCACATGTTTGACTTGATAATAGTTAACTTGTAGTGCTGTGTTGTATATCTGTCTAAGGGCCTTTGCAGACTGCCAGAAATAGTGCACATTAAATTGAGGCACTGCCCTGGCTCAGTGCTAGGGAGTCATGGGAATTGTATTTTTTTTCTGAGACATTGAGCCTTCTCTGTCAGAGAGCTCTGGTGCCACAATAAATTACAGTTCCCATGATTCCCTAGCACTGAGTCAGGGAAGTGCCTCAATTTAATGTGCACTATTTCTGGCAGTCTGCAAAGGCCCTAACTTTTCCTAGGTGACAGGATTAAATCAAAATTGGTGTGGTTCCACCTGTTCTCTAAGATTTGTGGGTGTGTGGGTAATGGATGTCTGCTAGCTTTTATTCTTTCTTTCCTAGGTTATGAGATGAAATCACAGCTGATTTGGTTCCAGTTGTCCTCAAACCGACTGAGATGGGTGGTGGTGGCGATGATAAATGGGAGTCCCTCCATTTATCAGAGCCTTCTTCCCAGATAACAAAGGATTAAAATGTGTGAAGAGGTAGTGCTACATTTTAAGCATCACAGTAGTGACAAGATAGCAACTGTCCAGTGAGATGGGCAGTTGGGGAGAAGCTCGAACACCCATGATGTTTCTGAGCAGAGATTTTAAAATGCCAGAACCACCACTATGTTCGTGGTCTCTGGCTCTGTCTAATCAGACCATGAGGGGGTTTTGACCAAGGGCTCTGGCTGTGGGAAGGCTGGTCAAAGCCAGACAATGGAGTCTCTGGTCCCAGCTATCCCATGAACATCAAGGGCTACAAATTCCCTCTGATCTGTAAGTAAAATTAAGAGACTGTACCAGCTAGTCATGTTAGGGTATTTTAATTCTTTTCTTGATTTGGCTGAAATGATTTTTACTTGCTGTATAAGAACTCTTCTGTAGTGTATGCATGATTTCACATCTCTTCCTCGCATTGTTTTGTGCCTTGATGTCATTTCTGACTTATGGTAACCCTAAGGCAAACCTATCATGGGCTGTCTTGGCAAGATCTGTTCTGAGGGGGTTTGTCGCTGCCTTCTTCTGAGGCTGAGAAAGTGTGACTTGCCCAATGTCACCCAGTGGGTTTCCATAGCCAAATAAAGATGTTAATTATAGTCTCCACAGTTGTAGTCCAATGCTCAAACCACTACACCAAAATAATAAGGTGAACTTCCAATGCTGTCAGTGAGCGTTTTCACACGGGGCTTTAGGCGGACGCTAGCCTACCTCCGTCCGGCCCCAGTCCGGCTCCTTTGCAAAGTTTTTCACACGACGTCACAGCAAGCCCCGCCCCATCCAGTGCCATCCCCGGCGCTAGTCGGCGTCAGTCCGGGGTCTTGGTCGTGTGTTCACATGACATCGCAGCAAGCCCCGCCCCATCTAGCGCTAACTCTGGCATCAGCGCCGGAGTTGTAATTCCTTTTTTAAAAAGGAATTAAGTTGCCGCCGCCGGAGCCATTCCGGAATGAGCTGAAGGATCCGTTCCAGAATGGCTCCAGGCAGCTTTGGACGTCTGTGTGTGAAAACGTCCAGAATCTGTGTCCCAATGGGACCCTAAAAGGGACCCAATGCTGTCAGTATTTGTGAGCTGCCTTTGGTCCCTTTTTGAGAGAAAGGCAGCATAGAAAAATAAATAAATAAATAAATAAATAAATAAATAGTAGTCATCTAAGGTACTTGCCAAATACTGTCAGTATTTTAAAGGCAAATGCAAGGGCTGAGAGAAATGAACCACCATAAAGTTATCAAAGGTTGTGCCTGAGATAAGACGACAAAGAGAGACATTGTCTTACATACAGTATTATATACAGAATGTAAATCTGGGGCCTCATTCACACTATGATTTAAACCAGTTTGCAGATCTGCTTAAACCAGTTTATATGTGCCTCGTTCACATTTGAATCGATTTCAGACCCAACTGTTTTCGGTCTGAATCGGGGTAAATCAGTGCAAGTCCAAAAGAATCAGTTCTTTCAGAAACTGAAAATTTAGAAGTTCTTTTGAAAAGAACCAGGCTGCAACAGCTGTGAACAAATGTGAATGAGTTTCTAATCCCATTCAATCCCATTCAGGAGGGAGGGACAATGAGGAGAGGGGTGGTACCCATCCCACCACAGATCTTGGCAAGCCACCATTTTTGCCTCTCTCAGCTGTCGTGGGGCTGTCGGGAGGGGGCATGGTGTGGTGTGGTGTTTTTTTAAAAAAATCTTTTGACAGTTTCTGCGAACTGTCACATTTGTATGGGTTCACAGGAGGGACTCACGGGTGCTAAGGGTAGCAAGAATATTAGGAAATGTTTGGAAAATATTTTTGAGTGTTGAGAAACCTTGGTGAGAAGAATCTTATACTGACAAGACAGTTTGGGACTTATTCAGCACAAAGTTTTCTCCTGGTCATTTTGCACTAAAAATAGCATTTTCTGTGCAGAAAATATTTCAACACAAAACTTTTTTTTCTACATAGAAAATCCTGTAATTGGTGATTTATTTAGTAAAAAAATCACACATAGTTGATTTGCACAGAAAACAATATTATTTTCTGCAGAAAAATGCTGTTTCCTGTGCATAGAATGTTGTTTTCTGAGCAAAATAACCATGTGAGAATTGCATGCCATGAATTGCAAATAGACATCAAAAAGACATGGTTTTCAAAGACTTTCTTGCAGCAGGAAAAAATGTTAAAATTATTGTTTGCTTCCTTTGAGAAATTAGTTTCCTATAAAGTGCAAAAGATAATTATGTTATTTGGTTGGAGGATGAAAAGAACAGTTGCAATTGTTTATTTTTAATCAGTATAACCAAACGATCTGACACACAGTTTCATAATTTCAATGTTGAGGAATCAAAATATATCTGAACAAATATGTAGTGATTTAATCAAACAATGAGGAAGTAGACTGAAGTCTATAAAACTCATGCTGCCAACTTCTTTCTTTCAGTTAGTCTCAAAAGTGCTACAAGATCTCTCTACATACATATTCTACAGACTAACACAGCTATGTCTTTGAAGAGTATTTGTGTTATTCCATTTTATATGTTATGGAAAGAAAATGACAGGAATGGTGGGGAGGTTCTCTTCTAAAGTCAAAATGAAAAAAAAAAAGTTGGATTTTAAAAATATTGTTTCACCAATTCCAAATGGATAGCAATGCATCAATTATGGCATCATAGTCAGATTTACAAAGTTCCTTAAATGTGCTACTGTTAGAAGCTGATGACACACTGGGTGTTTTTTGATGGAAGGCAGTAGTAACACTGGGGAGTGCGGGGGGTGCAGACCACACTGGGTGACATCCCAGAAGGGAGGTGACACCCAAGAAGGGGAGGGATACACTGGGTCAGCTCCCTGCCCCCCGCTGGTTTTGTTTTGGCCACACAGGCCTTCCCCGCCTGGGTGCTCTTGAGGCCATGCCAGCTCTCCCCAGCCCTGCACAGGCATTCCTTGGCCTCATTTGGGTACTTTTGTGGCTGCTCTGGTTTTCCCCAGCCCCATGTGGGTACCACTTGGGGCTGCAGTGGTGCCGATCTGACCTGTGCAGGCACTCCCATGCACACCCTACCCCAAAAACCCCACTGGAAGTCCGGAGCTGGAAGCCCTGCCCCCTGGAAGCCCCATCCCTGCACCGAGTGTCCCCCGGTGTGGAAATGCCAATGCTACTGTGCATGTGTTGTGTGTCTTAAAGCCATTTACAATTTATAGCAACCCTAAGGCGAACCTATCATAGGCTTTCTTTGTCTTGTATTCTGCAATAATTTTTCCTAATAAGAAAAAAGATAGAAGTGTATGTGTGTAGGTGTAGGTGTGTGTATGTGGGCTGGGAGGATTACTACTTGAAGACAGCTTGTGAACCCCTGGTAAAATTGAATGAAGCTGGGTGATGGCATGATAATAGAGTCATCTAGAATCACTACCTGTCACCTGAATTCAAACTAACCTGACAGAATAATCACCTTTGCTTTAAAAAAATTGGGGAAAAGTTTTTTAAAAAGTGATATGGGAAGGTACAAAATTTCTAATGACTTGCTCCTGAAAACCTCTTAAATGTATCTGCCCTCATTTTGCAGATATGCACAGCTTTGATGTTTCCCTTTCCCCATTTTTCTGTTGCTCTGGCACTTCCACCCAAGTTTCCTAGCCACTTAGGAATCATGTAGTGTGAGAAATGGCATCACATCCTTATGTAATCAGTCAGGTTCAGCTGTGTAGCATTATCACAGCATTTCCATCACTGTGGGGAGAAAATGGCTATACAATTTTCCCTGCCATCCCATGTTGTGTGGCAACAAGAAATTTCCAGTCCTCAGAGCAGAATGTGAGAAGTCAGGGAGCCTCACCTTGTTTCCTAGACAACATGGGCATACATTTACTGTATATACTTGACTATAAGTCAACCTCATGTATAAGTTGAGAGCAGGTTTGGGGGCCAAAATTATGGATTTTAATATGACTCGTGGATAAGTTGAGCATAAAATTTAGGGGTATATAACAAAGAATGTAAAGGATGAAGCAAAGGAAAATTATACCAAATTTTTGTTACAAAATTCCAGGAGGCATAACTGTTTGTGCTCACACTAAAGGCTAGATGGATGAGAAAGTGGGGGGAGGGATCTGTACTTTCAGGTCAGATTACACTTTTGCTTTCCACCAGGAGATGGTTCCTTTTTAAATATGAGCTAAAGTGCAGTAATTACATTAACCCATGGATAAAATTGATCCAGTTTTGGTGTGTGTGTGTGTGTGTGAATATTTTGACTCAAATTTCTAGACTTATACATGAGTATATACAGTATTTTCCCTGCCACAGCTTGTGACTAGTGAGCTCATCTCTGAAACCTCTGTCCTCACTCTTCAGAAGAGAAATCTTTGTAAAGGAACATTGCTTTTCACAGCTCATAAACCAAGCCTACAAAGTCAGATGGGCATTTCCACTCAGCTCCATTTTGATTTGATGTTATAAGAGTCACCCATGGTAGTGTATAGAAGGATATTTGTCTTCTCTAACCACAGAGGCAACTGGAATTGTCCCTGCTGGCTTATCCCAAGACACCCTACTGCCTGAGGTGAAGGACAAGATGGTCCTCCTCCATGTACACACACACACAAAAAAAAAAATAGAGTGTAAAATAATGGGATAGTATCCTCATTTGCATCTGAGGCAGCTTTTGAAGGAGGACAGAGAATGGCAAGGGGGCAGAACTATTACTTGGGACAGTTGCTCCATTCAACCTGATGGTAGGGCTAGCCCTTTCCACCTCTCCCCAGTGCAGCCTCATGCTATTTTGGAGTGAACTGCAATCATAACAAGATGCTTGGAGTTACCATTGTGGTATTTGCAACTCTCACTCCATGCTCAGTTGGCTTCAGAAATGTGAAATCCAATTTGTTATACAGAAAGTTTAGTTTATGAGATCCTTTAAAGGAGTCTGAGTACAGAGCAAAAAGAACCTGGAGCTCTGAAATGTTTGCATGAAATATCCCACAGTGTTGATATATGCCCAAAGAGTCCAGCCAGATGGATAATCTGGAAATCCTTATTCTCATCCCCAGAGCCAACAGACAGGAAGTGTTGGGGGGGGGGGGAGAAGCAGTCCCCACCTCTTTGCCCTGAGAAGGAAGGATTATTGAGAAGCAAAAGGCCTGCCAGTACTAACAATCCAGGCCAGGTTTTGGGCAAAGAGCCACCTTCAGTCTAATGGGAGGTGAGCTGGTTTGGCACCTTGCATCTGCATCTGTGCTGGCCTTTTTTCCTGATAATAATAATAATAATAATAATAATAATAATAATAATAATAATAATAATTTTTATTTATATCCCGCCCCTCTGCAGAGCAATCGGGGCGGCTTACAACATTAAAATTTACATAAAGATATGATTCCCTACTGACAGCTCCTCCTCATCCCCTCAGAAGGAGAAGAGATGGAAAAAGTAGCTAGCTAAGAAGTGTTACATGTCACATTCTGTCCCCCCTCCCTGTTCTTGTTTTCTTGCTTTCAAAGATATATTGTCAGGAATGATCACACAAAGTTGTAGAAAACAGAGTTGCAAAACAGAGTTGCAAATTTCCACATAAGTTTATGGTGCATTGCTTTATTTGTCTATTCAAAAAGCTCCCCTGATATGGATTGAGCAGATGTAGTGAAAGTGGTGATGGTGGTGGGGAAAGATGTATAATATGTGCTGTCAAGAAGCAACTGAGAAAACATGTTTACCATTATGCATAGTTATATCTGATAAGGGGGAAATGCACCAGGCAGCCATATGAAAAGTAGTCACAGTTGATGTCAGGATTTGACAGAGCCAAGCAGCTACTGATGGACACGTACAAATATTCAGCATTTTTGCTAGGAGTGCTGTGGAATGTGATGGGGTGGGATGTGTGGATAAAAAGAGTAGTAATTAGAGTACATCTTCTAATAAGGGAAAGAGGAAGATAACCCTTTGTTTTACTGATGTAGAAAATCCATCCAATGATAGGAAAGGAGATAAAGGAACATCAGTAGATTTTTTTTGTGGGTTTTTTCGGGCTGTGTGGCCATGTTCTAGAAGAGTTTCTTTCTGACGTTTCGCCAGCATCTGTGGCTGGCATCTTCAGAGAAAAAGATGCCAGCCACAGATGCTGGCGAAACGTCAGAAAGAAACTCTTCTAGAACATGGCCACACAGCCCAAAAAAACCCACAAAAAACTATGGATGCCGGCCATGAAAGCCTACGACTTCAAAACATCAGTAGAACTTGCATCTCTTCCACACTGTAGAAATAAAGCAGTTTGACATCACTTTAATTGCCATGGCTCCATCTTGTGGAATCCTGGGATTTTTAGTTTGGCAAGGTATTCAGCCTGGTCTGTCAAGGTCTGGTGCTACAAATCCCAGGATTTTTTAGGATAGAGCCATGGCAGTTAAAGTGATGTCAAATGTCTTTATTTCTCAGTATGGATACAATCATGGTTATATAAGCCCCTAAAGCTGTCTCCTATGCAGACAGGTAGACTGGCAGCTATAAGTGGGGATGGGATTACACAAAGCTGCTTCTTTCTCAAACAAATTGAAGAAGAGATTATGTTTCATGAATGAAGAAGAGACCTCAACATCAGGAAGGAAACAAAGGGGCTAAATTATCAATCTAAGGAAAGACCATACCATAGACCACTGTCTTCTCTCTGTGATTTCCTGACATGTGCATAGCTGCTTTTCACTTCTAGCGGACCATGCTCTGGCAAGGTACCACCTACCAAGAGCTCCCAGCTCTTCTTCCCCTTTCTGCCTGTCTGATCATATGATTTTTCTTCCTGGACCAGAAGACAGAAGACAGAAGAAACATGTGAAAGAACAGTTACTAATACATCCTTGCTCATTGCTTTTTCTTTTAACTTGGCAATTGAGAAAATAGCAACAGTGGTAAGAAGAAGGAATAGTCACCAGCAGTGGAATAAGGAGGAGGTAGAGCCATTTAGGTCAGGGATGGAGAATCTGTGGTCCTTCAGATATTGCATGACAAGAACTACCACCATCCTGATCATACACCATTTTGACTGAGAGCTGCTGATGGGATTTGGATTCCAAGAATATCTGGAGAGCCCATAGATTATCTACCTCAGTTATAGGTATTATTGCCTATGGGATATGTTATTGATGTTAGAAGATTTTTGTATTCTTTTTCATCCTCCTTAGATAGATAGGGATTTCCTGCATGCAAACTGCCCCCTCATATTCAAACTATGTGATTTAGATCACACACACACATACCCCTTTGGGAATAACAGATTTTTAACTGAACTCTGGGTTTTCTTCCTCTCTCAACTTTCTTAGGAAAGATGGTGAGATAAAGATTTCTTTTTACCTGAATTATTCACTAGCTATATTAGGATATAGCCTTTTATGTAAATATAGATTAAAGCCATTAGTAAAACTTTGTTTTAAACTACAAGCTATGTGTTTGTTGTTTTTTGAGTCTGTCTCAGTTTTTAGAGAAGCATAGTTAGACAAAGGCACATTGCTGCTACTTTGCTAATTTAAAGTTAGACCCTAACAGGATTGGCTTTGTCATTTTTTGATATTTCAATATTTTTGTTTCCTTACTAATGGTGAAGCCATAGGAAACTTCAGCATATCCAACCCTCACAATGGCTGGATATGCTGAAAGCACAGTGAAATGCTATACTATGGTATGCTTCCTTTTTGAAGTCCTGCTGCCCTTTGTAGCTCTTTATTTTCTAGAAATTAAATGTTTCTATATTCAGGGGGCTGGGATGCTACAACTTGAGCCTAGTGCATATGTATGTAATTTTTTTTGTTTAAGGACAAAAATACAAATGCACTGGTTGCATACCATTTCTTTCCTTCATTTGTTACCTATCCATATTGTTAAACAGGTTTAAATTGCAGCTGTTGTAGAATTCTTCAAATAAATGATCCATTCACCTTGAACTTTTGCTCAATGCAATTTTTATGCATTGTCTTATATTCCTTTTTACCAACTAGAGGGGAGGAAGGGGGAGAACACTGTGGTTGATATGGGCCTTAACAAGTAATTTAAATTTTAGTTCCATTATCCTAACAGTGTCCCTGAAGAAAGAAGTTAGCAAATAATACTGTTCCTGATTGCTCATCCTGCCCACACAGTATTTGACATAACCTTTTTGTTTTTAATATTCATCAGAAATTCTTAATGTGCTCACATAAAATGAATTAAAATAGAATTCAAAAGAAAGAGGAGAAATATGCATGTTTTGAAAGAATTATGTAAGAAAATCACAGGATGATTGGTAAATAGTGGGTAGCAATGTGTATAAAAATACGATCATAGCTGCCTACATGCTACATCTTTTATCAACTTGTGTCCCACTTTACTCTTCTCTGCTATACCATTACACCCATGTCATTTTATTTTCAGACCTATTTGTCACTTTTCTTAGATCTGGACTGTGAGTGAATGTTTGACTAATACCTGATATTGTCAAAAAGGCACCTGATATCCTAAAGCAGAAAGAACAGCACTATTCACTTATTGAATTCTGACAAAAGATGGCTCTTGGTGTGCTTGTTTTGGAAGAGTTCTGGTTGTACCTTCCTTAAACAAAAGTGGCCTTTTGTTATAGTCTAACATCATACATCCTCTATTTATACATCCTAGATGACAGCAAATAATAGAAAACAGCCATTTATTCAAGCCAAAGCCTTAAGTTAAGATGGAGCATGCTCTTTTTTCTAAACTACCTTCCATTAAAGAAGGCACAGGACAAATGCCTATAAATGAAGCTATGAATGGTTCAATACACTGATGTGGCATTTCACTGCTGAGGGCACACACAAAATGTTATTCCAGAGTAAGCTAGAACAATCTAGCTTGAACTAATAGGTTTGGGCACTGCAATAGCTTATTCCTGTTCACACACATGTTATGGACACTATAAATCCCCCCCCCCCATTTCTCTGAGAGTATCAGGTCTTTTCAGCACATTTATGATTAAATAAGAACACACATATCTTTAAATAGAATTCTGGCCATGCTATGGCTCAAAACAAACAGGCAAAAAGAGCAGCTTCCAGCTGCTTTGGGGACAAAGTGTGCAGATTATGCAATCCCCTAGATCAACTGGAAGGTATTCTGTGGCTGTCTAAGGCAGCCCAAAACCAGCCAGGAAAGGAACAGTGAAAAGCTGCTCCTTGCCAGCAGTCCATTCAGGGCCATGGCAGCAGCTGACTTTGGGTCCATGACAACCAGTTGCTGTGGCACACAGCCGATCCGGGCTGGAGCGGCCATTGGCTGCTCCAAGCCACTGGTCTGCTTGAGACCATAATCAATTAATGTAAGTAAGAAAGAATAGTAACCTACGGTCTAAATCCTAAGAAGTGGACCTATTGAATCAACCAGATTTATCTATGTGTTGATTCACCATTCAACTATGGATTCAATTAGTCTGCTCTAGTTCGGACTGAGGGCCTCGGCAGACGACTAATTGAGTTGTCTTCCGGGCCCAGAAGAG
>JAIPUX010001232.1:39029792-39054097 GCA_020142125.1 Phrynosoma platyrhinos
TTAAGGGCTCCCAGAGAGCCAAGGCAGGGCTCACCACTGCGTCCTCCGTGTCCTCCGCTCCCGTATACACAAACACACACACACACACATTTTAAAAAATAGGGCCTGGGACATTGTGCAGGATGCAAAATTCTTGCTATCCCATTCTACCACCTTAAAAAAACCTTATGGAAAAAAAGACAGAGAAAGTTATGTTGCTTCTATTGGTAATGGCAAGCTGCACTCCAAATAACTGTGGGAAATTTTCACTCTTCCCCAGAGGAATTTGATGAAATTTTCACCCCATATTCTCTGCTTCCAAATGGTATCAATTAAATTTGATAGGCCATTTGCACACAACTGCAATTTCAGCCATCCAACCTTGCAAGCATGGATACTTCTCTTAATACATGGTGTAAGACTTAGCCAAAAATATGGCTCTTGAGCACCACTGAACTGTTGAAAGCCTATCTCCAGTCCTCATGACACAAACCCAATTGTCTTACCAAGCTCTCTCCCTCTCCCTCTCCCTCTCTCTCTCTCACACACACACGTGTGTGTGTGTGTGTGTGTGTGTGCCAAAGAGAAAGTAGGAGAAAGATGAATATACAGGTTCTCTCCCAACTCTGCCCTGCCTCCTCTAGCTGACTCTTTTCCATAAAGTGCACAGTTCCCGTCCCCCCCAATTTGTATGGAAAAAGCATAAGTGCTCCTGAGGGAATCCAAATTAATTATGCTTCCATTTTACTTGTCTGCCAGCTCTGCACAAATTCAATAGCAGGGATTGATTCACAAGTAAAACAACAGGTTCCACACTGACTCCTCATAACAACTTTTAATTGCCTCTTTTGCAGACAAATAAGTTCACAAGTTTGTCTCTATCAGTTGAAGTCACAGACAAATTCAGTGAATGAACCTGCCAACTACTTTAAATTAAGGGTAGCAACATATGTAACTATATATGTAACTATATATTCACATGGTTTCTAATATAGTGCTATTCAAAACGTATGTCTTTTTGTGCTAGATATTTTATGTCCCTTCAAGGCAGTACAGGTACTGTAACTAACCATTCATGGACATAAAATATCTAGGCTAAACCTGAGCAAATAGTTCCCATTGAACTTCTTACCATTCAGACAAGTGGGAAAGTACCATAGATAGATAGATATAGATTCATTTTAAAGTTGTGCAACTAGCAAATGACTGTTTCTACTGATTTATGCTGTATTTTTGTTGTTGTTGTTTTATGTGCAATCTCCATTAGAAATGCAGTTTATACATTCTGTAAAATAATGTTATACCAGTGGTAGTGAAAAAAAGAAAACCAAAATACCAAGGCTATTTCTTGCTTCTTCAATATGACAGTAGTACCTGCCAAGATTTGTATGTATTTGTACATACTGATCTGCTTAAAAAGCAAACAAACAAACCATATGTATACAAATGCAAACAAAATTTTCCCTGACCATTGGAAAAGAAGGAGCTGGGTATGCCTGGTTGGTGCCAGCCAGTCACAGCTCAGGTAATGCTGTGAAAAATAAATGGCATGGAGCTAGGGAAAAGCTGAGCTAGAGATAGGACAGTCAGTCAATGAAAAGAACTAGTTAGGGTTTTGGGGAGCTGTGAATGATTAAATAGTTCGATGGTTGATGTGTGATCTGGTGTCTTCATAGAGTTCTACTTGTTTGTTCTTTTTAACAACTATGTCTGGCTGTTCTTGTTAAGCTTTGACAGAGAATTTGGTTGTTACCACAGTGAAACCACTGAACACCACATTCACTATGTCAAGAACAGTGCACTGGTTTTACTGGTTTTTGGCTCTTCCAAAGCGTTTCAAGGTGCTAACTCTCTGCAGAACCTTACAGGCTGAATATTTTACAAATGGACAATTAACCAGAGTGACTGCAAGAATGAGGTAAAAGGACAAGCTGATTTTGCAGCATAACCAATAATTTATTTATTAAAAAGACAGAAAAAATAGCAGTAGAAACCAGCAGAACAGTATATTCTCAATGCAAGCAGTTTTTAAAGGTAAAAAAAAGGGGGGGAGGGGAGAAACAGCATGGAAGCTAAAACTCCACCTCCTAACCAATCTAATAAAGATAGTGGGTGTAGCTAAACATAAGAGACTATAGTCTAAAACACACACATAGATTTTATCACCCTCCCATGCATAGAAGATGACTGGAGATGGGAGCAACAGAAGGCAAGTCTCAGAAAGAGATTCTCTCTGTTTCAACCTGTCTGGGCAGTATCAAACAATGGGCTTACATACACAGAACACAGCCTATCAGTATAGATATTTACCCTCTTTCAAACCCAGATAGATTTCTCAACTTCTCTGGAGGCTGCATGACACCTCACAATGAGGGATGTATCAGTCTGAGCCAGTTTGGCAGGTCTCCATTCAGTGGAGGTAGACAAGACTTTTAAGCTCTGACTGCTTTCAGTCAATAAAACCATTTCCTTTTCAGCAGGAGGGAATGGGAGAATTTCCAATTTGTACTTTAGATTATGGCCTGACTCCCTCCTCCCAAGATAGACAAGGATGTTTTCTTAACAATTTGTGCAGACACTGAAAACAGACAGCTTTTCTATCAAAGTCTAATATTCATATTTATTGAGCACAGCTGATAACAACTGGTCCATATAGGCCAATTATCTGATCCAGAAAGGGATCTTGAGGAGAAATGAGGCAAGGTGAAAAACAGGAGCAAAGTGAACAATTGGAACTATGTGGCCAGCCTGGAAAAGTAATCCGTCACAACCATCTTCTCTTAATTTTAAGTATCATGTATTTGTTATTGCACAATAGATCTGGATGTGTTTACAATGGATGTTAAACCCACATATATTTATAGAAAATGATTTTGGAGGGTGGCCATAAAAGTAGATTCTACCAGTCTATAAATGAAAGTTCTTGCTCCAATGAATTTAATGGATTAAAGACATCTGATTTGCCTTTACGAAAGCTGTATTCATTTGTTCCTATTAAATTATACTAATGAGCTAATTACTTTAGTCCTAATGATTTTATTAGCTTTCTTTTCTTTTGCTGAGCTAAGAGTTACAAGCCCCAAGCTCCCAACATTACTTTAAGGATCTCTCTGTAGCAGAACGTGAGCATCAAGTTTGCCACCCAAACATTCGATAGCTCGGTTGTTGTTGTTTCCAGTGATGTTTCCTACTTGCTAAAATTTCAGCTTCCTTATTGTTTACTTTTAGACTGAAAAGGCTCTAAGATCCAAAAATAAATAAAAATAAAAATCACCATTCACTGATATTCTTGTACACAATTCCCTCATTTTCCCCACTGTCAGTAATTTTATTAGGCAAGGAACTTTTATTAATGAACTTTCAAAGCAACCCCTTTTAAAAATACACTCATCATTCATTTTATTTCCCACATTAAAAATGATCAACTTTAGAAAAATACTTTGAAAAAAATGGGTTGAGGTTTACTCAACGTCTTCATTTTAAAATCAGTTTTTTCCAACTTGGTGCACTCCATGTGTTATATTACCATTCCCATCATCCACAGTCAGTATGGATGCCAGTTACATTAGCTGTGTCTGATGGGGTTATAATCTAACCCAGTGGGGGAGCACAGAGTAGGAAAGACAAATGAAAACTTATAGATGTAATTTTTAAAAAATTCCCTGGGAGTGAAAGAATACATTTGTACTGATCTCACTTAATCAGCATACTTTCAAACTGTCTCTACTCCCTTTGAACTGTTACATCTACCTTCACCTTTGGTGAGGTCAACCATGGACTTTTGCCACTGCAGAAAGAGTCTCTGCTCCACTATTTGCTTTTCAGTTACATCATGTCTAGAGTTATTAATTTCTATGACTGCAATATAAGGCTAAACACTCAGCATGAAATATCTCTTTCTTTCAGGAAAAAGTTTTCTTTCAACACTCCTTTTCTTTTTTTATGTTCTTAATTATCATCAAGGCCAATTCAACTTAAAGCAACACTATGAAGCAGAGATCTGCAAGATGTCTTGTTATTAACAGCCCTATTTTTGCTTTAACTATACTTGTATGTTTCATCAACAATTATAAGCTAGTTTTGATGGCAAAGCAACAGTTATATTCTAGGGATAAAGATAGTCCATTGGATTTAAAGGCTGATTGATAAATGTAAAAGAAAATAACCCCATTAGTATTATGTCCCTCTGATAAATGGGAGTCTCTTGATTTATCATGGCCTTTTTCCCTGTGGGAGGAGGTACTGGAATTTATGAGGCAGATGACATCACAAGTAGTGTGAGGGCAACCAGCCAATTAGATGGCTATTAGAACAGAAACTTCTGGATGGTGGTTGGAGAGAGAGAGACTGTTGAAGCAGTTGGGAAGAGGAGAAGCTGAGAAACAGTAAGGTCTTGGTTTTTAGTTTTTTTATTAATCAGGGATTCAGGTTTGGCTGAAATGATTATCTTTTTGTAATTGAGCCTTTAAGTTTGTGCCTAGAGGACCAATTGTCCTCCATGTCTTAGGGCCTTTGCAGACTGCCAGAAATAGTGCACATTAAATTGAGGCACTGCCCTGGATCAGTGCTAGGGAATCATGGGAACTGTAATTTATTGTGGCACCAGAGCTCTCTGACAGAGAAGGCTCAATGTCTCAGAAAAAAAATACAGTTCCCATGACTCCCTACCACTGAGCCAGGGCAGTGCCTCAATTTAATGTGCACTATTTCTGGCAGTCTGCAAAGGTCCTTAGTCTTTAATGTTTGTTACTTATTAATAAACCTTTTCCCACATTACTCTGCCTCTTCTTAATTCTTTTTAACAGCCTTAGCTCAGCTAGTGTCTGTTCTTATTGTCTTGTTGTCAGTGTCCCAATGCATTGCTGGGGTGTGACAAGTTAAATCATTGGGTGGTGGGAGCGAGTTGTTTTATTTTGGGATTAAAGTGTTCTCAAAAGGTCCCATCCAGCTCAGCAGAGAGGAGTGGGAACAAGAAAACCCTAATTGCAAAAGGATTCATTCCTAAATACTATATGTGAAACAGAAATGGACTTATAGAATACAGGTGGGCATTAGGTCATGTTAGGTGAGTAGAAAGTGTAAGGGGAGAAGCAGGGAGCTGTCAAGAGTGAAATACCATGAACCTCTGGCAGCACAATGACCTCTTTTACGGTAAGAGTTTTCTAGGATGGTTTTGTCTTTCCTTTACTCATTTTTCCCTACAGTTATTTGGATGCTGTGCATCAATCAAACTGCTAAGAACCCTAGTTCTCATTATTTTTTTGGGGGAGGGGGGAAGCACCATAATTCTATTTGGTGAAGGACATGTAGAAAAACAGGTCTGTGTATTATCTCTGATGTCACCAAAAACCAGAATCAGTAAGCAAGTGGGAAAAAAAATTAAATCATTTTTCTAGTCTTTGCAGTGATGGGAACTGGTTTGCACTTGTGTGGGCAAAATGTCAGAAGCAAAAGGTGGTTGGGATCTATGCAGGTCTTGAGCTGGAGCTCTATAACATAATCTAGATTTCCTTCGTGTGGCATGCATTCACTTGGTATGAAATTTCGATTAAAAACAAATCTTGGTAGCTAAAAATGATTTCTATTTTAACCATGGTGTGGTTTCTGCATGAAGAAGATTCAGGTCCTTCCTGTTATGCCAATGATTTAAAGAATCTCTTCAGAAAACAATTTAACCTGATTCTAGTCAATGTTTGTGGTACATAATTTGAATATCAAATCCATCATCTGCTCAGAAAAGAGTATGGGTTAGGTTGGCTGATCTGAGACATCAGAGAATCAATTATTCATCATTTAATTGCAAGGGACACAAAAGCTCCATTCAAATAGCATGCCTAATTAAACACTCCTGCATAGCCTATGCCAATATATAGCCATTATTGTGAAAAATTAGACCATGATTTTTGTTTATTTTCTGCTCCATCAAAAATGGACACCTTCAAAATGAACTAGCAAATCAGTAAGCTTGTAAAATGGTGGTTAACTTTTTTCATTTCATTATCTCTGTAAGTTTTGGAATAACTTACTTTTTTTTAAAAAAACAAAAAAACACTCCTACTATCTCAATATCTAATAGTTAATCCAAGTAGATCACCTATCCTTTGCGGTTAATACTCTTCCTTTTGTTTAGATTGTTGCTGTTCTTTTATTAAAGCATCAAAAATAATGTGCTGGCTTAGTATGATTTGTGAATGGCTACTGTAACACATATGCATATGAATACAAAGTGTTATGAATGTTTAGATATGAGAACATTGTCATTCAAGTGTTTCTAGAGTGTTCTAAGTAAAGCAAAGGCTCACAATTCCAAGTAATAAAAAGCTTGTGAAAATGTGATGTCCTTTTCATTCTCCACACCAAATTCAAGTGCTGTTGGAGCCCAATCCAGCAAAAGTTAAACCCTCATCAGTCCCATTAAGGTCAATGAAAAAGAACAGCGTGATTAAATCTGTTACTAATCTAAATTGGTCCTGAAGGTACTTAACCACAACTAGTTTGTGGCTTACTCTACAAGGACAGAAACACAGAACTGAAGGTGATGTGGTGGTACATTCAATCATGGTAAAATATATAAACTTATATCGCTTGTTTCTGACTGTCTTCTTCCCCACAAAACAAAACAAAACACCAAAGTTCATTTTTAATGCATTTGTTAAAAAACCAAAACTCTTGTTATTTCCATTTTTAATATTTTTTTTTAAAAAAATAGGGATTTTGTTAAATTGTTATGAAAATTGAACTGAAATAAAGTTCTTAGCTATCCACAGTGGGCAAATTCAAGCGGTACAGTTATTCCCTGAATGGAGAGGACTGTGTTTTACTTGCCTTCAAGAAATGGTTAAAGATGGGGAGGCCATTATGAAAAACGGGAAAATAACATCATCAGAGATGACAACAACGGCAATGTGAAGTTCATGCTAGCATACAGCAATTCAAATCAGGTACTCAGAGCCCTGAATCTGGATGGACAAAAGTATCAGTTCCAGTTTCTTCCACATCCAGGCCTTCTCTCTGGCTGTCTCCCCTTCTCTCTTTTTCTCAAACTTATTTTTGTTCTAGCATGGTAAATGCTGATAAAAATAGAACCCATCAACTTCTGCTTACCAGGCAGTGCTGAAAAGTAAACAGGCACACACAAAAAACCTTAAGTATTGTTTTAAAGATAATCCTTCCACTATTGTCCTTTGCCTTCCCCCACTTCCATTACTTCTTCTCCATAAGCATCAATTCTTGTAATCAGGAACTCTCAAGTGAGATCCAAATACAAATAAGGGATTCTTTGCCAGTGTTTTGACAGTGACTGGGCTTTGTGAAGGAAGAACTTCATAAAGCAACTCCTTGTGTACCCAGCTCACTCTTTAAGATCCATGGCTATGTAAGCACTTCCTGCCAGTAACATCCCCTGTCATGAGCAGAGCTGGACAAAAGAAGAAGAAAAGATTCAAACTCCTTTGAGCCACCATAAATTATCCCTAAGGCACAAATGTGCCAAAGTTTCAGATGCCAGCCAGCCCAACAACTAACTGCTTGGTTGTGCTTCCAAGGGGAATATATGACTGCCATTCATAGCACAAACTGCTTCTCAAACTTCCCACTGTTTCAAAAGAGGTGTACCATATTGCTATTGGAGAAACATAAATCTAAGCCTCCCTTGGGCACACAAAACTAGCTGTATTGTTCCTTGGATCTCAGCCAATGTTTAAGGATAGGCTAATACAAATAAGCTCAAAAGGTTATAGTATATTATATTCTAATTGACAGAGAGAACAAGTGAAATCTAAAAAGCAAGTTATTCCAGCAAGGAAGGTTATAATAGAATACAAATATTAATCAAAAGAAAAGCAAGCAATGAGGCCCTTCATTTCAATTGTTCATTGCATGGCACATTACTCCACCCCCAGCTGTTGCTTGCATATTTCATATTTTCATGCTTAACAAAGCACGATAAAAGTTCCCAGTCACCCACCAGTGATAGACTATGGATTCCATGTGAGAGTACTGTGAATCCATAATAGGCTTCATTCCAAACTACACAAAATTGTGAACCTATTTCGGGAACAGGCTTTGCATTCTGAGATGAAACTTGGGGCAGATTCATAGATACATACAGACACACAAAGACACACATACCATTAACATCAAGACTGGATGCTGATAATGCAAGTGCTCCTGATCTATAAGTACAGGCTGACCATATGTATAATTTTAGATGGGATTAAATGGTGGTGTTTTTTGTTTTGTTTTTTTGTTTTTACATTTTCTGACCATCTCATTGTTTTAACACAAATGTCCATTTTGTCCTGTTTTTAATAAACCCCAGCCAGGTCAAGCTTCATGTCAGGGGCATGCTGCCCACTCACTCAGCTCCTTCTAGGTTTAGGTGGGCTGCAGGGTGGAAGAAGAGTGGGGTAGCACTGGTGGCAGCATCAATAGCAGCCACACACTCCTCCCTTCCCCAGAGGAAAAGAGTCCATGAATGTGCTAGCTGTCACTGCCTTGCTTTCCCACCTGGTCAAATCTGGAAGGTGTTGATAGGGGTAGCATCAGTGGTGGCAGGATCCCCTTGTCAGTATGAGTGGCTGCAACTTTGCCTTCCCTCTCATTGCCCTGCTCTGTGTTTCCTTCTGTCAGCATAGAGTAGAAAGGAAAAATACTGAGTCCATACACAGCACGGTGCCACAGCACGGTGCCGCTAAGAAAACAAACACCACACAGTGGAAGTGGTTGCAAATTCAAAAACAACTTCTTGCAGAACAGTGCTTTACTCACACATTTGCTGAGGTTTCATCCATATAAGTTTTAATTTTAGTTGCAGTAAGATATTTACAAAATATGAAACAGGAATATTTACAGTCTCTGATACAATGCTCCCTGACCATCTGATATCCACTCCAAACTCCAACTACCCAACAATTGCAGTGACCTAACCAGTCTTGAATTATTATTCCACCACTGCTTACTGAAGTTTCATCAGCTTCCTATGAGTCATTTTGTCATTTTTGAACAATTGCATACAGGTGAGACATTTTTCCCCCAACCTTGAGGCATTACATCATTGACACCTTCTGGGGCAATGAGAGGGTTGGGAAGGCAAAACTGGGAGCAGTTGTGCAGGCAAGGGATGCCGCCGCTACCACCCCCACTGACTCCTTCCAGGTGTGTGTGGAAGCAAGGTTATGGGAGCCAGCATATTTATGGATTCTTTTTCTTCCACATCAGGGCAGGTGACACTGGTAGCTGCTTGTCCAGTGCTGCTTCCCCTCACCCCATGATTGTTGCCTTACTTCCCTGGCCAGTATTTTGTTTCCCCCCACTCAGTGGTATGTGAGTCAAAGACTGGAAAAAGGGGGCAAGGACTGGAGGAAGAGGGTGATTTGTTCCCCCTTTCTACCCTCCCGGTGCAAATCTGAGTTTGATCTGTGGAAGTGGGGTGGGGTGGGTGGGGATGTCTCCCTAGTGTTAATTTATTTTATGGCTGGGAAAGCCTTCCTTCCAAATCTCATCTTTATTTTAGCTCACTTGCTGCATTATTATTTTATTAAATTGTGTGGGAGTCTGCACTGCTCTCCCATTCACCTTTCTCTTATTTGTCCTTACCTGCTGTTATTATTTATTATTATTGTTAT
This sequence comes from Phrynosoma platyrhinos, assembly GCA_020142125.1. Classification (NCBI taxonomy): domain Eukaryota; kingdom Metazoa; phylum Chordata; class Lepidosauria; order Squamata; family Phrynosomatidae; genus Phrynosoma; species Phrynosoma platyrhinos. Next base: position 39,039,398 of record JAIPUX010001232.1, read on the forward strand.
TGTAATAAGTTGCCTGGCATTCTCCACTGCTTCTCCACACTTCACCTTTTTTTTAATTTTACTCTCCCTGCACACAGCACCACGATTCTTAATTCCTTCACCTTGCCTGAGGGCATGGTTATTTTATTAATTTGCCTGAGCATCCCCTCCACTCTCTCCTCAGTTCTCCTTTCCTTTATTTTATTGCACTTGCAAGCATTTTTATTAATAATTTTGTTCTATTTCATTTTCAAGTCTCATTGTTATTACTATTACTGTTATTATTTTGCCTTCCACTCCCCACTGCTTCCTCATTCACCTTTTCTTTCTGTTACCTGACTGACAAGCATTATTATAATTTACCTTTCCTGAAGATATTATTATTGTTGTTCTTGATATTTATGTATTTATATATTTATTTTCTCCAGCACACCCTACTGTCCCTGCAGCTCATTCTTCCTTTTCTTCCTTCATTTTATCCTTTCCCCCCTCTTTCTTTCTTTCTTTCTTTCCTCTCTTCACCTTACCAACAGGCATCCTCTCTGGGATTTCCCATCTTTTTTAGGAAGATAGTTACTTCACTGGATAAATATTCATAGTATGATTGTGGTGAAACACAGTCCCCCTCTATGGCTATCTAAATATTTGTAACAGTTCTGTTACTGAAGAATAATTGTTAGCGCAATAAGTTCATATAGTAAAACTTTTATTATCATCTTACTTTTTCAAGAATGTGGAACAATCCCATCCCCTTTTTGCCACCCCAATGTCCTGTTTTTGTCTCAAGGAAATATGGTCAGCCTAACAGAGTAACAACTTGGGAAAATGTGTGGCCCTTGCCAAAGTCAATGAACATATGACTTTTTTTTTTTTTTGAGATAACAACATTTATAACAGGGACTCGTTCAAATAGACTAGAAGGATTTAAAAAGTTACACGTTGAAGAGCAATTTCAGGGCTCATTCCCACTAGGATATGTTTTCTCCCTGATTGATTTATGTGTGTATCGTTCACACTGGGAACTATTTCAGACCTGACTGCATTCAGTTGGAGTTGCATTAAAGCAAGCCAAATAAAAAAAAAACGTGCTTTTTTAAGACACCATTTTTTTGGCGATTCTTTTGTAAAAAAATAGATTCAGAAGAGTGTTCTAACAGTGGGAACCAGGAATCTGATTCACATTTTGACCAAAATTGAGGGTGGTGAGATGGTCTCCTTTGGCCTCGCAAACCCTCACCTGGCAGAGCAGGGCCCCTCTTTTGGGGACTCAGCTTTGAGGCCACTGTGGTCATGGAGGACAGAGGCCCAAAGGGAGTGAGTTGGGTTGGAGTTGGGACCTGTCTAGCCTGGTGGCCACCTTTAACAAGTCAGGGCTGCTCAACTGGATTGGCCTTCCTGCTCCTCTGGGGGGTCTCTTCGTGGCCCCTGTCCCTCCTCCCTCCCTAGTTCCTCCTTCTCCTCTTCCTCTTCCTTTCCTGATGTGATCTCTGGGGCTGAAGCGGGGCTGGGGCAAGGAAGCCCCAGGCTGGCTTGTAAGAGAGCTGGCATGGCAAGGTGGAGGAGAGGGAGAGGGAGCACCACTGCTGCTGCCACCACTACCATGGGTAGAGAGGGTCCTCTGCAGGGTTCCGGTGAGCAGCAGCAAGGCAAGGGGCACACCAGAGGGTGGCCCAACAGGAGGACATGGAGGAGGAGGCACCAGGGCCCAAGCCTTCCCACCATGCCACCACCCCTCCTCTGTTGTTGTTGTTGTTGTGTGCCTTCAAGTCATTTCCACCTTAGGGCACACTGGTCATGGGGTTTTCTTGGCAAGGTTTGTTCAGAAGAAGTTTGCCTTTTCTTTCCTCCTCCCTCTCCCCCTCCCATCACATCCTTCCTCCTCTTCCTCCCCCCTCCTGTCATTATCTTCTCTCTGTTGCAACCATTCTTCTCTCCCCCCCCCCCCAGTCAGTGTGAATGACAAAAAGGTGTAAACAGCCACAGAGAGATTTGATCACCAAAATAACCCAGTTTCCACACTAGGTTATTTTGTAGTGGGAATGAGCCCTGGTTCCTCTATTAATTCTTCTGAGCCAATTTAATAAAAGGAAGATAGCATATTTATTTATTTATTTATTTATTTATTTATTTATTTATATTGCAGTGCTGTTTGGTTAAGTGACCTTGGTAAAAACAAGTAGGTGAATTTAGAAATTAGTTTAATTAGCAGAATTTTAATATCAGCTAGTTCATTCAGACCATTTACCATGCTGATCATTTAAGTCAATTTTACTAATGGATAGAGAGACAGAAAAGTACACAGTACAAACATGTGCAGAAGTCTAATTTAATAATTTCCCTCTAAACCCCTTCAGCAAATTGCATATCTTCAAATGGAATTGCATATCTTAAAATGGAATTCCATTTAGCATTCACACAACACCACAGAAATGTTGAGGTTATTACTGACCTACTTGCATAATGAAAAAGGCTACTGGGAAAAAATGTAGCACTTGTGATGATTTAAAGGCTTTATTGGCAAAAGGTCATACTGCAAATCTGTAAAGATGTATCAACATTTTCCCTACACATAAAGGATAAATCAGTGATGGCCATCTTCTACATTTTGGGGGCACATCATTTCTGAGAGAAATTCCTGAGGGGTTAAATCTGTTTCACCATATGAATTGACCTCTTTGTGGCTGTTGAAAGGATACCCGTATGCATCCTAATAGTTATCATAGGGATAGGAAGGAAAAGGAGAAGGAGAAGTTGTTGTTTATTTGAATGTTAAGAAACTCTGAAAATGAGAATCCTAGAGAGGTGTGAATCTTCACAGTTTAGAACTTATAAACACACGTGTGTGGCATTTTCTACAAAGAAAACTATTTCTTTGCAAAAATTGGCATTTTCTATTCAAACAATAGCATATCTGCATAGAAAACATGTTTCCTGTGCAGAAATGCTATTGTATGTGTAGCAAATTTGTTTGGTGAATAGGAAACATGTTTTCCATTCAAAAGGGAAAAATTGCATTTTTTTCTTAACAAGTCTCAAAATGCAAATAATTTTCCAAAAATGCATAGTTTTTAACAATTTCCTTAGATATTTGCAAAAATATACAACATTCTGATACAAATGCAACACTGCACCAACACTTCAAGTTATTCGTAAAACTATTTGACATGATAAATATGATTACAGCTCACTTTACACTGAACACTGTACTATTCGGGAGAAAAGTCCCCTTATGTTTCTCTTGCATCCTTTTCTTGTGACCCCTTCAGATACAGTGGAATTTATAGTGGCTGTCACTGTCATCCAGACTACAGAAACTGTAGCATGCTTTCCCTCCCCTTTTGAAAGTGCTCTGATACTCCCCTGCAGCCTAGATTTGTCACAGTTACTGCTGAATTTGGACAGCAACTATGGAACTGGCTGAGAATAAGGGTCCTAGGATTTTGAATGCAGTCCTGTAGCAAGTTGTCCATTTATGGTCCATATAAATAAGGTGGCCATGCACCAGTAAGCCATTATTAGTTGACCTCCAACTGAATGGTTCACTGTTCATTTCTGTTGGAAGTAGTGGTGGTTAATGGCTTTCATGTCAATGGGGTGGAGAACCCACTCATATCCAGTCATTAAAAGAACTAACAAATGTGTTGAACCTGTTTTGAAGATATGGTTCATCACCGTGAATGATTTATTTACATTTTGAGTTGAAGTCCAGAATGGATCCACTGCCCCACTGATAGTAGAGTAGTGATGAAGAGAAAGCTCACCATTATTCATTTCCCAGCTGAAAAAATGGTTTCCTGGTAGATGAGAAACCCAGATGGAAACAATAACACAGAAGTAAGAGTTCTGTGCAGTTTTAACCTGGTATTGGCACATCACAATGTATTTTGGGAAATTATTTTACATAGATACACAGTTTCTGTGCAAACAAATAGAGACACATGGTTTTTGCATAAAAATGTATGTGTTTCTGCAAACAATGTATTTTGCACAAAACAAATATTGCATGAATATGTGGGTGCTTTTTTTTTTTTTTTTACAAAAAATATTTTCCATAAACATCCTTTTTTGTGCAAAATTTTTGGTTTCTTGCATTAAAAAAACATTTTGCACAAATAAGCACATTTCTGGAAACTATTGTTTTGGGGTTTTTTTTGGGGGGGGGGGTTGGCAGGGAAAATACCATTCAATGGCAAAGAAAGCCACAATATCTGGAAACATATGTGTTTTTCTTGGAGGAAGAAGTCTATGGAACATATTCATGCGCACATTCAATGAAGTAGTGAAAGATGCTCATTATTAAATGACACCCACAAACCATCATTGTTTCATAGTCAGAAACATGGTTAAGGCAAGTTAGGATCATAAGAAAGTAACACTGTCTTCAGTCTAGACGCTTGACTTAGGTTTGTTGATAAACATGTTCTCAAAACCTATGATCATGCTTTTTGTAGGTTACCAGGAACTCTGATGTGTTCCTAGAAAACTACTATTGTGTTGCTGTCTCCCCCTCCCAACTCAGAAAACCTTTTCTGAGAGAAAAGAATGAATACTAAAAACACATCCACATGATATTTAACAACATTCTTTTTATGAAACTGTCATGGTTACAAACACTACCTCTTAATGTTCCTTCCCCCTTTTCTATTTCCCAATTATGTTGGCTGCAATTGTGTGCATAGGCTGTTTCAATGTAAATTACAGGCTTCATTAAGCAGTTTACAGTTTTGTATGACATTTGAGTAAGGATGCTTCCCAGGGAAAGTGAGGGACTGATATTAGGGAATATAATACAGGTGTAAGACTTAGAGATGGTATGTAAATAACACTATAATCTCTCTGTTTTAAAAGTATTTATTATTTTCATTAAAAAGAAACTGTGTGTTGGTCTCAAGATACTCTCAATGGAGGCAGGGCAGGATTTAATTCCTGAAAAAAGAAGTTGCAGGACTCAGACCTTGCCATCTGCCTTGAAATGAATTCCTTTTCCATTGTTTACAGGCTGCATCTGCTCACTGAAAACAACAACAGTAACAATTACTGTTATTATAAATATTTTTATACCACTTCTCATTTGCTCAAATCCCAAAATTGTTTACAATTGCACCACAAAACAATCCAGTGAAAACACAATAATATTATGTATCTAAGAGTATTACATTGATCATAATTGGAGGAAAGCCAAGGTTTAAAAAAAGATGCATTTTCAGTCAGAACCAGTGGCTGCACCTGGACTGCAGAAATAATCCAGGTTGACAGTACTCAACTCAATGCTATGGAATCCTGGGAATTGTAGTTCTGTGAGACATTTACCCTTCCCTATCAGAGAGCTCTGTTGCCACAACAAATTACAGTGTCTAGAATTTCATAGCATAGAGCCATGAGAGTTAAAGTGGTGTCAACCTGGATTAGTGTCAACTTGGAGGGTGAGCTGCACCCTCATCAACACAGCAGCACTGAGGGCTCAAGTACTGCAGATAAAAGAGTTCCTTTTACATCAGATGTGAACAATCTGTGGCCCTTCAGCATACTGTGGTTGTCTAGCAAGGAATGATGTTCCTGTAGTTTGGAAAACCACAAGTTGCCCATCTTGTCTTTAAAATTTTTAGAGATTTTTTTGGTGACCCTTTAGTATTTTTGTATGTGCTAAACATGTATGTTTAACAGAGATGTGGAATTATGACGAAAACAAGTGTCTGATTTTTTGTTTTTGTTGATTTTGCTGACTGTTGTTTCGACATATACAGGCACTGCAACACAGCTACAGCCCGGTATCAAACTCTGGCAGGTTACTGATAACATTGTTCCAGACAATTTGCTTTAATGGGTGACACAGATGTGAGGTAGATTCAATCAAGGGGAATGTTTAATTAGTGTTTTATTTTGGGGCTTCATTAGTCCTTCCTCTGCATCTTCACCAAGTCTGAATCTCCCATTGAGCTACCATTTTCAGAAGACTGTGTGCCCTAAATGGATGGTTAACTATGTAAGTCAACAAGGAACTTTACGTGGAGTTTCATGCATGCAAATAGGGCATAACAAGATGCTGCTGCTCTGAACTTCCTCTTTGGTCTTTTGAGCAGAGTAATAGAACATAAAAGAATTGCTGATGAAGTGAATAATTTTGAAAGGCAGCATGTTGTTACTATTCATAGAATCATAGAGTTGGAAGAGGCCACAAGGGCCATCAAGTCCAACCCCCTGCCATGGAGGCATGCCACGCTGTTGATGGTGACCATGCATAACACGACATTGGATGTATGCAGCAAAGGCTAAATGCTTCATGGCCATGGGGGCTTACTGTTCTAATGTCAGTAGGGTGGTGAATTCATGATAATCTTACATCTGAATTTTAAAGTGTCTATCTTAGGTGCTGAACCTATTTTGGTGATAAGATTCATTGCCCAAAATATGGGCTAAGACTGGGTTCATTATTTCACTGGCATAATAACTACCACTGTTGCATGGTTAGAAGTACAAATGCTAGGTGGGAAATTGCTGTTGCTAAGAGCATATCATCCTCTTAGTCCAAGGGCACTAGTGAAGCAGAAACAGGCCCCCTGCTTTTGGATCTGTTCACATTATTGCAAGCTGTCGTGTGCATCCATTCTACAGGCACAACAATCCTGGCACTTCACCCAAAGCACTCAGGGCCTCGGCAGATGACTAATTGAGGAGTCTTCGAGGCAAGGAAGAGGAGGGGCAGCCGCACGCGCGGTGCCCCTTCCTCTTCCTGAGGTCATCCTTGGAGACGCAGGCCCTCCGCACGACCGGCGCTCCGGGGACAACCTCCCGCCACAGCGTCCGCACTCACTGCAGCGGAAAAGGCAGGGAAAGTGTGCCCTACGCTTTTAGGGCGCACTTTCCCTGTCTTGTGGAAGGAGCGCTGATTTAGCGCTCCTTCCAGGGACGCAGCGGGAGCGCCGCAGTGGGGAGGCTGCGCTTCCGTGGCGCTCCGTCCGGCGGCATCTCCGGCGCCTCCGTCTGCTTCCCCCCTTAGTTACCTTTGTACTAGTTTAAAGGATTAAGCCATAAGAATCTGTTCAACATTAAAGAGACATGAAAGAGAAATTCCAGTTTACTGGAAAATGTAGAAAAAAATAATGCCTGGTTTAATAACTCGTTACAGTTAAATAGTTTGCTGTTTTCCATTTGTGTATTCCCATGAGAGAGTTCTGTTTGAGCTTTACATTAAAGTTGTAAATGATTTCTGTAGTCTTTTTTTGTGTACTTCTCGTATTTGTGTCAGTAAAGAGTAAATGTTCTCCATTGTTACTGCTAATACTAGATGGAGAAATCCTTTGGGTGCAATTCGCATTCCAAGTTTTCATATTATTTTGACTTCAGTGATTCTGAAGGCTAAGAACATGTAACAGATACTCATTTGTTCCATAATCCTAAAACAATGTGCATGTCCATAATTCTTTTTGAAACTGAAAATCCAAAATATACATTGTGGTGATGCCTTTATTAGGCCAGGTGTTTCTGGTGGGAAACACACTGGCTTCTTCATCAGGCAAAAGTAGTAAAAAGACTTGTGCAGAAAGAAGGGTGAGTTATTGGAATCACAGATCTACATCTTGCTTGTTTGATGTGTTACAGGAAAATGAGCCTGTGCAGACAGATGATCAGGCCCCACTTGATGCTATGATGTTTCTTTGTTATCAGGGTATATTTTTGATTATCTTTTATACAGTGGGCCCTCCACATTCGTGGGTTTCAGATTCACAGGTTTGACTATTAACAACTTTGTCATTGCTGCTTTAAAAGGTTGACCTCTTCATGCCCTCCTTCCCACTTTCCCACCTAGCCAGTCAAAAGCAACACTGTACATTCTTTCTCCTCTCCTTCTCCTCCCTCCTACAGGCCAAACGAAAACACCATACCTTCCCTTTGTGGTGGCAGCTGCAAACTTTGGATTCAAAGTGAAAGGACTTTGGAAATGAGGAGGATGCAAATTTTGACAAAGCAGGAGAATGTATAGTGTTGCTTTTGACTGGATGGGAGAGAGGAAGAGGAGGAGGAGGAGGGGGAAGAGAGAAGGGGGATTATCTGCCAGCGCTTTACATTTGCCACAATATTATCTGATGACTGCTAACATCAAATTGAAAGTGGAAGCACTTTGGAAATGTTGGGGAGGCTATGGAGTTTATTACATGGGGAGAAATTGGAAGTATAAATGGTGATTAACCTGTGATTAACCCACAATTGCTTGAATGGTTTTCGCACACGAAACATGATTAAAGTGTCATTATCGCATGAAGAACCAGGCAAGAAGCCGGCAACTCATTCACATAATTTCCCCATGAATGACTTTTTGCTGTTTTTTGTCTGGTTATTCCCTGGTTCTTCATGGGATAATGGCACCTGTCTTAATGTCATTTTAAGCATGTTTTAATGTCAATTGTGTGATTTTATGGATTAATCATTGTTTAAACTCTCAATTTCCCACCATGTAATAGTGTTATAAAACTGCAAAGAGTTACAGGTGGTGCTCTTGGTGGGAGAGGATTCTTTATCATTCATGTCGAGGGGCTAACATATTCGCAGTTTTTCCACTTTCATGAGGGTCCTCTGCCTCTAACTCCTGCAGATGTGGAAGGGTGTCTGTAATTATTACAGCTACTCCAAGATACATTTGTTTCTAAAAATGATACTTGCACATATTTGCCCAAACCAAAGCACCAGTTAACCAAAGCACCAGTTATTTGCCAAGCAGTTGGGAAGAGTAATCCAAAGAATAAAGAAGGAATCCATGACAGAAAAACTCTAAACTCTAACAGGGAGAAGCATGGGGTGGTGGGAGGGAAAATAAACAAAACAAAAACTCCAAAGCTGGTGTACTTTTCCTTTTTTCAGAGTTTTTGCACTTACAGCCTCACTCCTTCCAAGGGTCCGTTCCATGAAAAAAGACATTATGGGGACCATAAAGTCAATAATTTTTGCTAATACCTTGTGAATAAAGCTACTGTTGTGAGTATGTGGGGACAGGGGTGCATGGAGATAGGGCTTTCTACTGCATGGACATCAAGAGTTTCTGTTAGAGCTTGGAAAAGTTCATTTCATGTATTCAACTCCACATCCTCAGCCAAATTGAGTGGGGTGAGGTGAGGGCAAAATGTAGTGAAAACTAATTTTTCCAAACCCTAGTTAGTATACAGAAACATATGGTACCCTTCACACTGGAGAAAGCTTGGCTTTCCCAGTGTTTTGTCCTTAACTGCAGTGTTCCACTTTACCTACCCCTCATGAGAAAGTTGTATCCATCCACTTCTACTGGAGAAAGTGACAAATACCTGTAGCAGAGGTCAGGTTCTTCTACAGAATGTCCCCAGCTGCCTCTGATCTCACAATCCATTTACTTTGTACTATCACACACAGCCATAGGTGGATTTTTGTTGTTGCTGCTGCTCTTTCAAAGGAAATCCACATGGAGATATAGCTGTAGCTGAGCAGCTGCAAACTCTTATGTTCACTTTACTGAAGTGTTGCTAAATCCATACTTTGCACCATCACCATAGGAATGACACATTACAATATAGCACGATAACAAGCATTAGTATGCCCTGGTAATTAACCTCATCCTCATGTAAATAAGATTAATTAGTAATTTTCTACTCTAATCTTGTGGGAAACATGGATAATTATAGTTGTATTGTTTATGCAAATTTTACCCAAATATGCAGCAGGACAGAGCAGGTTGCAAAGCAAGGTTCATCTAAATGAGTGTTCCTGAATATGCCTCCAAAAGACAGATAAGCTAATTATGATGTGTCATCCACATAAACAAATATGGTCAACAACTTGGCATATAACTAGCCCTCTGTGCTATTTATTCAAGGCTTTCTAGTATGACATGCTACCATACTGAGGTCAACAAGTGGAAGATGTGACATGTATATACCATTAAGAATACAATGACTCACATGTGCCAAACAAAATGATTTCTTTCATTTTATTAAAGATAATGACCAGCCCAGAACAATTCTGTTACACTTTGGAATGAGGAGCAACACTACAATTTTCAATGTGGCTAAGTAGTAGACTGTTTTACATATTGTGTATGTATATGTGCCTTCATGTTGACTTATGATGACCCTATGGATTTCAAAGGGTTTTCTCAGGCAATGAATACTCAGAAGTGTTCCTTCCTCTGAAAAATAGCCTCAGAGCAAATCTAGATTTGTCAACAATATATTTAACTAGCATCTAGATTGGGAGTGGCTGGGATTGCTCTTTCCTAAGATAAAAACAGTGGAAATTGACAAGAGTGGACAATTCCATCATAACCTTCTGCCAAAGAGGATTTAGATTAACATCAATCTTAGCTCTCTGAGAAAAGAATTGTGTGGCAGAATCAGGCATGTCAAACTTAGAAGCTTATCGTGTGGCTTTTCAAATTGGCTTACCTCTTCTGATTTAAATTTTAATTCAGCTGGCATCCTGATTTTATCACAGCCATTTTGTCATGCCCGGGTCCATCCCAGGTCAATCCCAGCTCCCAGGAGTGCTCTAGTGGTGATTTTCTTAAGCCAGAAAACTCCCGGCTTCGAAAAGAGGCACGCTGAGTGCCCCTGGGAGTGAGGATGGACCCAGAATGGACCAAGGCAGTGAATTTGGTGGCAAGGCTGCTGTGATAATATCAGGATGCCAGCCGAATTAAAATTTAAATCAGAAGAGGTAAGCCGATTTGAAAAGCTGTGTGATAAGCTCCTTAGTCTTGGAGTGAGTGGGTGAGCAAGGGACTTTCAGTAATGATTGCTTTCCAAAATAGCCAGAACCTTTGTATATAATTATAAGTTAAGGGACTGTGTTTCTTTCTTCGGTGATGGAACAAAATCTACATGTCAAGCCTGAGATGTTAAATGACTTAACAAAAACAGGTTTTGAGTAATGATTTTTAAAAAGCAAAATATAAATATGCTAAATTGATTAATACATGTTACTACAGAAGCTGGAACAAAATAGTCTCTTCATGGTCACTGGGTTCTGGTATAAAGTCAGCACCAATTAGCTCTCTGAGTTCCAGAGTAGAATGTGATAGGTATGAAATAGATAGAGAAGATGAGGATAAAATAATATGTTTTCTGAAAGCTACTCTCAAGAGGCAGGTTAGTAGTTATTCTAAGCCTTTACAGAATATAGTCACACTCTCTCTCTCACACACACATGGAATATGCAGAGATACATTGCTTAATATAATCCTACATACACTTATCTAAGAGTAAGTCCCATTGACATGAACAGACTAACCTCTAAGAAAGTGTAGTGATACATTTTGACATGTAGGTAGTCAATGTATGCAGATCTACAGCCACATTCCTAAACAAATGTTCAGAAATGCAGGCAACTCTTTTGATCCATAGCAACCAACCAATTATAGGAATTTTCATCTCTACATTATCAGAAGCAGACCTTTTCTACAGCTAATGGGTCTTAGTCAATTTCAGAACAAAACAGCCCAAAATATAATAATAGTATCTTATAACTATAGAGTTGGAGGGTCATCTATTTCCTGCCAATGCTTGAATTCCACAGCTAAAGCCCTCCTGACAGATGACCATTCAACCCATTGCTTTTAAAAAAAACTCCAGCAAAGGATACTCTACTGACGTCTAAGATAGTCAGCTCCACTGTCAAACAGCTCGGGCAATAACAAGTTCTTTTTAATGTTTATTTGCAGTGTCTCATCATTTGAATTTATTAGTACAGATCCTAACCTCTGGAACAAGAGAGAATTCCTTTGCACAGTAACAGGTTCATCCCCTCCTAGCTATTGTGAAAACTGTAGCTCACTTCTGATGATGTAGTCTAGCAATAATGTGATTATGCTTGTAAATAATAATAATAATAATAATAATAATAATAATAATAATAATAATAATAATAATAATATCCCAGTTTTTCAAACCCTGTAAACTCTTGCTTAATACTGTTTTAAGGGGGGGAAGGGTTTGTTATATTGTATATATATATATATATTATGTGGATTTCATATTTTATTGTTGTAAGCCGCCTAGATTGGTATTCCAGAGGGCGGGGTATAAATAAATTTTATTATTATTATTATTATTATTATTATTATTATTATTATTATTATTATTATTATTGCTTTATTATATAACTGCTTCTGACTAAGAATTATAAGGACACACAAATCTCCTGACATCTCACATTTGCTGTAGTGTAATTTCACATACTGGAGGCATGCATGATGAAATGAAAGTTAGTTCAAGGTCAGTGTATGATAAATCAAGAAGGAAATGAAGAGCAGAGGGAGGGAAGGAGGGAATATGGGTGGAGGGAGAAGGACAGTGGGGATCCTTTCCAAACTTCACTGATACTCACAAGAAAGCAATTCACAGCTGAAACTGCCTTGAGAATTTGTTATAGTGGCAATTTCCACTCCCAACCCCAATAGTGATCATGCTTGCCATTTCTTTTCAAACAACTGACTTTTACAGTGTCACCTTTGGACCATGAGTATCTTAGCAACCATCATGTCCTGGTTGAGTGAAAGTCTTTCCAGGTAATTTACAGTTCATTTGATTCCAGTGAATTAAAAAATATTGCAAAGACAGGCTATTGTAAGAACTTGACCAATAATTTTGTAATGTATCATGCTTATTAAATAAGGGGACAAAATACAATTGTAATTTGTAACTGATTATTATGAATTCAGCAGGATGAGTGACCAAGCATAAGATCTACAATTATATAAATGATGTACAAAACAGCAAAGGATGGGCAAAGTTTGATGCTATGAGATATCCTATGATTAGACATAATAGTAAGTCAAGAAATATTTGGCACTCATGTTAAAAAATGAGGTGACATGTAAATTAACCAACTGGAAGATCTTACCTTTACAAAATAGTTGTATGGATTTAATATTCAATCCAATATTAGAACATAGAATAGTAACAGAGGAACATGTCTTGTAGAAGTCAGACTGTTGAACCATCTATCTCAGTATTGCCTACACTTGCCACCAAGTCTTTTTCAGGCCTTAGCAGAATGATCAAGCACTGACATTGAACTGTCTAACTTCAAAGCACATGTGTGAGAGGCTTATTCCACCCTTTTCCCCACTAGATGTAAGGTTCTGCCAAAATCTCTGCCACCACCACATGTGCATACTTCCACAAATCTCATTTCTACAACCAAAAGTGAGAGCTTTCTATTATTCTTACCTCTGCCACCATTGTAAGGATCTCCTCCTGTCCTTCTGCTGTGGCCACCAACTGTGGGGACCTACTATAAGCCCTCAAGATTCCTGTATGGGATATTACGCAACCTTTAACTCCACTGGTCCCAACTCTCTCTATTCTCTGCTGCCACCACAGAGCCTGTGTTTGAACTCAATCTTTATATATCTAGTATTCCTAAAGGCCAAAAGCATGTGGTACAAAAACAATGCTTTACTAACAAAAGTTGAACGCTACAGATTTCTATAAGTTTAAAACAAGTATTTTACTTTCATTCACATTATTTTAGCTAACCCAAACTATTAAGCTTCACTCATTAATTCCTAAACCTGATTAATGGGGAGCACCATGGGCCTCTGTTACATGTTTTGGTTATCCACCTCAGTGAAAATGACCTTGGCCTTTTAAAGGATAAAGCCCTTGTCATTCAAGCCTGGGATGGCATTGAATGCATTCGATCATCTTGGCCAGGGCTGGCTGTTATTTGGTTTGCCATTATTCCCAAACATATTTGGAGTGGTGCGAGAGACCCTCAAAGTATCAATATGAGGGAGGGGGAGCCGAGGGGACGGCTCCATCACCCCTTTCCCATGCCGCCCATTATTGTGTTATTGTTTTATTATTGTACTGTTATATTGGTTTGTTTTTACCTCGGAGCATGTTGTTTTAATTTATTGCTAGTTTAATACTGTTTTAAGGGGTGGGAGGGTTGGATGTGGAATAGAATGTTTTAACTTGTGTATTTTAGATGCTGTAACCCGCCTCGATTGCTCTGCAGAGGGGCAGGCTATAAATAAAATTTATTATTATTATTATTATTATTATTATTATTATTATTATTATTATGACTCAAAAGAAGGTCAATAGGGAGAAGAGGAATCCCATTGAATGGGTCACTTCCTCCTACATCCCAAGATAAAGTTCCAACTGTTAGCGTGGTTACGCAGCGTGTGATGATCCATGTCAACGTGCAGCAGCAGAATCACAATCTTCTCAGATGTAGCATGTCAGCTGGAGAAGTATCACTCTGCTTCCAGACAAAGTAAAGAGACTCCACAGACAGATGTCTCCCTGATGAGGCTTTAATCTTAGTTCCTCTGTGTACAAGGCTATATACAGCAATGACAACCATCCAACATGACTCTATCAACCACCGATCTCAACACCAACCACATGTGTGTCCAGAGGCTTCTACCTTATATAGCCAGGGCTCCATGTGGCCTTCTGGACCTCCCTCTTCCTGTGGACACCTGTCACTCACCCTGAATGACTCTGCAGTTTTGCAGCAGTTCTCTGTGCTTTGCACACAAGGTGACCATCTCCATGATATCACTTCCCATGACACAGCATGAGACAGCATAACTCAGCTCCAATCAAATGCTATGTCATCATGGCTGCTGCTATTCCCCACATTGTACATTTTCCCCTGGGAATCCTTCCTAACACCAACAACCAGGGCTCCACTGATCAGACTGTTAGGTTTAAATGGGATATAGAGTCAATGTTAAAATGTTGA
>JAIPUX010001232.1:39054197-39086705 GCA_020142125.1 Phrynosoma platyrhinos
GCTTTTGCTGTTTTTCAATAAAAGAAGCTTATTGGAAGTTCCAGGTTTCGGAGTTTGATTTTAAAGGAGTGTTTACAACACTTCATCAATATCAATTTCCAACACAGACAGCATTCACCTATCTGAAGCAGGGATCCAGTTGTTTCTTAGGAGATCTGCATCAGGGGATGAAGGCTATTTTAGACATTCTGGTGGGGAATAGGGGCCAAGCAGACATTTGCCCCTTATCCATGGCAGGTAGTGGGTTCAGTGATCACCTATGGCACCCTTTAGGTGAAGGATATGCCTCTGGAACTGCCCTCATGCTTCATGTGGCTAGGGGGTGAGGAAGGAGACTGTGCTTGGGGATCTTGCTAAGGAATCTTGCCCTCCACAAAATTTGTTGTGTGTCTTGGGGGTTGAATCCTCTGGTAGGTCTTTCAGCAGTTGGCAGGTTGGGGCGCAACCTAGTTTTTTTTTTATTCTCCTCGGGACTCAAGTGTTTCACCCAAGGGAAGCTGTGGAAGAGGTCTGAGTGAAACCAATTGCCTCACCTGGTCTCACATTAGGTTGCTCCCCCCCCCAATTTTTATTGCATTTCTCAGGAAATAAGTAACAGTTTTTAAAAAGTTGGCCATACTGTGGGCTCTTCTTATCCAAGGGCTTGCCATCTGTAGATTTAAGCTTCTGTGGATGAGAAGCCCCATTGTTTTTAATGGAGGTGCATGCATGCATCAGCATGAGTGGCCACTTGTACATCACACCACCATAGGAAACAACAGACTTTCGGTCCTGTGTTTTTTGTTCTCCATGAGGGGAGGATGGGGTGGAATGGATCCCTCTCAGATATGACTGTATTTTATGCCAAGTTCTGTGTGTGGTCTCCTTATTTCAATAGTTGGCCATCAAATACATTTTAAATTAAAATTTGAGTATGCAATAAAAATTACAAAGTTACAGATAAGTAAAAAAAAAAAAAGAAAGAATATATAAAAATAAAAAGTGACTTCCACTTTTCATTTTAGTGGGCCTATCTATCTGTCTGTCTGTCTATCTCAATATCTACTATTATTATTTGCCTTTTCTGCCATTTCCTTCCTGTCAACTCTCAAAACCAGTAACTGACAGGTCACAGTCTTTTCCCTGAAGAAAGTCTATAAAGGGAAACCAGACTTTTACAAATGACTCCATCAATTTTTCCATAATCAAAGTAGATAATTTGACCATTTCTGCTAGTTTGTTGAATTTTAGTAACTAGTCCTCCTTTGAAGGTAATGTTGAGTTTCTCCACCTTTGAGCATAGATTATTCTTGCTGCAAGTGAGCACGTATTGTAATAGTTTATCATAATTCTTTTTCAATTGTTCATAACCAACCACAACAGGAAAAGTTCTGGCTTCAACTGAATATTAACCTTTAGAATTCATTTAGCATCCAGAACTTTTCAGCTTTATCACAAGTCCATCACATATGATAAAATTCCCTTCTTTTTGTTCAAATTTCCAGCAAACATCTGAACCCTCTTTATACATTTTAGACAATTTCTCTGGTGCCATGTACCACTGAGACAACATTTTATAAAAATTCTCTTTAAGGTCATAATACAAAGGTAATTTTTCCCCCTTTGTCCACATCCTTTCCCATTATTCCATTTGTATGTCATATCCAAAATTCTTTATTCGTTTTAACCTAACCCTTAACTTGTTCCTCTTTCATTTCAAACTTTAATAAAAGTTTATACATTTTACTAATCACATGATCATAATCTAAACATAGTTACACTTCAAATTCTGATTTCTCTGTTAAAAACCATACATTTTTTATCCATCTTAAAATCTTTCTAAAAAATGTAAATACAAAAACCACTAGAAGTTACAATTTTCTTTCAGTAGCCATTCTTTTGCTTTACATATATTCTTATTTTGCTAAACATACAGGAGGTCTTGGTAGGCTAATAATTTTTCTTCATCTAGTGTTCCCCTTCCCTAAAATGAGCTTCTTGTGCTGAGACCCATGAAGGCATCCTCTGGAACAACCTTAGTTTATATTTATTCCAAACTTCTAATAAGGGACCACAAACAAAATTATTATTAAAATCCACATTCTCCTTAAATTTATCACACTGTAAATACCCATGTCATCCAAACATTAAATCATAGCTTTCTATGATCTTTGTTTCTCAGCAAAATCCATTCTTTCTACCAAGCCAAGCAGTAGGTAGAAAATACAGTTATAAATCAGGCAAACACAATCCTTAAAAAGACATCATACAGAAGGAACAGGCAATGAGGTGGGGAAAGGAAAAGAAGGAAACTTAGGACCTTTACAGACTGCCAGAAATAGTGCACCTTGAGGCCACTTGCTCAGTGCTAGGGAATCATGGGAACTGTATTTTTTATGGGACATTGAACCTTCTCTGCCAGAGAGTTCTGTTGCCACAATAAACTACAGTTCCCATGATTCCTTAGCACTGAGCCAGGACAGTTAAAGTGGCCTCAATTTGCACTATTTCTGGCAGTCTGCAAAAGCCCTCTGTCTCCTGTCCCACTGCAGAATTAATGCAGTTTGTCACCACTTTAACTATCATAGCTCCATCCTAAAGAATCCTGGAATTTATAGCTTATTATGGCACCAGAGTTCTCTGACAGAGAAGGCTAAATATTTCCACAAAACAACAAATCCTAGAATTCCATAGCATTGAGCCATGGCAGTTAAAACAGTGTCAGTTTACATTAATGTTGCAGTGTAGTTGCAGCCTCAGATTATGATAGTGAATCCCATGTATGAGTTCATATGCACATATGAATATGTGTTCCTATTATGTGAGCTTGCCATCCTTTTTAGGGGGATCGTCAAAGACATGTTTCTGACTGAGAGAGAACAGAAAAGAACCCTGCCCTAGGTCAAAGTGTATTGTACAATGTTGCTTGTTGTGACATTAATTCTGCAGTGTAGTTGCAGCCCCAGATTATGGACTTTATCACACAGGGGAAATCCTGTGCAGAAACGGGATTTAAAAGGTGGGGAAAACCCACAAAAGCAGGTAGATTTTCACACACATCACTTTTAAACTGTTTAACCCGAACAGAAAGTAGTCAAAAGCCACTTCTTTTTACTTTTGGGATTTACTGAAAGTAAAAAGAAACGGCTTTTGACTACTTTCTGTTTGGGTTAAGCAGTTTAAAAGTGACGTCTTTAAATTTACTTGCTTTTGTGGGGGTTTTTTCCTATTCAGAACTCTGTTTCTGCATGGGATTTCCCTCGTGTGATAAAGTTCTATGATAGCAAATCCTATGTATGAGTTCATATGCACATATAAATTTGTGTTCCTGTTATGTGAGGTTGCCATCCTTTTGGAGGGAATAGTCAAAGACATGTTTCTGCTTGAGAGAGAACAGAAAAGAACCTTGCCCTGGGTCAAGGTGTTTTGTACAATGTTCATTGTTGTGACACTTAAGACAGAAAAGAATAACCACACCTAGACATTCTCATTCATTCAATAAAAGTACCATAGTAACATTGGTATCTCATAATAACAATTTGCTCTCCTTTCTTTGCACCCCAGATCAATTGCTTGAGCCAGCTGCCTCACTCTGCCTATGCCAGGGCAGCCCCCCATCACAATGTGGCTAGCATACTCTTGAAGGCATCAGCTAGGTACAACTGGACAAGGCAAGATTTCTCCTTCTTATCTTTCTTCCAGATTCATTTCTCAGTAACATCATCATTCCTCAATAACAAATTTGTTGGTTCTGCATAGTGGTTGTAACATTTATTTACTTCATTCCCAAAATGGGAAACAAGACAGTTTACAACATAGCCTGAACCAATCTAATTGTAAAAAAGAAAGAAAGAAAGAAAGAACCCACAATCATTTAAAACTTTGAATAAACTATCCTAATTATAAAGAACTAATATAAAACAATTTGAAAGCATTTAAAATACAAGATACAGTGTCCCTCCCACCATTCAAAGAACCATCTGAAGTTACTAGTTAATCATCAAAAAACTGATCTAAATAGCTTTGCCTGCTGATGAAAGGAAAACAGGATGATTTCTAAAATGTACATGCCTAAAGCAGAGATCTTTTTTGTCTGTATACTTTTCAGAATTGAGTGGAAAAGGTGCTCTGTATTCATTTTTAAAAGGGGGAACAAAGGAGGGAGGAATCTTAAGTCTAATCTGCACTGCAGAAATAGTTTGATGCAGCTTTAGCTGCCATAGCTCAATGCTATGGATTTCTGGGATCTGTAGTTTTGTGAGATATTTAACCTTGTCTGTCAGAACTCTGGTGCTCCACCAAACTACAAATCCCAGGATTCCATAGCATTGAGCCATGGTAGTTGCACTGGTGTCAAACTGTATTATTTTGCCATGCAGATTAGATTTTAGGATGTTATTTGAAGGTGCTGCCTAAATCCTGTTTTTAGTTTTAACTACAATTGACCCAGTGAATCAATGGGATTTGACCATGTGTTGACTCACCATTTAACAGTTGGGACTAACCAACAGGATGCCAGCCATATACTTGGCGTGTTTTTTTTTAAAATATATTTGAATAACATGTCCTTTACACTGGTATGATGTTAATGATATCACCAGGGCCTGGCCCCATGACATCACAAGGGGTCCTCCCTAAGTCTCATGTTTTGGTACTCCAATCTCAGGGCCTGGGACAGTCCTGGCCTAGCAGCTTTGGTTACAGTCTTTTTGGTGAACTATAACTCATACTATGAGTCATATTAATTATAACATATTATTAAAGTTATACTTTTTCCAGGGATCCACAGCAGTGGCAAGGAATGGCAGACCACATATCCTTACTACAAACAGCTTACACCATCATCGCCTTAATTCTTTCCTTTCTACAATGCCTGCAGGCTTTTTCCTCCTGCTACCACCATCTACACCAGTGTAGTTATACCAGGATAGTGTACCAATAAGATTCCAGCCTTTTTTTTTATCTGCTTTGCTCCATTCCTGAAAGCACTAGACTGTTCAACTAAGCTATAGGTAACATATTATGATAAGTTTTAAGCACCCTCTGCAATTTAATTATCTCAAGCTACACTGGGTTTCTTGATCAAACAGACTGAATCTCTCCATTCAATCTGGTTGCAAATGGTTCCACTTCATCTACTGAAATCTGTCTATCTCTTACTGAAATCTGAAATAGAATTTCTGCTTACACTAAGTGGAAGAACACAAAGAAGAGAAAGCATAGAAATGTGATGGGAATGTGTTGGGGGAAACTGGGGGGGGGATCCCCACCAACTGCCAGTATTATTTCAAATGTTGGGGAAATTAGCTTTTGCAAAAAGCATGGTTAACCTTTGGACTGTTTGCACCTGTTTATACTAGTACTAACTGAGGATAACTCCAAGTTTGTAGTAAATTAGGAGAGTTGTTATTTATAAAAATATGCAGAAATCACACACACACACCATAGCACTTCAAACAGACAAAGCATACAGAGCTAACTGAAATTGAAATATGGAAATGTGATAGCTGAGATTTAGGGGTTTACAGGGGGTTATAATTACCTGTCCAATGAGTAGACCACATAAAGCTGGAGTGGATGAGACTGAGAGGTCTGAGGGCAATACAGAACATACATAGAGTGTGGGGTATATGGCAGCTGTGTGTGCAAGGTTAGGTTTTGGAGCTATATTTATAACTAAAATATTGCCTCAAGTGGCAGGCTACCTTGCCATGTAACAAAGTCTGGATGTCTTTCCCCAGGAATCAATAATGGAATTCCAGACTGGTTGATTTTAATTTTTTTGTGACAAAAACAGTGATTGGATCAGGGTATCCCCAAGATGGGTGGACAGGGAAGTCTGACTAGGAACACAACAGAGGATAGGCAGAAAGATTGGCTTACTGCTTTGGGTGCAAGGAGATCCTTTGTATCAAGTTGTAATAGGAAATGCAGCTGACGTGGGGAAGGAAGGAGCAATTGATAAACTCATCTGAATTTGATTGTCTTGTTTTTCTCAAAGTGGACATGCCTCAGGACACTTTCCTTTTTTCCTGGGAACCTGACCTAGTGTTCCTGAAATGTCATCAATCTCTCAAAAAATTATATCTCCAGATATGAAGTATGAAATATGGGGACCCCAAAATACAACATGCAGTGTGTACTAACAAATGGCAGAGGAAGACTGATACCATTTCTAGCACTTGTTTGTTTCTCAAACAATTGCACCCAGATCACACTTCTTCCTCAGCATCTTATGGGAGGTTGCCTTGATCTTTACCTTGATGGACACAGTTTCCAAACTAGGGAGCACATCACTGAAAGGGTGGTGAAGAATACTTGACATGTGGATGCCCTGAGAAATGACCCAGATATCCATTTTTACTTTTCTTTGTTTTTCAGAGTAGAGGCAAGTGCCTAGATTCTATGAGAGAGTGTTGGATCTCTAGGTTTGGATTCCTGGGTTATCAGAGATGAAAGTAAATCAAGGGAGGAAGAATAGATGGATATCCAGATCCTTGGATTTCCTGACCAGATGTGAGCTTCTTTGCTTAGGTTGTTGCAGGGTGCATCTGCACCATAGAATTAAAGCAGTTTAACTGCTATAACTCTGTCATACAGAATTCTGGAATTTGTAGTTTCATGAGTCACCAGAGCCCTCAAGAGAGAGGTCTAAATACCTCACCAAACTACAAACCCCAGGATTTTGTAGGACAGAGTCATAACCATTACAGTGGTGTCAAACTGCCTTTGAAGTGCTCTCAGTCTTTGGGCTATCCAAGCCCACGATAGTCACTGCACACTTCTATTGCATCTTGGCATGGGAATTGGTCCTCTTTCTCCCACATAGGAAGGGAAAATGAAAGCAAAAGCAGTGGGCAGAGCTGATGGCTATATTCTTTTTTTTCCCCACCAGTGAATGGTATCTTGGCTCTTCCTTCTGTTCCAGGCCAATTAGCAAGCAGAGTGGCAGCCTGGATGGATAAATGGAGAAGAGCAGCAGAAGGACATCCTCCCACACTGTCGGATGAAGTGGATGCTTCAGTTGAAAACTCAGTAGCCACCATATGTTTCACATTTGGCTTTTTCTTGGCAGAGGGAAAATGTCTGAGTATGTGTTTTGCGCACATGTGTCCACTGCATGTGCACAGGAATGTCTGAACAGTCCTAGTTTTTTTCTGCAGGTTGGGATGAGTTCAAGTCTCTAATCAGTTATGCACAAATTACCCCAAACTGCACATACTTTTCTAATGGTGGAAAAAGGTTTACTATGGGGTTGAACAGATGGCCCATAAGAGGCGGTGTCCTGCTGCCCCTTTCCTTGACAGATCGGGGTCAAGGCAACCGCACACTGTGGCCCTGATTGTGAGGTTTGCCACTCTAAAAAGAGCTGGCAAATGCTGCTCCTTTTTAAAGTGGTAAAATGCCACTCTTGCCGTGGCAGCGGTGGTGGCTTTTTGGCGTCATTTGGCACAGTATGTGTGAACACAGCACCAAGGAAGCACCCTGACACCTCCCACCATGTAGTAGGGTGCACAGCATGAGGACAACATGGGACACAGTTGGGGCGGCTGGCGTGCGGCCACTATGCTCCCACTCTGCCCCCATGCTAGCCCTTGTGGCTGGCCTGTACAGCTGCTATGACAGCATTGATAGATGTTTAGAAATAATGGACAAATTACTTTAGGCTCAGCACCATCAGGCCTAGAATAAGAAGAAGAGCCCTCCCTCCATTCCATCCGATGTCATCTGGGGGAGAGACGCTAGGCACAGCACCATCAGGACTAGAAAAAGAAGAATCCTTACTTCTTAAAGGATGGGTGGGATTAGGGATTTTATGTTCTGTTTAATATATCTGTATGGAAATTTTAATGTTGTAAGCCGCCCCAATTGCTCTGCAGAGGGGCAGGATATAAATAATAATAATAATAATAATAATAATAATAATAATAATAATAATTATGCACTTAGGGCAAAAAAATGAAATGCATAGATATAAGATGGGGGACACGTGGCTTAATGAGACTATGTGTGAAAGGGATCTAGGAGTCCTAGTAGACCACAAGTTGAATATGAGTCAACAGTGTGATGCGGCAGCTAAAAAGGCCAAGGTGATTTTAGGCTGCATTAATAGAAGTACAATATCTAAATCAAGGGAAGTAATAGTGCCATTGTATTCTCCCTTGGTCAGGCCCCACCTGGAATACTGTGTCCAGTTCTGGGCACCACAATTCAAAAAGGATGTTGAAAAACTGGACTGCATCCAGAGGAGGTGACTAAAGTGGTAAAAGGTCTGGAAACCATGTCCTAGGACTCAGGGAACTGGGTATGTTTAGCCTGGAGAAGAGATGGTTAAGTGATGATATGATAGCTCTGTTTAAATATTTGAAGGGATGTCATACTGAGGAGGGAGCTAGTTTGTTTTCTGCTGCTCCAGAGAACAGGACCCAGAACAATGGATGCAAGCTACAGGAAAAGAGATTCCACCTCAAAGTTAGGAGGAACTTCCTGACAGTGAGAGCTGTTCAAGAGTGGAACACATTCCCTCTGAGTGTGGTGAAGTCTTCATCTTTGGAGGTCTTTAAACAGCAGCTGGATGGCCATCTGTTTGGGATGCTTTGATTTTAAATTCTGCATGGCAGGGGATTGGACTGGATGGCCCTTGTGGTCTCTTCCAACCCTATTATTTTATTATTTATTTTGTTATGTTTATATCCCATTTTTCATCTGTTGAGAACAAGATGGGGTACATGGTTCTCCCTTCCCCAACTTATCCAGTGGTGGCTGGTAATTCCCATATCAGTGAGGTGGCAAATCTGTTTTGGGTTTTAGTCCATAATCTGGTCAGGAAAAGGTTTACTTCCTTGCAAAACTCCTTCAAAATATAGCCTAAAACCTGAAGTTAATCCACAGATCATGTGACATGGGAACAACCAGTTGCAGCTGAATTTATCCTGACAAACTCATGAGATAGGTCAGCCTGAGAAAGAGTGGCCAGGCTAAGGTCACCCACTGATTTTTGTGATGCACTGGAGGCTAATACTTTGATATCCTCACTCCCAGTCCAACATTATAACCACTACACCACACTGACAAAATGAATAGGTTTTACACAATGATATTCTTCAGTGTTGCAGTTGCTAAATGGGACGTGATTAAACTGTAAAAGTCCAACAAATCCAAGCTAAATGGCTTGTGATTTACACCTTAAAACTGTCAGTAGTTGTTAGGTTAATCACCTGCTGTATGCAAAGGTTATAAGGTTAATCTTCTTCACAATCCATGTTTCTTTGGCTAATAATGTGAATGAACATATTATACTATACTGAAAAACTTCAATTAACATGAACACGTTTAACTAGAAGAGAAATTCTAGTGTTTCTTGAATATCCCCTATTTCAAATAGGTTGGTTCAAATTAATTTCCCAGCAGCCTTCTAATAGCTACAAACACACTGTACAGCAAGGACAAGGATCAAAAGGCCTTCTAGATTGTGGACCTTCAGTTCCCATAAGCTCTAGCTAGCATAGCAATTAGTGAGAGTTGCTGAAGCTGAAGTCCAACAACACCTGCAAAACCACCTCTGATTTACACTCTCTACCAGCCATTATGGAAGGTTTGTATTCTAGTATATTACTTACAATTAACCAAAGATATTGAAGCTGGGAAGTAATAGGTACAAGGTGAGAAGAGTGCAAAACAGTAACTGAAAGATTAAGGACTTTACCACACAAGAAAAGAAAGGCAAAACTGATCTGAAGAGTAGCAACTTTCTCTATGGCACTCCACATACCTTATAGCACTTCTGTTATCTTCCTGAGGGGAGACAGTCATCAAAGCATGCCTTTTGCTGAACAGATTTTTACTATTAGGGAAAAGGCATACTTTGATGACAGTCTCCCCTCAGAAGAGAATGGAAGTGCTACGAGGGCATGAAGAGTGACTACTCTCCTGATAGGATTCATCTTTCTTTTCTCATGTAGTAAAGTCCTAAGATGTAAAAGTGTCAATAGAATTCAGCCTAAGATAAAATCTTGAGAACAATGTTGGAGAATAACATACAATGGTGCAACATTACAATTTAAGACAGAAGAAAACAGAAGTGTTGAGCACAAGGCTACAGCCAATAAGTGCATTTTCTGATCCAACAACATTACAGAGGGAAGCAAAAAGATTTCAAATTACTGTATATACTCAACTATAAATTGACCTCATGTATAAATTGAGGGAAGATTTTGGGGCCAAAATTATGGATTTTGATATGACCTGTGGATAAGTCAATGGTAAAATGTCGGGGCATGTAATGAAGGGTGCAAAGGACAAAGCAAAGTAAAACAATGCAAAAAAACTTACAAAATTCCAGCAGGCATAATGTTTGTGCTCATACTAAAAGCTGGATGGATGAGAGAGTAGAAGGGGATAAGTGCTTCCAGGGGAGATTAAATTTTTTTCATTCACCAGGGAATAGTTGCATACACCCACACACCCATAAGTTAAAATTCAGTACTTACATTGACCTGTAAATAAATCAACTCAGATTTTTTTGGGTCAGTTTTTAACCTGAATTTCTAGAGTTATATATGAGTATATATAGTAGTAGTAAGACATTAGTGATAAGACCAGGGGCCCTTTCACACTATATAATTATTGCACTGTGGTAGCTTCCTATGAAGTCTTGGGATTTGAAGTTTACAATAGTGTACTTTGAATTCTTAGCCAGAGGGCTCCTCTAGTTATACCTCATTAAACTACAAACCCAAAGGATTCTATAGGATGCAGCTATAGTAATTAAAATTGAATCATTGTGTTATTGATGCGCAGTGTGAATGGGCCCCTGATAAAACATCTGAGTTAATAAAAAACCTGAATCTAAATCACATATGACCAGAGCTTAGCTGGTGGTTTGGGGAGTTGTAGTCCAAAGAGTAATCTCTCCATGTGCTCTTCAGGAATTGTGGAACTCTAGTTTTATAGATGTTTTAAAATGCAGATAGTTCCACATCAAGGCGGATTTCTCTGAAACTGGGCAATTTTTAAAAAGTCTGTCTTTTGTCCTATGGCAGTGATTAGATGAGTAGTGAGGTATAAAGACAGACAAATTGGATAATAGGCAGCACTGGGAATTTGAGGTAGGCACAATTAGGTGTAGAAGTGATAAAGAAACCTTTGACATGAAATGCTTAAATTATGTATACAGAGCATATGGTGAGTTAAGATAAGTGTGCATTATTCATAATAGGAAAATATTTGTATAAAAAAATAAAATAAAATAATGACCTGGCAAAGGAATGTAGAGGAATGTATAGATGTACAAGTCAATACCCAGCATTTAGATAACCTGTGGAATTCACTGACACAAGTCATTATTATGGGACTTTATCACATATAGCTTTTAAACCACCATAAAATTTTGATAAAAAGGGCTTGGGTGATTACTATTG
The DNA here is from genome assembly GCA_020142125.1 of Phrynosoma platyrhinos. Taxonomy (NCBI): domain Eukaryota; kingdom Metazoa; phylum Chordata; class Lepidosauria; order Squamata; family Phrynosomatidae; genus Phrynosoma; species Phrynosoma platyrhinos. The sequence goes on from JAIPUX010001232.1 coordinate 39,065,597, forward strand.
TGCAATGCCATCTCCCTTTCATTGTTGTTTTGTCATAAAAGTGTAACAACTTCTATACCTTGCCACTAATGGAAAAAAAAACACCAATAGCCTCCAAATATTGCTGGTATAGCACTAGTTTTCAGGTGCAGTAAATTATCCTGTGGCAGTTCTGGGATTGCTCAGTCACATAGTGTCAATATCTCCTCCTCACTCCTGTCCCCCTCTCCTTTGCTATTCCAGAACAGACTTTTTTTCTATTTTCTGTTATATATTTTTGTTAAACCATGTTCACATAACTCCAGAATTGCATTGAAAAAAACAAAAACAGAAACATGAAGCATACTGGGCAAAGCATCAGGTAGAAGGGCAGGTTTAAGGATGAGGGTAGAAGAGAGCATGAGGGTCAAGTCATGCTATTGAAGGGACGTGCAGTACAGAGTGCTCCCAAATGGGTGTGTATGTGTTTTCCTTCATTAATGTGCTCATGGTGAGAATGGAGGTGGTATGAGAAACTACATTGTCACCAATTTGGTGATTTTAAAAGAAGATTCAATAAATTTGTGAAAGTTAGGATCATTAACAGCTACTAGTCAGAAGGGTTGTATATCACCTCTACTGTTAGAGGCAATATGCCTTTGTATAGTATTTGCTACCTGAGATGGAAAGTGGAATTGCACTCACATCCTGCTGGTGAGCTTCCAAAAGTCAACTGTTTTGGCACAGAATATTGGACTAGTTAGGCTTTTGGTCTAGGCCAACATGATCCTTTCATGTTCTTATTCACAACAGAGAAATTTTGCAATTCTTATCAAAACACATCAACATTTATTCAAAATACTAGGAAACGTTTTTGTTGAGGAAAAACCTACATGTTCGTCCTCTGACACATGTCTTCAAAGCCTGGCTGTTGCTTCTCCTTTACAATGTAGGACCAGAAGAAGGTCTAATTTCTAGCAGGAAAAATGGCAGGCAGAAGGAGAGTGCTTAAGGCTTATGGTAGGAGTCATATACAAGGAGAAAGCGGAATAACATTGTCTAAACATATTGCAGAGAATACTGTGAAGCCAACTAAAATGGCTTTTGAAAAACAAAATAACTCATCTGTGTTTCTTCATCATGTCCAGCTATTAAATGCTTAAAATTAAATATCACTGAACATCAAGTACAGTGGCCTGGTATTTGGAGAATATATGACCCAGAGAACATCTGGGCAATATTTGCCATATAAATTTCCAGAGGAGAATGGGGATTTCTCCTCAATTTCAGCACTCAGCATGTTGCCTGCAGTTACTCAGTCAGTCATTTTTTAAAAAAGAGAAATAAGATGTGATAAAAATGAGAAAGAAATAAAAAAGAATAATCCCTTGAGCTGATATGGTTTTCATCAAAATATACATCCATGTTAGCTGAAAACTGATATCATGAAGATAAATTAGAAACACCTGCCATTGGCAGATAGGGTTATAACATCACTATTAAATTTCTTCAGTGACGGTCAATCAACCTGCAAGAATTCATTGGTTTTCACTCTTTTGCCTGCTTTTTTAAAATAGCTCTGTTGTCACTTAGCAGGCCCCTGAATTGTGTCAGGCTCTTGAGATGAACAAACTAAAGACTTTTAAATCGGGGATGGATAGGGACTGTTGCTGTTGCTGCTGCTGCTGCTGCTGCTGTTGTTGTTGTTGTTGTTGTTGTTATTATTATTATTATTATTATTATTATTATTATTATTATTATTATTTCTTATGTACCTTTCCCCATGGATAGAGGTGGGGAACAATGACAGATTAAAATACAACACATAACATCAATTAAAATATATAACCACTTAAAACACATAATATCAGTTTAAAAGAATGTATAAGCCAGTACATATTAAACAATCAGTCCATAGTTAATTTAAAATTCATAATTTAAAAATCTGGATAGGCCTGCCAGAAGAGTCTGGTCTTTAATGCTGTTTTAAATTCAGACAGGATATTCAGCTGTTGAATCTCTTCTGACAAGCTGTTTCTCAGTCAAGGGATGGCTGAAGAAAAGGTTCTCTGAGTGACAGTTGCCAACCTAGTCCTGGATGACTAGAGGAAATGTCCAGAGGACCTGAGTATATGGGGTAGATTATACAGGGGGAGATAATCCCATAGGTAACCTGGACCAAAAGCATGTAGGGCTTTAAAGGTAGTAACCGACAGTTTGTACCTTGCTTGGAAACTGATCACTACCCAGTGGAGTGATTTTAATATTGGTGTAATAGGATCACTCCTAGATGTACCAGTAACTAACCAGACTGCTATGTTTTGAACTAATTGAAGTGTCTGAACTTGGTACAGAACCCAATGTACAGTGCATTGAAGAAGTCCAGCTTTCAGGTTACCACTGTGTGCACTACCATCTTTAGATCCTTTAGCTCAGGGGTAGGCAACCTTTTTGAGCTGGGGGCTGGGTTGCTGTCCCTCAGACAATTGGGGGGCCGAAGCACCAAAAATAAATAAATAAATAAATAAATAAATAAATAATTTTTAAAAAATTTAAAAAAAATTAAAAATATGCATGTACACTCTCTCAGCCCCAGAAAAGCCATGGCAAAACCCCTGTGGAGATTTTGCCAAGAAAACCCCAAGAACAAGTAATAACAACAATAATCAATATCATCATGGCAGACGGCGGTGGCGGCGGCAGGACTGGCCTGGGGCTGGTCCAAAGGCCTCGGGGGGCCGCATCCGGCCCCCGGGCCTTAGGTTGCCTACCCCTGCTTTAGCTCTAGGAAGGGGTGCAGGTGGAGTAACAGTCAAAGCCGATAATAAAGACTCCTGACTGTCACATCTATCTGAGCTGCCATTTAGTGTGAGGGATCCAGAAAGGCCTCCAAGCTGCAGTGGGAGTGTAACCCCATCATGGGTTGGTTGACACACCTCCAAACCTAGGCTAGGATATTTGCCAGTAAGGACCTCTATCTTGGGCCTTTACAGACTGCCAGAAATAGTGCAAATTGAGGCCACTTTAACTGTCCTGGCTCAGTGCTAAGGAATCATGGGAACTGTAGTTTATTGTGGCACCAGAGCTCTCTGACAGAGAAAGTTCAATGTCCCAGAAAAAATACAATTCCCATGATTCCCTAGCACTGAGCCAGGACAGTTAAAGTGGCCTCAATTTGTACTATTTCTGGCAGTCTGGAAAGGCCTACCTAGATTCAACTTAAGCTTGCTTTTCCCTATCCAACTCATTACCCCCTCTAGGCATTCATTCAGAGGAGATGCAGAATCCTTAGCTGAGCAAGTTTTGGAAGGCATGGGGAAATATATTTGGGTGCATTAGCATAGTGATAGCACCCCAGCCCCTGCGTTTGGATGATCTCTTCTAGAGGTTTCATGTAGATGCTGAACTATATTGGGGATAAAATAACACCTTACTGTTTGCCATATAACAGTTTTTTTTTTTTTTTTGAGGAGCAGATGTCCTCAAGCACCACCATCTGGACTCTACCTGAGAGATGGGACCAGAACCAATTAAACACAGTGCCTCCAATTCCCAGACCCCTTAGGCATTCCAAAAGGATACCATGGTTGTTAGTACCCAATGCCATTGAGAGGTCCAAAAGTACCAGAAGAGATACACTCCCCCTGTCATCCACTAAAGCAGGGGTAGGCAACCTTTTTGAGCCAGGGGCCGGGTTGCTATCCCTCAGACAATTGGGGGGCTGAAGCACCATAAATAAATAAATAAATAAATAAATAAATAAATAAATATTTAATTTTTTAAAATAACAAATTAAAAAATATGCATGCACACTCTCTCAGCACCAGAAAAGCCATGGCAAACCCCCTATGGAGATTTTGCCAAGAAAACCCCAAGAACAAGTAAATAACAATAATAATCAATATCATCATGGCGGGCAGCAGCAGGGGACAGCGGTGGCAGGACCAGCCTGGGGCCGGTCCAAAGGCCTCGAGGGGCCACATCTGGCCCCGGGCCTTAGGTTGCCTACCCCTGTACTAAGGCAACCAAAGTGGTCTCAATTTGTATTCTGCTCTAGACCAAGTCTGAGATGGGTCTAGGATAATCTATATCATCTAAGAATGCCTGGTCTTGGGAGGCAACTGCCCTCCTGATCACTCTCCAAAAAATGGAAATTTTATACTGGTCTATGGTTATTTATGTCCAAAGGGTCCAGGGAGGGCTTTTAAATGAAATTGTCATACCACTGCTTCTTTTAAAGAAGATGGAAAATTTTCCTCCCTGAGAGATGCATTAATTGCAGCTGAGATCTATCTGCATCTCTTCCCTAGGTGACCCAGGAACAAGAGGACAAGTTGTCTTCCTCACTTGTCCTAACATCTTGTCCACATCTGCCATAGTCACCTGTCAAACTTCTGCTACAGAAGATTATCATACATGATCCAACGTGACTTATCCCTGATGGGACAGACACACATATAACCAGCAATGACGAATCTTAACACATTTCTCGTAGGTAGCCTGTATGCAGCCCATATCTATCCCATCAAGGATAAGTCATGCTGGATCACCTGTGATAATCTCCAGTCAGCCCTCTATTGGATTCTTTATCTACAGATTCAACTATCCATGGCTTGAAAACATTAAAAAAAATATAAATTCTAAAAAGCAAATCTTGATTTTGCCATTTTATATAAAGCAAATTCATATACGTCACTTTATAACACCACTGTAATTGATAGGATTTGAGCATCCAAGGATTTTGGTATCCACAGGGGATCTTAGAACCAAACCCCACTAGATAACAAGGATCCACTGTGTAACAGTGGCATCTAAATAGGCTTTTATCTTAGATTTTTTTTCTCCTGTGAAATTATCATTAAAGAGTCACAGCTAAGGGCTCAAGAATTGAATTCAGAAGGGATGGTGGGCAGCACAATATCCAAAATAATTCACTGGATGTGAATTTGCAGATGCCCATTTTTCTCTTTACCTAAAGACTCAGGAAGCATAGCACTTTCTTGGGACTTCAAACCCTGAGATCTGTGAAGCCTAACTTCCATGTTAAGGTGGGGTCAAAAACATTGCAAGATTCTTCCCTCTGTATAGATAAAATAGCTTCTTCTCTTATAGCAGTTGCAAAAATGGAGAGATGGCTTTCAGTTAAGCAGTAAACAAACAGCACAACAATAAACAATAACTTTGTTGAATAATTACAACAGAAATAGGGTAGTAAACGATATTCCAATATATGTTAAAACAGTTTGAAATCTCTTCCAGAAATAGCGGTGGTGTGTGTGTTGCAATGAGATGTGTGGCCATAATGTGAAAAATAATGTCAGAGCAGCTGAAAATGGCTTTAAACAAACATTCTGCTTCTTTATTCCTTCATGTTCACATTTCATTTTCTCTGCATCAGTCCACTGAGGTTTATTCCATCTAGAGATGTTTCTTTTCTTTTTCCTGCTCTTGGTTGGGCATGGTTGTGGCAGAATATTTATCTTTCCTTTCTCTGCCTTCCGTTCCCTTCCCTTCCCTCAAGGAGGCCACAGAATATCCTGTGTTCTGTTCAGCAGATGATTGTAAAAGAACAGCAAACAGGCCTCTATGCACAACTCTCGAGGAAATTATATACAAATTAATAAAAGTGGCAAAGCTTCATAAATAATACATCACACAGCACCATCCACTGTTGTCACAACAACAAGAATGACAACAAAAAGTGGGGGTGGGGAGGTGGGGCTCTTTCCTGTATATGCTGGAAGGCTTTGAAGAGAAAGAACACCTCCCTCACCCTTCCATTAGGAGAAATCCATTTGTTTTGAAATGGAAACCTTAAGCCACAGCAACAGTGTTTAATTAATCTATTGGCCAAACTGTCTGCTGGGACATCTGGATAAATGGGAGGGAGGGACAAGTTAAAAGTCCATCTGTCCCATTTGATCCTGGAGAAAACAACTGTACATCTAGATGAGACATAGGACAATTATTCAAGCAAGAGTGTTGGGATATATGAATCCTTCTGTTTTAGGTCCTACTTCCAGACAGGTTTATCCCCTACTCTTTAATAGCCCTTACTGAATTTTACTCCATCTCTGCTGTGGCTATTTATCTTTATCTCCATTCCTTCATTTAAAAGAAATCTCCCATTCCTGTGCCAAGAACACAGGAGAGTTCCTTTGGGAGTTACACCTCAACACAAAGCCTTATCTTGTCCTAAACAGCATCTGATTCATTCAGCTTAAGCACATGTCTCCCAGATCTTTGGGAGAACAATACATCCTTTGTGAGGAATAAATGGCAGATTGAGTGTCTCATCATTGAGTGACTCATCCTTCTTATACCCTCCTTTTTCGTTACCCTCCAGGGAACACTACTATGGTAAGAAGTCTCCTGAGAACCTCCTGTGTATTGAAGAGGATGGTGGGGCATGTTTTAAGGCCAGGATGGGCAACATGTGGTCCTCTAGTTATTGCAATGATTGTGCTGTTTAGCACTGATGGTAGTGAGTCCACCAACATCTGGACAGTCACCAGTTGCCCATTCCAGTTCCAAGATTCATGTACTGAACTGGCCAGAACTATTGGGCCTCATTACCACCTGATAGTGAAAAAAACATATCTCAGTGGTAGAACAATTGATTTGTCTTTAGAAGGACCTAGGTTCAAACTCTGGCACATCCATATACAGTGGTGTGTGTGCTAGAGATTAGACAGCCAGTTGCAAGGTTATGTAATATGAATACACAATGTACAGTCCTAGTCCTATACAACTAGGCATTTAAAACATGAAATAGGTAAACAAGGACTTCAGATACAGTTAAGGAAACAGATATGCTCTATAGACCCACTGTTGAGCCTGATGGCTTTGTCCATTCATAACAGGTTTTCAGCAAAAAAATAACAACAAAAAAAACTGAAAAAATACTGAGATTTTAAGCTTGTAGCTCAAGATGTTTTGGCTCCTTATTTTGGCTTCCAGTAATGCAAAGAGTTGCAGGGGTGCTGCAAATATATGAGATATTCAATTCTTTGCTCATGTTGTTAATGTGGGTTTAAAACTTGTAAACATGGAACATGATATGAAGAGGATTTTATTTGCATATAATCTGCATGCTTTTAGTTTTGCAACTGAAAACTTCAGCTGTTTATGCAGTTCCTTAAACATACACACACATCTATTTCTGTTTCACTAAGGTGATAGCATACTATTTTGCTAAAAATTAACAACCTTGGGGTGATCTTCTCACATGGTATAGGGCAGGCCCATGATGGTGAACCTATGGCACGCATGCCAGAGATGGCATGTGATGCCATTTCCCCCAACACATGGTGGGGAAGAGGAGGAAGAGGAACACACCTGTTTCTTCTCCTTCCCTTTTGTCCCAGGCCTTCATCTGCCTCTCCAGATACATCACTGGCTTAGGCCATGGTCTTCTATGGCTAAATTCTAAAAATAGTCTAACAGCATATGAAATGGGAGTCATAGAACAACAAACCTTATAAAAGTAAGTGACAAGCAGATATCTCAAAACCATACCAGAAACTCATTCAACAAGTTCTTCCAGAAAAAAAAAAAAGCTTCGTAGAATCTCTAAATTTTCAGTAAGGAAACAATAGTTCATTTCTTTGGGAATCTTGTTTCAAAATTGGAGAAAAAGCCCTGCTTTGTGTCGTAGAAAATGAGAAGCCCATTGGACCTCTTTCCAATCCAGTGATTCATCCATCTGTTGCTTTATTTATATCATGCCTTTCTTCATGGTGGTGACTCAAGTTAGCTTACAAAAAGACAAAGAATACAATAAAACAAATGTAGCTTAACACTCCCTCCCACATACAAAATCAAGATGAAAACAGTATTAAATAGGTAAATGTAAAAGTACTCCCCATTGACAAGGTTGTCAAACAGTGTTAAACCAATTAAGAGGCGTGGGGTAGCCGCTGCCCTGATCTGCAGCTAGCAGGGGCAGCCCAGAGCTGTCTGTCTGCAGCTCCCCTATGTCTGTGAATGCAGTGGAATAGAGAATTGAGCCACCTGCAGATCTTAGAGAATGAGCAGATTCATATGGGAAGATTTGTTGTTGTTAACTGTCTTCGCATCGATCTCAGCCCATGGTGATCCTATGGATGAGACATCTTCAGGTGCCCTGTCCTCTACTGCTCTGCCCAGCTTCTGCAAACTCATATTTGTGGTCTCTTTAATAAAGTCCATCCATCTAGCATGTGGCCTTCCTCTCTTTCTATTTCCCTCCACCTTTCCTAACATTAATATCTTTTCCAACAATTCATGCCTTCTCATGATGTGTCCAAAGTACGATAGTTTAAGTCTTGTCATCTTGGCTTCTAGGGATATCTCTGGCATGATCTATTCTAGGACCCATTTGTTTGTCCTTTTGGCTGTCTATGGAATCCTCAGCACTCTTCTCCAGCACCACTTCTCAAATGCGTTGATTTTCCTCCTATCTTCTTTCTTGACTGTCCAGCTCTCACATCCATATATGGTAACAGGGAATATGATGGCTTGTATGATTCTACTGAGTTGTTTGTCTTTGCATTTTAGGATCTTTTCTAGTTCTTTCATAGCCACCCTCCGCATTCTTAATTTTCTCCTGATTTCCTGGCTTCAGTCCCTGTTCTGATCAATGTTTGATCCCAGATATGAGAACTTTTTTACTATTTCTATTTCTTGATTGTCTAGTTTGAATGTGTGTAAATTATCTGTGGTCATTTTTTTTTCTTTATGTTCAGCAGTAAGCCTGCCTTTGCACTTTCTTCTTTGCATGATCTTCCTTAGTAGCTGTTCCAGGTCTGTGAAGTTCTCTGCTAGTATTATGGTGTTGTCAGCATATCTCAGATTGTTGACATTTCTTCCTCTGATTTTCACTCATCCTTTTTCCAAGCCTGCTTTCCTTACAATATGTTCCACATATAAATTGAATAGGTAAGGTGATAGGATTCAGCCTTGTCTGACTCCTTTGCCAATTGGCAACCATTCTGTTTCTCCATGTTCTGTTCTGACAGTAGCCTCTTGTCCTGAGTACAGATTCCTCATTAGGACTATCAGATGTATTGGCACTCCCATGTCTTTAAGAGTGTTCCATAGCCTTTCATGATCTATGCAGTCAAAGACTTTGCTATAGTCTATGAAGCACATGCTGATTTTCTTTTGGAACTTCCTGCTATGCTCCATTAGCCATCATATGTTTGCAATGTGATCCGTGGTGCATCTTCCTTTCCTGAACCCTGCTTGGACCTCTGAGATTTCTCTCTCCATGTGTGATTGGAGTCTGTGTTGCAGTATTTTGAGCATAATTTTGCTTGCATGGGAGATTAGTGCTATGGTTCTGTAGTTGCTGCAGTCTCTTGTGTCTCCTTTTTTTTATGGATGGAGATGTATATTGATCACCTCTAATCTGTTGGCCATCATTTTGTTTTCCATATCTGCTGACACTTGGTTAGCACTAGAATTAACTCTGTCAGTGTGGATTGCAACAGTTCTATTGGTCTATCATCTGTTACTGGAGTCTTGGTTTTTTTGCCATTTCTTTTATTGCAGCTTCCACCTCAGTTTTTAGAATCTGGGGTTCACCTTCATATGGCTCTTTGCTCCATGTGCCCTTCATTTTGTCATCTGTTTTGTATAGTTCTTCTGTTTATTGCATCCAACATCTTTTTATTCCTTCCTGGTCTTGCATTATGCTATTTTTATGTCATAGAGCATCCCAGTCCTAGGTTTGAATTTCCCCTTGATTTCTCAGATCTTGTGGAATAGTTCTCTCATTTTTCCCTTTTTGTTGTTGTCTTCTATATCTCTCCATTTGTTGTTGTAGTCATTTTCCTTATCTTTGCGCACTAACCGTTGTTGTGTTCATGCACACAGACCACTGGAACTTGGCGCACTTGCAAATGGTGTGGAAGCTTTCCCAGATACAGAAGCAGTGGTACCTGTTCTTTGCCTGCTTCAACTTCCAGTTCCAGTATGTGCCCAAGTCCAGAACCATTAGGTCGATGCCCTCTTCTGGAAGTCGGAGTATGCCATGGACCTGGAAGGGAAGCTATGCACTACTATTCTGCACCCAGAGAATTTTGCCACCACTCCAAGGGATGTCACTTTGATGGACCAGATCCATGACTTCCACAGTCAGGACCTGTTGGTGGCACAGCATGCAGCAAAGGGGGTTGGCTCTCCCTTTACACTCTACCACTGGAGCCACCTCTATGTGCTGGCTGGTCCCTGTCTGGAGGAGGTCTTGAGGCTGTGTCACAACAGCAAGCCAGCAGGACATTTTGGCTTCTCCAAGACTCTGCACCTCCTCACTTGAGAGTTTTGGTGCCCCCGTATTTGGGTGGAGGTGGCCAAGTACGTTGACACTTGTCCGGTGTGTCACCATGCTAAGGACCACGTGGGCTGACCCATAGGATTGCTGTTTCCCCTACCTATGCCTTCAGGATCATGGAGGGGGGTTTCCATGGACTTCATCACAGACCTGCCCTTATCTGCTGGCTATACTACCATTTGGGTGATGGTGGACCTTTTCTCAAAAATGGCTCACTTTGTGCCCTGTGTTGGCCTCCATAAGGTGAAGGAGACAGCCTGGATGTTTGTCCAACACATTTTCCGGCTCCATGGACTTCCTGAGAGTATGGTCTCAGATCGCAGCACACAGTTTACCACCCATTTCTGGATCAGTCTGCTGCGGATGGGCATATGGATGGTTGGATGGGCATATGAAGCACACCAACAGGACTCTGGAGCAGTACTCCAGTTACCACCAGGAGAACTGGGCTAACCTGCTTCCTTTGGCCAAGTTTGCCTACAACAACTCAGTCCATGCTTTGACCCTTCTTTGCAACAGGGGGCTTTAATTCTTGAGGCTTCTCTGCTGTCGCCCAAGCCTCATTGGCCCCTGCAGCAGATCAGTGGCTCCAGGGACTCCAGGCTGTGCAAGAGCAGCTTGAGGTGGCCAAGGAGGCGTATAAGAAGGGAATGGATTGGTGATGCCAGGAAGGTCCTCCTTTGCAGGTGGGGGATCCAGTCTGGCTGTCGATGTAGCACCTTCCTCTTCAGTGGCCATGTCTCAAGTTGGATGCCCGGTTCGTGGGGCCTTATAAGATTGTGGCCCAGGTCAATCTGGTGGCCTTCTGGCTCCAACTTCCCCAGATGTGGAAGGTCCACCCCACTTTCCACTGCTCATTGTTGCTCCCAACCATGGGGGTCCGGCCCGATGTCGGCTTCGACCCACTGCTCAATCTAGTCCTGGTGGATGAAGAACAGGAATTCGAGGTGGCCTAGATTTTGGATTCCTGCTTTCATCAGAGTCACCTCCAGTACCTCATCAACTGGGTTGGGTATGGGCTAGAGGAGCATTCCTGGGAGGATGCCGTGGATGTCCATGCTCCCTGTCTGGTTCAGGCCTTCCATTGCCACTTTCCCGATCAGCCTCAGCCTCCTCTGGGTGAGGGGGAGGATGATGGGAAGGAGAGTGATTTCATGCTCTGCCTGGAGGAGGACTTGGAGGATGAGCCAGGATCTCCTCTGGGACCTGAGCCTGCAGCTGTGGAGCCTCAGCACGGCCCTAGTTCTGCTTTGTCAGCTCCAGCAGAGCCTCCAGCAGAGCCTGTGGTCTCCCAAGAAGCTCTACAGCCAAGCCTCCCAGCAGCAGAACCTTTAGACATGAGTTATAAGGCCGTATATGAAGTATCTATTCTCACATATGAACCTCTGCAGCAGGCCTTCTCTCTGATCCACCACCCTTGCAGGTACCTCTGGTGAGAACATGGAAGAGGCCTTCTCTATGCCTGCACCACACTCTGTAATCCCCTTCTGAGAGAGGTTAGACTGCTCCCCTATGCTATCATCCCACAGACAGGTTAAGACTTTTGTGTTATTTCAGCAGGTCTTTGAAGACTAACTACTCAAGGAAAATGGGTCTTGCAGAATTATGTTGTATTATCTTTATTTTGTTTATATGTCTTTTTAGATAGTTATGTTTTAAACTGGTTTTAATTTTGTAGTTAGTTTAATTATATTTTAACTTTTGTGTAGTTAGCTGTTCGAAAGCATGCAAATGCAAGTAGATAAATAGGTACCACTTCAGTGGGAAGATAAACAGTGTTTTGTGCAATCATGCTGGCCACATGATCACAGAGTAGTCTCTGGCAATGCAGGCTCTTTGGCTTAGTAATGGTGATGAACACCACCCCCTATGGTCAGACATGACTTGACAGCCATGTCAATGGGGAATACCTTTACCTTTGTAGTTTTTCGGTTGTAAGATGCCTTGGGTCTCAAACTCAAATTGTTGTTGTCATTGTTGACATAATCAATAATAATAATAATAATAATAATAATAATAATAATAATAATAATAATAATATTTATGGTGCTATCTTTAAAAAGCTGCCATGTTGCCAGTATTTTCATATGGGATTAAAGGAAATGAAATTACTATCTTCAACATTTACTTGAGAAATTATTTCTTATTTTCTTAGTTGCCAACAGGCATTAGGTAACATATAGTAATGCAAATTTATCATAACAGTTGTACTTTATTCCACTGATGTTATTGGTTGTTGTCTTAATACATATACTACTATGGTAGGCATATATTTTGTTTGCTTTGTATTATTATGGAAAAATGAAGAAAAACAAAGCATAACTATTGAGGACTTTACGCAGTGACACATAAGTTGACACATGAAGTTGGGTTTATTCAATCTTTGCTTACATTTTTTAAAAAGTTTGATATCTATGCATATGTGAGATATTTTATTGGAAGACTTCACCCTGATATAAAATTTCTCCACATTCTGTTCCCATCTTTAGATTCAAGACGTTATGCAAATCAAGGATAAGGAATAATTAATGGGAGTCATTTGTGGGTCTTATGGTAAATTGTTTTTAGTTCTTTCCTCAAACCCATACAAAATATTTAAATAATTTCATTTGTTAAATCTACAGGTATATCCTTAGGGGAAAATTTCCTGTCAACACTGGCAAGCTATGGTTTGCATCTCAGTAAGAGCTTCATTACATCCTATACTGGTAAGATTAAATCTGTTCAAAAAGAATGAATATTAATATAACTGCTTCTTTTCTGATTTGAAAATATTCAAGGTTTAAACTTTTTTTTTTAAAAAAAGGTTTATTCATAGAAAAATGAAAGGCGAAGTACTAAACAATGGGATCGACTATATTATTCAGATTAAAAGCTAGTTTTAAGAGACAGAAATGGAAAATCACACAAAGTAATGTTCTTATGAAGAAATATACATATTTATATGCATAATCTACATGAAATGACTTGATTGCCATTATTTATTTTAAAAACCATTAGTGCACCTTAAAGATTACTACACAGCAGCTTGCTTTAAAAAAAGAATACAACATTCACACACACAAATGCACACAGCCCACTCCCTATTCTAGATTTAGGGCCTCTGCAGACTGGGCCTGCAGTTGAGGTGGGGCAGCCTGGAGGCACAGTTGGGGCAGGGCAGCTGCATGCCGGCCACCCTAATCCCACACTGATGTGATCCTGATGCTGTGCACCATTACACACAGTGTGCAGCATCAGGATGCCCTTCCGGTGTAGAGTTGGGGCGGCTGGCTGCACCAGAAAGGGTGAGAAAGAGCCGCACATCAGCTCTTAGGGTGGCCTTTTGCCACCCCTAAAAGGAGCAGCATTTTGCCTTTCTTTTCGGGGCAGTAAAAGGGAGGATTGGAGCCATGGTGTGGAGTAGCCGCTGCCCTGATCCACCGCTTCCTGGGGTGGCCCAGAGCCACCCATCTGCACACCCCCATAGTTATCAAAGAGAGACTCACATAATTTTTAGTAATAATATTTATTAATTAAAAGACATACAGCATAAAACATACAACATAAACAAATACATACAAACCCATTCAAGCCCAAATCTATAAACTTCATATATACATTAATATCTAAAAAAGAGACAAAAATGTTAAAATCAATAAAAAAGCAAAGAGACTACACAATCAAATCACCCAAACATCTTACATCAATACATACCAATCCTTTACTTATGTTTTCTATTCTATCCATTCCTTCCTCCAACCTTTCACCTTCTCCAATATCACACCATTACCTTCCCTTACCAACTTTAAACATGCATTTTCCTTCTCTTAAACCTTCTTATCATTAAACTTTATCTTCTTTACTCCTAAACTCTTTCTTTCTATCTTTCACCTCTCATACCCCATCATACCTTCTCTACACGTCCTCATACCCTCAGCACTTACTTTTACTTCCTTCCCTAATCCTACACCTTCTATTTTTCCTACACTACCATTTCATTCTTATATTCTGTATTGAAATCTTCAATTCTTCCAATTTTCCTCATTCTTGACATTCATACAGACTTCCTATCCATCACTATTTGTCCTCTATAATGTAATTATATTGACTTTTATGTGCTTTCCTGTCTCATAGTGAAATTCTCTTTTACTGGTTTAGATAGTAATTGCTGCCAAGTCTCCCCATCTGTTTTTTCAAGAACTCTGTTATTTATCCCCACTCCTTATAGAATTTCTCCCCACTCCTTATAGAATTTTATCTCTTAATAATTGCATTAGTTTGTCCATCTCCAATATATCATATAATTTATGAAGTCACTCTTCTTTAGTTGGAACCTCCTTATTTTTCCACTTCTGGGCAAACAATGTCTTTGCTACTGAAATCAAATGAAATAAAATTATCCCATATTTCTTTTCCAAATTTTCATCCATTATTCCCAACAAGTAAAATTCTGGTTTTAAACATAATACTCTAATATTTCATTTAGCATATTATTAATTATATCCCAATATTTTCTTGCCTGTTTACACCCCCACAAACAATGAAAAAGTTCCTATTTCTTTTTAGCATTTCCAACACTTATTGTTTTTCAGTTTATACATTTTTGTGATATTTGCTGGTGATAAATACCATTAGAAAAAAAGTCTTATATAAATATTCCCGTAGGCACTGAGAGAATGTATATTTAATTCCATTTACCCATATTCTTTCCCATTGCTCCATTTGGATTTAGTGGCCTATATTTTTGGCTCATTCAATCATTGTTCTTTAACCGTTTCTTCTTCCATCTCACATTTTAATAATATTCCATATACCTTACCAATTATTTTCTCTTTCTCGTCAGTTAATATATTTTCCAATTCTGTTCTTTCTTCTTTTTTGAACTCATATAATTTTTATCCATTACAAATCTTTCATACAGTTGTCTATGAGCAAACCAATTTATGGAGTATCCTCCTTCCTGTAATTCCTCTTTAGTTTTATCAATTAATTTGGGTCCTTTTTTTAAAGAATATTTTAATATTTAATCCAACTTTCTTCTCTGATAATTTCCTTTCTGTAAAAAGCTGCATCAGGGGAGATCCAGGTAGGCATTTTCAATATAATTCTCCTCTTATATTAGCTCCAAATTTTAATTAGGGCTTTTCTCATACAATGGTTTGAAAAAAAATATTTTGTCTATCGTTATCATATGCCAAATATGTATGCCATCCATATCTCACTCCACATCCTTGAATTTCTAACAACCTATTATCTTTCAGTGTTATCCATTCCTGTATCCACAATAGGCAGCATGCTTCAAAATATAATTTTTCTGGAGTCTTGCAATAATTTTGATCCTGGGTTCTTCCCCCTCCAAATGTATTTAGCTACCGGTAGATCTCTCTGCCAATCTTTAAAGATCTTCTCTGATGTTATAATAGGCAATAATTGAAATAGGAAAATAATTTTGGGTAAAATGGACATTTTTATTGATGCTATTCTTCCCATAAGAGAAAAATATAAATTATTCCAATTTTTCAATTTTTTTAAATCTCATTCCATAATTTTGTATAATTGTTTTGAAATAGTTCATTGGTTTTCTTAGTAATTTGGATCCCTAAGTACTTAACCTTTCCCCCTATTTTGATATCTCCAGATTTTTCTATCAATTCTTCTTTTGACACATTTTTAGTTATAATAATTGATTTGTTCTTATTAATTTTGCAACCTGTTGCCAATTCAAATCTCTCTAATTCCCTTATTAGTATTTCTATGTTTTCCAATGGATCTTCTGTCATTACTACTACATCATCTGTGAAGGCTCTCATCTTATAGTTTTATTTTTTTAATTTTCACCCCTCTTAAATTTTCATTCACTTTTATATCCTTGATGAGCAGTTCTATAATTATTAAGAATAGTAGTGGTGATAATGGGCAATGCTGACGTACTCCCCTACAAATATTTATGGTCTCTGACCTATCTCTTTTAATTCTAATACAAGCCTTTTGGTTATTATATATTTTACTCATCCAAATCAGAAAGTTCTGTCCAAGATTCTTTTTTTTAACACCTCTATTAGTGTGAGCCAATTGACAGAATCAAATGCTTTTTTGAAGTCTATTTTAAAAAAAGTCCTAATTTCTAATCATAATGCTACTCGATATATTCTATAGCATTAATTACTACTCTTAATTTTCCTCTCATATAGTGTTTTGGCAAAAATCCTCTTTGATCTTCATCTATTGAGTTTTTTAAACATTCTTTTAATCTATTAGCCAAAATTGATGCAAAATTTTTGTAATCATTATTCAGGGGAGATATAGGCCTATAATTCCCTGGGTCTTGAGAATTCTTATCTTCTTTAGCTATCAAAATTATTTCAGCCTCCCTCCATGACTCAGGCAAATTCCCATTTATACTTTGTTCATTACTTATTGTAATGGAGTAGCCATTTCATCGCTAAACACTTTATAAAAGGAGTTTGTCAGACCATCTAGTCCAGGGACTTTCCCTTCTTTACTTTGTTTTATTGATGTTTGTATCTCTGTTAGAGGTATTGGTGCATCTATTTTTTGTTGTTGTTCCTCAATTACCCTTTCATCTAAATGAGTTATATTTTTTTTGTTTGGGATTATTTGGTCTATCTATAGTGTTGTATAAAACTCTTGAAATATCTCCTTAATCTTTTGTTGTTGTACATCATACATAATGATACATAATTTTAACATCCACCCCATCTCATCAGTTCGGCACCAAAATGATTGAAGACAAAGATGCCTCCCTATCAATGGTGGCATTGATAACAATAATCTATCTAAATTAGTTAAACATTTTAAATAGATAAAATCAGTGCCAGCCCTGCCAGGTAGGAATAGGTCCAAAACACACTACAGAAATAATCTAGTTTGAGACCACTCTAATACCCCTGGCTCAGTCATAGGAAATCCTGGAAAATATAGTTTATTGTGGTACCAGAGCTCTCTGATAGAGAAGGCTAAATGTTTCAGAAAACTACAGTTTCTGGAATTCCCTAGCATTGAGCCAGGGCAGTTAAAATAGTCAAACTGGATTATTTCTGCACTGTGTTTTGGACCATAGACAACTCTTTCTGGTGGCAGAAACTGATAGTTATCATGACACTTCCCAGACATTCCTCTCAGCCCCCAAACTTTCCTGCACTATCTAAACTGTCTTGGTCCCCTGAGGTATAGTGGAGGATCCTGTTACATTGCCAGTATTGGAATAAGATTCACCTGCCCATGCCATCAGTTTCTGTACATCAAAGTGAAGAAGAGACTTCACATCCTTTGCCTTGGGCAGAAAAATGTCTTGTACTAGTCCTAAGTGCAACCAATATAACCTTCTTTCTAGGTTTACAAACTAATTGTGATGCTTTACTTGAATTTCTCTGTATGTTGAAAGAATGTGTGAGATTATCACAATCTTGCATTACAGCAAAGACTGTTCACCAACCAATTACCACATTGACTATGCATTTGGTAACTGTGTTAAAATGGTACATGGATACATCAAAGTTCATGTGTAGAGGTCTTCCACATGATGGGGAATGCTTGGCCAATCAGGCTCCTCCCTTATATGGAGGAACTCTTCATGTCTGTACATGAATGGTCAGTTTTGATGGGGCTTGTGTCAGACATCATGCCCTCTTCCCAGATCCTCTCAATGTGTAAGACAAGTTAAGTGAAGCCTTCCACATCTGAAGCACATCTGATTGCACTGAAGATCTGTGTGAAGCTAGATATAAAATGAATTAGAGGAATCTTATATCAGTAAGTACAATCCATATTGTGCCAAAAAGTGGTGACATCAGAAGGCAGGACATTTAGGCATACAAAGTTTTGTGGGTTTTTCAGGCTATGTGGCTGTGTTCTAGAAGAGTTTATTACTGACATTTCACCAGCATCTGTGGCTGGCAATGTCAGGAATAAACTCTTCTAAAATACAGCCACAAAACCTAAAAAACCGATAAAAACTATGGATGCTGGCCATGAAAGCTTTCAATTTCACATTTATTTTCTCACATTTTGTAGAAGACCCTGCTTGAGGAAATGAAAACAATATAAGCCTAACAGAGATAAGAGAGGTTATTTTCTAGGACTATGAGTCCAAGAATTCCCAGGATAGCATGGGGATTTTAGCTGCTGAATTAAGAGTAACTTTTCTATGTTAAACTCTATCTCCCTTTCTATCTCTTTGCAGAAACTGGAGCATGTCCAAAGGAGGACAACTAAAATGGTGAAGAGTCTGGAAATCAAGCCCTATGACGAACGACTTAGGGAGCTGGGAATGTTTAGCCTAGAGAAGAGAAGGCTAACAGGTGATATGATAGCTGTGTTTAAATATTTGAAGGGATGTCATATTGAAGAGGGAACAAGCTTGTTTTCTGCTGCTCCAGAGACTAGGAACTGGAAAAATGGGTGCAAGTTCCAGGAAAAGAGATTCCACCTCAACATTAGGAGGAACTTCCTGACAGTAAGGGCTGTTTGACAGTGGAACACACTCCCTCAGAGTAGTCTCCTTCCTTGGATGTCTTTAAGCAGAGGCTGGATGGCCATCTGTCAGGGATGCTTTGATTGGGAGTTCCTGCATGGCAGGGGGTTGACTGGATGGCCCTTGTGGCCTCTTCCAACTCTATGATTCTATGATTCTATGGCCATATGCTCTTGTTCTCTCTGTAGACAGCCAATTTTATGGAATTACACAAAATATTTTTAATATAAAAGAAAGGCAAATATTTCTGAGGGACCTCAAACAAATAAGGCTAGTGCTGAAGCAATACACCATACTTTGCAGAGCTAGGCAAGAGATTAGGTAATAGTCTGGCTGCATAAAACTCAGCTCTCTTTGAATGGGTTCTCTTCAAAGAGATGGCAAAATAATGTTATTATAAAACGTGTTGGCCTGTGATGTCATCTTTTATTTTGTCAAGTACTCTGCTGTGATCTTATAACAATAATCTTTGCCATATAGTTTTAATAATGTGGCAAGAGAGATGATATTCAGGATCCACAGGCTGAATTATTCATTACATTTCAAGCATTAAATTGTCATCAAATGCTTTCCAATCTACATTACCTACAGTTATGCCACACTGCTAATGCCACAACTGTTTATGTAATGAAAAAAACCTCACAGATGTTCTCCAATCACCACAATGCACTTGAGAAATAGCAGACAAATTATTTTGATAAACCAGACAACTTAAATGAACCACTACCTTTGTCTCTGAGCATATTGTGGGAATCTTTGGGATAGGCTTTCAGCTCTGAACAATGCTTTATGTTTGAATCAAACTCACTTGGTAGTAGGGGGTCAAGTTTAATGTCTTTTAAAGAATGATTTATTTGAAAATGTAGTAGGCAGAAACACTTCCTTTGCAGGGAAAGAGAGCTAGAAATACAATTTGCTTATTTCTCTGTTGTTATTCAGTTTAAAAGCCCAAATTACTGTGGTGCAGAGTACACAGTATATTTGATGGTCATAGGCTAGCGATAGCACACATGCCTTGAACATGGAAGTCCTAGATTCAGTATTACTGGGAAGTGTGAATCAGTAAGGAGCTTGTCACTCCACTAAATAAGCTGGTTTACCTTTGCTGGATTCAATCTTCCTTCAGTATACCCCCTGGATGTTATCAGATGTAAGTTGCCACTGATTTAGCCACAATGCCGCCAGCTGGGTGAAACTTGGGCCAAAGCCACACTCAGCTGGCACTTTTTCAAAGTTGGGGAGTTTTTGACTTCAAAAATTTGGCCGCTGGACATGGCTTTGGCCTGTGTCTGGCCTAGGCTGAATTTGGCTGGTGGCATTGCAGCTAAATTGATAGTGACTTATGTCTGATAACATCTGGGGGTATCCTGGAAGACGATTGAAGCTGGCAAAGGTAAGCTGGATTATTTAGTGGAGTGATAAACTCCTAAAATTGTGAATGATTGGGAAAAATTATGGATTTTGCCTCCTCTGCCTGGAATCCTTCATGGATTGCACATATCCCACCAAACTTCGAAAGCAAATCACACTGTTAATTTGGGTGGCAGGCTTTTTTAAAGAGCTATTAAATTAGCAGGAAATTCCTTTCAATTAGAGCATGGCGAATTTACTATGAAAATTAAAACAAATATTTTATGAATGTGTACAGTAATATTCACTGGATTTGTTTACTTTAATTGGAATTTAAAAACCTTGAATTGGATCTAGTTGGGTCATTCCATTGTCAGAACCATATCATTCACCAGAACTAAAGGAGGTGATTCTCCCTCACCCATTCTCTACCCCAGCATACCAGTACAAATTTCACAGTAGATATTCAGGTATTGCAGATGTCTGTGGAAGTGAGTAGAGAAAGGGAAAAAGTCACTAGTGCAAGGATGGGCAATGTGCAGTTTGTAGTCTAGATGTGTCCACCAGAGTCCCAAGCACATACCCCATCTGAAGTTTGCTTCCTGTTCTAAAAGTCTATTTTAAGCATAAAATAGGCCTATGAAGATCTAAAATAGTATTTACACAGCAGATCATGCCCCTTGAAGGGTGTGTGCATCTATGTATGTGACTGACCATTTTTATGCCAATGTTCCCCCCTTTCCCTCTCTCTCTCTCTTTCTCTCTCTGTATGTGTGTGTGGTGGATGCCAGGGGTGATATTCTGCAATCCCAGTGGTGGGTGCAAATAGCCCCTGGATCTCCTGAAGTTGCCCAACCTTGTGAAAGTGGAATTCCTAAAATTGAGTGGGTGCTATTTCCCTAGTGACAGATATTAGATTTCTGTTAAATTGATGGAAGATGCCTCTCTAGGCAGGTATTAATCATGAGATAGTACAGAAACATCTGGTTAATCTAAATGAATATAAGTCT
>JAIPUX010001232.1:39116217-39128356 GCA_020142125.1 Phrynosoma platyrhinos
CAGCTGCTGTACTTTGTCCTCCAAGAGGGCTACCAACTTGCACTTGGTATGATGCGACCTATGCTGTAAATCTCCCCTACCTCGGTAGTTTGCTGCCTTCAGGTGTGGTGGTAATAATACCCCATTGAAAGTTTTAAAATAAGCTTCAATTACTAATCTGATTAGCTTTTTATACTTTAAATGAGGGAGACCACAATCTTGTCCTTTTCTCTAGGCAGCAAGATATCTGGATATGGAAACAGCATCTGTTGGACCATTAATGCTGTGAATTTCCACCTCTGTTCAACCTTTTTGAACATAAATGCAAACATCACAAAAATGCATTGAGATAATTATTTTAAAAATCCCAAATTCTGACATTTTTACTAGTTGGAGAACTAGAAGATGAGAGTGCAAGAAAACCTAGTTGACACCTTGAGAAAGCCATGAATTTCGGACTGTCGGGCCTTCACAAGTTCTTTCTCTCTCTCTCTCTCTCTCTCTCTCTCTCTCTCTCCCTCTGAAAAGCAAATGAGCCATGCAGTCTGGTCAGCCATGATAACAGCAGGTCCCATTTTCCTGATTCTGAAAGCACTTGGATAGATCTGTGCATTGTGATCCTAAGCATGTTACCTCAAAAGGATGCCACACGAAATTCACATTGGGTTTACTCTCTTGGTTACCATACTTACATAGCAGACAAACAAGTCATGCATAAAGCCAATCTTTGATACTTGGCTGTGAGTGTGGAACATTCTTCTTAAAATAAGATTTGCACCAATTAGAATTTCATTAAAATAATTATGCATTAACAATTAATGCTACATTAGCTAAACTGCCACACTAATGAAAACTGATATTAAAAAGCTGGAATGAAATTAATTTAAATCATTTTAGTCTTACACATTATAAATAGTGCACTATATATGAAGAAACAAAGAAAAAGGTGGAGGACAAGATTTCATGGTAAATATAACTGTTAGTAAAGTTTAAATTAAAATTGTATCCAGTGTGTCAAAATGACTACATATCACAATTCCATTTTTTCCATAAAATAGTTATAAAGTCCTGGAATTCATGGACTAATTTCTTTGAGTTACTACTGCTGTGTTAATATTCATGTGGCAATTCCACAAGACACATTCAGTAAATAACATATCATACCTAATATAAGAAACATCTGAATGAAGAAGCTTCATCTGAAAGCTTTATCTATGTGAAATTACTAGCAGATGGTTATAGTTTGGCATAGAGAACTTTTGGATCTGTAGGGTTTTTTGGCCTGAAGTCCTGTCAGCCCTATCCAGCACATCTAGTGACAAGGAGACTATAGGAACTGTAATGTAAAACATCTGATGGACCAAAACTTTTCCAGACCTCCTGTCAATCCACAGTGCAAGAGGACATCACTGCATCAGTACTTTCTTGTCCTGTCACGTGCCCATTCTTGTCCAGAAAACAGAGAAGGCAACAAGAGGATCAGCTATATTGGACCTTATTGTAAAGTGTGCTAAAAAGTATTTGCAGATGTAATCAGAGAGATTCTTTATGAATTCTTAGAGAAGAGGAGAGGTCGAAGTGGATTGGAGGCAAATGTCCCCATCAGCAAAAAGAAAGAAAAAAAAAGGCAGGGGGAGAAGTGAACAGGCTAGTCATCTTGATGTCAGATCAAGGAAGGTTCTCAAACAGATCATTAAAAGGTCAGTCTGTGAGCACTTAGCAATGAAAGTTTTGATTATTAAAAGTCAGCATGGATTTTTTTTCAAACAAAACAAAAACCTCTAATAATGCCAGACTAATTTTATTTCTTTTTGAGAGAAAGTTGCAAGCTTGGCAGATTAGAAGGATTCAGCCAATTCAGCATATCTTGATATGTTTTTAAGACCCCCATGATATCTGGTAAGATGAGGGCTAGATGAAACTATTGTTAGGTGGAACTTTAACTGGTTGATGGACTGAATCTGAACAGTGATCATAAGTGGTTCCTTGAAAGGTGGTGGACCCTCCCTATTTGTGGGTATTTAGACAGAGGTTGGATGACAAGCTGTCAGGAGTGTTTTAGCTGTGCATAGTAGGAGGTTGGACTGAATGGCCCCCATAATCCTTCTTAATGATTCTATTAATGTCAGCCATGACAGGCAAGATCTACTGGGCCATATGGTCATGAAAAAATGTTTCAGATTTGCCATCCAAAAAATTAGATACATAATTTTAGCATCCCTCCCTAGGATAATGTAGTAATTGAAAAGAAACATTTTTAAAATGATCATACATTAAAAATGTATGCATATAGCTATTGTGATGGAATACCAAAAGATGCTTACCATCAGGCAAAGAGGAAAGAACAAAGAAAATTCCATGGTAATAGACATTTTGAGTGCTATTGGTTATCAGATAACTTCTAACAGAAAATGTTGTCTGTTGAAAAGTGTCCTTAATTCACCCATATATTCACAGCACAATCCTTTAATAACCAGAAGCTTGTTTCACTGTGTTTAACATTGCTTACCCCTTAGCAACTCTGTTTCAGAAAACAACATGAACTGTATAGTTCCATGAATAAACAACTGGGCTAATCACTCATACTTTTTCTCCTGATATTGACTAATTGACTGATTGCAGACTCTCTGGGCCTTTGCAGACTGCCAGAAATAGTGCAAATTAAGTCCATTTTAAGGGTTAAGGTTAGTGCTAGGGAATCATGGGAATTGTTTTTTTTTTCTGAGACATTGAGCCTTCTCTGTCGGAAAGCTCTGGTGCCACAATAAAATACAGTTCCCATGATTCCCTAACTCTAACCCTAACCCTTAAAGTGGACTCAATTTGCACTATTTCTAGCAGTCTGCAAAGGCCCTCTGTCTGTCTGTTCCATACAGTACTTAACAGTATTGAATTAATGTAGTGTAAAGGTTTGTGAATATGTAGATACCATGGTGGAGAGAAATTAGCATGATTGTACAAAGAAGAGTGAATGCAGAGAGGGGATAGGCTGGGATTAAGAGCGTTTTTATTCCTATCCTTAGCTGTCAAAAGAAGCAGGAAGGGTAAGACAAATTAGACCTTTCGAACTGGTCAAGAGTTCAGAGGGTTGCTACACAGAGAAAATGTGGATGATTGGAACATGCATAGAAGCATGTCTTAATGTGTTTCTGAAAGACGGCAGTCAAAAATCACTCACTAATGATAGCCATCTGCTACACAGCAGCTGGTGGTACTTGCTAGACTTCCTGGTGGTACAATTAAACTACCAGGACATTGAGGACTTTTCTGGCTGTCCTATGAAACTCTCCCTCACCCCAACATCATTTGATTTTATGAAAGAATATAAAAGCTTTGACAGGGGGATGACAAGGGTAAATATGAAAAAGGAAAATACCCTTATGCAATTATGCTAAATTCTCAATGAATATATGTGAATCCTGTTTTAATAACTATGATATAAGCCAGACATGCAGAGAATAATACAACCAAGAAGTTCCTGTTTTAATTTGTTAAATTTCTTTAGTGCTGTACTAGATAAAGAGGACAAGCTCCAAGGATCTGAGCCCAATTTTCTACCCCCAGAATCACATCAGCCTCCCAACATGAAATTAGAATGAGCTAGAAGTCCACTTCCAATTTTGTAACCTTCATATTGTTGTTGTTTTTTATTTCTTGGGAAGCTGAGGGATTGTGCTTAGTTTAAAGGGGAAACCACAACTCCTGGAGCTTCCTAGGAGGGCCAGTTCTCTTCCCCCTCCCCCCCCCTTTTTTTTTTTTTTTAGTCTGAATTCTTTCCACAGTGTGGGGACACTTGAGGGAATCTGGGCATGAGGTGTATGGGACCTGAAAAAAATGGCACAGGGATGTCCATGGCATGAGAGGTACCCACTCCTGACATAAAACAACCCAATTTCTCTGAATGTGAAAACTTAACACATTAAAGATAAAACTTCTGGTTTACAGCTTGCAGGGTAAAGAATTATAATCATGAAAGATTTTACTACAAGGGTTTTCTGAATATTTAGATTAGTTCTAAGCTAATTGTTTGATGAGGTGATCACCTCATCATTTTTTCCATAGATAAACTTTGGTTGGGAAGTGACAGTAAGAGAAAAGGTTCAAACATGGGGAATCCTCTCCCCTCCCTTTTCCAAAATGGCTTTTATACATAGACAGGTGAGGGGCTTTTGTGTTGTTCTTTGTTTTAGGGACCAAAACATCTGCAATTAGCCCTGTCAACGTGTAGCAAGACATGAAAGGGACCTTTAGAATGTGGGTGCTCTGATGCTACAACAAACCACAGTTATAAGATGCCAGACCAACACAGGTAAGCATATAAAGCCAATAGTAGTGGCAGCAGCTAGCTCTTATGTCAGCATGGCAGTGAATCTGCTCTGAGTTTTGGTCTGATATTAGAGTTATCCAAGGTTGTTGTTGTTATTAACTGCCTTCAAGTTGACTTCAATTCATGGCAACCCTATGAATGAGAGACTTCCAACTTACCTTATCCTCAATCACCCTGCTCAGGTCTGGCAGACTCAAAGCTGTGGTTCCCTGATTGAATCCTTCTACCTGGCATGTGGTGTTCATCTTTTCCTACTGCCCTTCACTTTCAAACCATTCTCACCTTTTCTAGTGAGTAATTTCTTCTCATGTTATGGCCAAAGTATGACAATTTCAGTTTAGTCATCTTTGCTTCTAGGGAGAGTTCTGGCCTGATCTGCTCTAGGCCTCATTTATTTCTGTTTGCAACAGTCCATGGTATCCACAGAATTCTTCTCCAGCACCACATGTCAAATGAGTTGATT
Source organism: Phrynosoma platyrhinos (assembly GCA_020142125.1). Taxonomy (NCBI): domain Eukaryota; kingdom Metazoa; phylum Chordata; class Lepidosauria; order Squamata; family Phrynosomatidae; genus Phrynosoma; species Phrynosoma platyrhinos. Next base: position 39,120,987 of record JAIPUX010001232.1, read on the forward strand.
TTCTTCCTATTTGTTTTCTTTTTCACTGTCCAGCATTCATATCCATATACAGAAATGGGAATTACAGTTGGCCCTCTGTATCCACATATTTTTTATCCATGGATTCAACCATCCACGGCCTGAAAATATTCAAAAATAATATAAATTCCAAAAGCAAACCTTGTTTTTGCCATTTTATAAAAGGGGAACAATTTTATTAAGCCATTGTACTTAATGGGATGAGCATCCATGAATTTTGGTATCCATGGGGGATTCTGGAACCAAGCCCCAATTGATACCAAGGGCCCACTGTATTGTGGTGTGGACCAATTTAACTTTAATATTCAGTAATACCTTTTTACAATTCACTGTCTAATTCCTTTATAGCTGCCCTTCCAATTCCTAGTCTTCTTCAGATTTCTTGACTGAAGTCTCTGCTCTAATTGATGATTGAGTCCAAGTATACAAAATCTTGAACTATTTCAATGTCTTCATTATCTAATTTAAAATTATGTAGAATGTGTGCAGTCATTATTTTTGTTAATGTTAAACTGAAAACTGCTGAATCTATTTTGGAAATATTACTCAGTACCATGGAAAGCTCATTTAAATTTGGGCTATAACCTAGAGCAGATTAACCATGTCACTGGCATGGAAATTATCATCCACCACTGGCTGGTAGTCATGATCTCTATGTCTCTTTGGTGAGATGTGTGTGTGTGTGTGTGTGTGTGAGAGAGAGAGAGAGAGAGAGAGAGAGAGAGAGAGAGAGATGGCAAGGATGAAGCTTACCCATATTATGATGGTTGGTTCCTTTTTGTCTTATCAAATAACAGGTTTATGGGGGGGATGCATGAAGGAAAATGTATTAAACAGTAGGGGTAGTGTCCCAAATTATGAACAAATAATAATATGAGAAACTATCTTAGATTTGTCTTTCATTGAAATAATGTAATAAAATATGGAGCAATCTGTGTAAATATATGTGAAATATATAAACTGAAATATTATTGTAATGATATTTAAATGATGATGGTGGAGTAGGAGGTGGTGTACTTTCTTTGCTGATATATACAGAGATTCATCCCCACTCTCAACTTCATTACAAGTAAGTAACCAGAGCTGGGCTCAACCAAAGCTAGTTGGGTAGAACTGCTCGGTTATTGTCACCAGTATGCTAGGGAAACTGAAATCCTTCTTTAATAAACCCTGAACAGTTTTTGATGTCAATAATGAAATGAGCAGAAATAGCAACTTCTATCAGGACAATATTCAGGAAGAATACTTAGAAAGAGTTTCAAGTTGGATGTTCAAAGAGTGTTGGAAAGAGTTTCACTCCGTCTAAAAACTCAGATTTGCAGGTTGGGAGTGGACTTGGTCATGGACTCAGCCTTAGATGTAGATGTTCAGGCCGAGACTGTGGCCAGGATGAAGCCCCTGTGCCCACTGAAATTGCTGTGCCAGTTGAATCCTTTTCTAGAACTGTTCCATCTGGCTATGGTGATCCATGTCTTACCCCAAATTTTGATTATTGTAATGTCTTCCATGTGAAGTCATCTATGAAGATTGGTTACTCAGCTGCTTCAGAATGATGTAACCAAGCTTGTTTCAGTGATGTGTTATAGGGCTCATGTTACCTAACTCCAGTTTTGTGCCATTACATTGGTTTCTTATTCATTTTCATGCACAAAATGATGGTTTTGACTTCTAAAAGTCTAAAGAGCTTGAGGCCTAGATCACTTGAAGAACTGCCTTCTTCCATATAGTAATGATGAAGAACTCTTCCAAAACAGCTATTTCAGTGACCATTTCCACCTCTGGAACTGGAATGATTTTAAATATTGAAAGTAGTTGCAGTAGTAGCAACAATAGTGCTTGTGGTAGTAGTAGTAGTAGCTTATTTTGACTTTTTCCTGTACATTTCAAATACAATAAAGCTATGTTGTATTTCAAGGCTTTAGTTTTATATAATACTAGCAGATGTTTTCAGTTTCACAAGAAATAAAATCCTTAGTACCTCAGTCTTTTCTCATTCTTGCTAGTTTTTCCAACTAGAACCACGTTCAACCTTTCCCATTCTGCCATTACCAGGGAGCAGGAACCCCACCCTAAACTTTTTAGCTATTAGAAGAGGTTGGGACTTTGTAGAAGGAAGCAGAACATGGAGAAGAAAAGAATATCTCTTGACATGAAAACAACTTTTTATCTGTTGGATATGGAAAGTTAGGGAAGTCTGCCAGTTAATCAGCAAATTCAAACAAAAATCTATCAGTGATACCTTTATTGGCCAACCAAAATGCACAATACACAAATATAAATCTACCCCTGAATATTTACTTAGTGAGCGAAGATGGAATTGTAGAAACAACCATACTTTAATTAAATTAATTAACTAGCACATTTAAAAAAGTAAAATAATCTCAAGGTACACATCCCTAGGATCTCCATAATTTTTATGCCAAGGTTTCATGGTTTTGGAACTATGGTAAATATTCGTTTCCTCCTTCCTTCCTGCTGTTATTACAGATTTCCACTTGAATTAGTCACCTGAGAAAAATTCCTGGACCTGTTGGCCTAATCTTCCTACTTAAGTCCAACATATCATGGGAGGGGAGGGAAATATTACATTTCCTACCCCCTCACAATCAAGACATAATGAATATGTGTGCGATTTAAGAGGTCACAGTTTTATTTACTTACAATGCTCTGCAATGGGCAAAACATTTTAGCAATAGGCCAGGAATTCCCACTTTAATGTGGCTATCCTAAGCTTATGGCAAGGGAAGACATTTTTCAGTGCATATTTCACATGAGCAGCTTCAAAGAATTAGGTAGTGTTCTACTGAGTCATACTTTTCCTTCTTTGTTGAGGAAGGTGTATTTAGGAAGTGTCAGACTGCTTCAACTTACTATGCTGGAAGCCATGCAATGATACCAAAGGGCCCAAATGTAACTTTCCTTTCATGTGGCCCCATGACAATAGGCTATGAGATGTCATTTGGGAAAAAATGGCCCTTTGCTGTAAAGATGCCTTACTGCACTCTCTAGAGTAGCCATTTTAAAACCATTTCTCTAGTCACACAAACCCTTCCAGCTGTGATGAAACATTGCTCTTCCCCAATCACACATCAATTCCTGGAGAATGAAAGATGCAGAAGAAGTTGATCCCAAATATCACTGGAATGAAATACCACTCCGATTCCTATCCTCATCATTCCTCACTATAGGCATTTGCTTAATCTCATACTGCAGATCAGGAAGGAGCTGTCACTGTTGGGAAAATACCACAGGATGGAAGAATAGCCTTCTTTATAAGCAAGTCTACAGACTTCTTCTTACTGGTCTGCTACACAAGTGGATTTTCATTGCTAGGGGATGTAAAACTCACTCCTGTCTGAAATGGCATGTTGGAGCAAAAGCTTTTTTTTTTTTTTGGTATCTATTTAAAAAGATGTTCTAACTTCCAAAATCCTTTGAATAAAAAGATTTGTTTGATTCAAATTAATTTCTAGAAGAAGACTCCAATGGATTATGTAATTAATTTAATGCTGAGACAATTACCTGTGTTAATCTGTATTAACTTTCAAGGAACCCAACTGGTTTAGCAGCTAAAATTTATCCAGTTCCAGCAACTTGGATGGAGACTGCATGAACTTCTGAGTTCTTGAGATGTACAACTGTCTTCCCAGTACAGCTCTTCCAAATAGTTCTGTGTTCTGTCAAGGCATGCTGCCAATAGAGCTTGTTGAGTCTTCACAGTAGTAGGAAGTCTGAGCAGGCATTTGGAAACTCGCAGCTAGTGTTCTTCTTGCCCTCTAAATTAATATCACCAATACCCTTCTGTGTATGTGTCCACACATAGTCAATAGGGAAGCCAAGATAGCCACTTCTTAATAAAATATGACAATAGTGTGTGCTACCCAGAGCTTGCTGTGTGAGCAGACTCACCAGGAGCCTTTGCTAAAAGATTGCATGTCACATTCAAGACAAATCAAAAAAATCACTGTACTGAAAAATAATGTCACAGAGGCTGCACTGAAAGCTTAGAGACTGGCTTGAAATGAACAGCCATAGTTAGTAATAACTCCTTACAGGGATAGAACTGTTCATCCCAAAATTTGCCTTCAAAATTTCCAGCATCATGAATTCTTCCAGCAGACTATTAGGCCAAGAAAATCAGGCTATTAGCTCATGGTTGATATGACAATGGATATGCTGGATTTCTTTTATTTGAATGAAACAAAGGTCAATACAAGAAGCTGATTATATTTATAGGACTTCTCGGGCAGGTCCCAGGGGGTGTTACTCAGGGACAATAGCTACACTGGGAAGGAGCTTAAGTGCGGTGTCCCTAAAGGCACCATACTGTCCCCAATGTTATTTAATATCTATATGAAATCGCTGGGAGAGATCATTCGGAGACATGGGGCTGGGTGTTATCAATATGCTGATGACACCCAGATATATTTCTCCATGTCCCGGTCATCAGCCTCAACTTCAGATGGCATCTCTCTCTCAATGACTGTCTTAAGGAGGTAATGGACTGGATGAGGAAAAACAGATTGAAACTTAATCCAGACAAAACAGAGGTACTTACCGTAGTGGCCCTGAAACCAGGTATTGGGATACAGCCACCAGTCCTGGACGGGATCACACTTACCGCGAAGGACTGTGTTCGTAGTCTGGGGGTGCTCCTGGACCCATCGCTTCAGATGATTAATCAGGTGAATGCGACAGCCAGGAGTGCCTGTTATCAGCTTTGGCTGATATGTCAGCTGCACCCTTTTCTGGAAGTAAAGGACCTTGAAACTGTGGTACATTCTCTGGTAACCTCCTATCTGGATTTCTGTAATGCGCTCTACATGGGGCTACCTTCATGCTTGGTTCAGAAACTTCAATTAGTGCAAAACATGGCAGCCAGGTTGGTCTCCGGTACATCTGAAAGAGACCACATTACACTGGTTTTGAAATCTCTTCACCGGCTGCCTATTAGTTTCTGGGCCCAGTACAAGGTGTTGGTTATTACCTATAAAGCCCTAAATGGCTTGGGCTCAGCCTACCTTCAACACTGCCTTCTCCCGTACAATCCACCCCACTCTCTTCGGTCCTCTGGGAAGAATCTATTACAGATGGAAAAATCTAAACTATTGACTACTTCCCAGAGGGCCTTCTCAATGACCACTCCCAGACTATGGAAAGACCTGCTGGACAAGATCCATCATTTGTCAACTTTAGACAACTTTAAAAGAGATATCAAGACAGATCTTTTCTGGCAGGCCTTTCCTGACTAGTCTTCCCAGTCATGGAACTGGTTTTTATGTTCCTTTTCCCCATTCTCAGCTGCCGTATTCGCTGCCGATGTAATTACTATAATTATTGCAATTATTTTAATTATTGTAATTTTGAATTTGTAAAATTTGGGCATTTGCCTTATTTTAAAAGTGTTTAATTTGATGTTGTTTAATAATTTTTAAGGGGTGGGAGGGTTAGGGTTGGGCCTGGTCTTGTTGTATTGTATTTTTATGTTGGAAGCCACCCCGATTGCTATTAAAAGGGACGGGGTATAAATAAATTTTATTATTATTATTATTATTATTATTATTATTTGGATGGTAATAAAGATCTGGAAATCACTTGACAAATAAGATTTAGGAGGCATAATATATTTATAAGTATTATTTTTGTCATTATATTAAACCAGTGGTCCCCAAACTTTTTCAGGCTACTGCCCCCTTTCCTCTTGGGTGACAACCCTAGCACCCCCATCTACACCCTCCACCCCCATGCCTATTTCCTGGTATTAGGTACACTGTTCTACTGGGGGAGGAGGAGAGAAGAGAGAAAGTATCCTAAGCAAAGGAAGCTGCTGCTTTTGGGTAGTTTTGCAAATGATGTAAATTAAATCCTGCTTGCCATGCAGCCCCACTGGGTGACCCTGGGCAAGTCACACTCTCCCAGCCACAGGCCAAGGCAATGGCAACACCCCCTAAAGAAACCTTTTCAAGAAAACCCCATGATAGGTTCTCCATAGGATCATCATGAGTCAAAACAACTTGAAGGAACACAACAAAAATAATTGCTGCTAGCCAGCCCAAGTTCCAAAGGAAGCTTGGATCTCCAAAGTTTGTATTTGGGGGAAGGAAGGTGAGGCTGGTGGATGTTTTGAAATGTGTAACAAAGAAGACCCTCTAAGGAAGGAACAACACTACCTGAATGCCTGGCAAAGAGGACAGGCGGGTGGGTGGGCAAGGAAATTCAGTGGGATTTCCACCTGAAGAAGGAAGGGCTGCATGATCACCTGGGCATCCCATGCCAAGAAATGTTCCTGCAGCCCTCCTCCTCCTCCTGGCTTCTCCTGGCAAAGGAAAGAAGAGGGCAATAAGAAGGGGAGAAGGAACAGGAACTGAGGAGTCCTCAAAGCATTGACAGTATCCAACACAAGGGGGAATGGAGGAAGAGGTTGCCCTCTTCCCTTCCCTTCTGCTTTGGCTAGCTGGCTTGAACTAGCTAACCAAAGCATGAAGAAAAGAAGAACATATGCCTGCCCCCCCATCCCTTTTGCCTTGGAACCAGCCGGTGTCTTTCTTAGCCAAAGAAGCTTTCCTCCTTTGGCTCCTTTCAAGGGGAAGCTGAACAGTTTCAGAAAAAGGTGGGCATGGCAAGTATTTTGGTGTCCAAAGAGGGGAGGGAGCATTTGCTCTGTTCCAGGGTGAGGCAAAGATGGAAGGACCATGCTACGTCAGCCTGACAGACATGGCTTGTTTCCAGTACAGTTCTCCATTCAGCCTCCCTCTGTCCTATCCCAGAGTGCTGTACAAAAGAAGCTTCTTTCAACTAGGGTTGCCATAAGTCACTTCCACAAAACCTCAGATGCAAGTCTATGAAAGCTTATGCTACAACTTTTTCACACATTTTGTAGTCTCAAAGATGCTACAAAATCCCTTAGCATACTCATATTCCAATCCAGACTAATATGATTTATGGTTGAATTGGCACTGCAGAATTAATGCAGCTTGACACTGCTTTAACTGCCATGGCTCAATGCTATGGAATTCTGGGGTTTATAGCTTGTTGTTTAAGAGCTCAGTTTTAACACTTGTTGCAATAGTCTTCATGTGACTATATTTTTGCAGTTCCCAAAGCTCAACAATCCTTCAAAGTCTCCTAATTTTTTTTCCATTTAGTGTGGGGTTGTTACTGAATTGGGGGTGATTTGCACATGAAAAACGTGCTAAAGCCCTTCAGATATTAAAAACACCACAATAAAACAACCCCCACATTCCAAATTTCTTCAATTTTCATAGTTATCCCAATGGATATAGACATTGGATAATGATGAGATCTTAGGACCTGAACAGACTGCCAAAAATAATCCAGTTTGAGACCACTTT
>JAIPUX010001232.1:39144918-39155027 GCA_020142125.1 Phrynosoma platyrhinos
CACTGAACTCAAGGGAGTTATGGAGTCTAGCTATTGTTGGACTGCAAGGTCCATAAGCCCCTAGCTGGGGTAGCCAATGGTGAGGAATGCTGGGAGCTGCAATCCGACAATATACAGATCTTGGAAGCTATGCAGAGCCAGTCTGACCTGGTGGATGGGAGACCACCAAGAAATAATGCTGGGTGCTGTAAGCTAGCTTTCAGAGGAAGGAACTGGCAAAATTACCTTGGAGGATTCTTAACCTAAGAAAACCTTAGGAAATTCACAGACTGTCCATACATTCATGGGCTTCTTGAAGGGGCATGTGTGCACACGCACGTGCGCGCACACAAGCGCGCACACACACACATTTACTTTATTATCTCTGCAGCCCCTGTAGCCAGATATTTGGCCCTGTAGCACCAGAGGATTAACGGGATGAGTCCTAGAGAGCACTGTCGCATTGACATAGAATGCTAGAATTGCAAGGGATCTCAAGGGCCATCCAGCCCAACCTCCTTTGGCCATGCAGGAATACATAGAATCCTAGAGTTGGAAGGAACCTCCAGAGGTGATCCAGTCAAACCCCTTTGGCCATGCCAGAATACATAGACTCCTAGAGTTGGAAGGGACCCCCAAATGCCATCCAGCATATGTGTGTGTGGTGTCTGCACATGCACCTTCAACTAGCACAGCTTCCTTGATCTGGATGTTGTTGGGCTATAGCTCCCATCATTTCTCAGCATTGGCTACACTAGCTTGAGGATGTTGGGTCTTGTAATCTAATAATACCTGGAGAGCCACATGTTACAATTAGGTCTGTAGCTTCTGTCTCCACCCATGACCCCTTCTCAAGAGATTTGGGTTAAAGTGGCTGCAAATTTGCAGCTGCTGGAACTTCATCTTTAATGGGAACAATGGTGTCATTGTCATCCACATTTCCTCTGAAGATAGCTATGGAAAAAGAAATTATTCCAGCACCAGTATATTGCTGAGCAGTCTACCAGTTCTAATATAACTTTGAAATGTGAAGTTTGGTTGAATTAACTCTGATGGGCAGTCAAGGGCCATGAACTCTACAAAAGACATGCTCACATGAATACGCATGATTGCCCATTTGAGACCAAGTTATTGTGGTTAGAAGGGATGCTGAAGTGGGCACAGAGACCTCCTGGGAGATGACAAAGAAAGTCAGATATTGAGGACAGGTTAGGCATTACTAACTCCCTGAATCCTGCTCAACCAACATGCTAAAGGACTGAGAGAAGCCAGAAGAGAAATGTGTGTGGGAAAGAATGTCTGAAACCTCTGCTAGCTGCAGTTTTATCCATTCCTATTCATCTATTCTACTACCGTGTTTCCCTATATTAATATTTTGATAGTACATGGAGTAGGCTGCATATGGTCCACTGCCAAACTATCTGGGGACATATGTGTCCTACTAAGCTTTTTTTTCAGCTCCTGATTTCTCCAGTCTCTCTTGGCTACACTTTTGTGACTACAAGAAAGTGTGAGCTGCCTCTCTTGGAAGGCTCCAGGAGAAAAACTTTGGCTTTTAAAGAGCTTACTTCTTCCCTGCACTATTTAATGTACCTCCCAAAACACCCATCCTCCTTTGTGTGACATTTTCTGTTTGAGCTTTGACTAATGGAATCCAGTCATTGCAAAAACAACATCTCATTGGCAAGACAGCTTTGTATGTGACTTGAGTGTGAAAATTAACACATTCTTGCATTTATGGTAATGATGCCATAAAACAATTTTGGAAAAATGAACTTCAAAAGAAATTTCTCACCCCTTACTGGAATGGATGGTGATTGTCCTTTGTGAGGGAATGAGACACTGTACTTCTCTCACATTTCTTTTGCAGAACAGTAATTTTATTGCCTATGATTCATTAGGCATGAGAAGAATTGTTATGTTATTTTACAACACTACTGTAGATCTTCCAGGAAGATCCAGAGCCCTCTGTTAACATGCCATGGCAGCTGTCTGCACAGGCATCCTACTGGGCCACCTGGTACATTCTCGACCACTGTGGGTCATTTTTTCTGAGGTCTGGATGAGGTCCAATCATGTTACAGGAGATAGAATTGGGAAAAAAGAAGAGAAAAAAAGGGAGAAAATATTGGAAGAATTAAAGAAAAAAGAACAAGAAAAGAAATCCAAGGATGGTAAAATTAAAAAAAATGAGATCAAGGTCTTTCAAAAACAACTGTCTATTGAAAAAACTACTGAAATAGCATCTAAATTGGAATTTGGAAGACAGAGGTGCTTTGAACAAGGCAACAAGCCAGGAAAATGGCTCTCATGTAGACTGAAAAAAGATAATAATAATAATAATAATAATAATAATAATAATTCTAGAACTTAAAGATAAAGGAAGGTATCAAACACAACAAACCTAAATTAAAGAAGCCTTTGACAATTATTAGTCTAGATTTTTTAAAAGAATATGCAACATCAGAAGAAAAGGCAAAGAAACTATAAAAATATTTAGAAAAAGAGAGACTACCACCATTTGTCAAAACATTGTTCATTATGAATTATAGGTATTGTTCAGAACAAATACATCATCTTTGGTAGCAGATTCATTTTTATTACGGAAATTCTTCTCAAGAGAGATATTTGTAAATTTGACCACTTAATTAGACCTTTTTGTATTTCTTTCCATTTTTTACTATAGTTATTTTAAAAAAGATCTGCCTTTTATTTAGTTATGATTATCCCCAAATATTTTGCTTTTTTCACTGTTTTAAATTTTGTCTTTTCAATAAGGTGTTCCTCTTCTATTTTGGTCTTATTTTTTGTTATTATCGCTGTTTTATCCTGATTTACTTTAAATCCTGCTAGCTCTCTGAATTCATTTATATTATGTAGTAGATATTCTATACTTTTATTGGGATATTCTAGAAAGCAAATAAGATTGTCTGTGAACTACCACAAATTTCAGGGGGGGGGGAATACAATTGAATCAACCCATTTTAATAGCAAAAATGGCAATGGCAAAAAGTTCAGAGTCCATTGCAAAAGCAAAGAATGGAAAAACCAGATCCAATGGATTCATGGTCCAAAACTATAAACATTTGAAACAGAGTTGTTCATCCTGCTGTATACAACAATAAAAGGAATAGAACAGGAAATAATTCTTTGTACCTGGAGAAATGACACAATAATATTAATACCAAAAGAAGACCAAGATCCACCAGAGTTTAAAATTATAGACCAACTTCACTGCTTCATGATAATAATTTTTTGCAACATTATTGACAGAAAAAAAATTAAAAAATATTAATAGAATGCATCAATGAAACCCAATCAGGCTTCCTGCTAAACAGAAAATTAAAAGAAAACACAAGAACAGTCCTTAACATTATCAAATTTTATGAGATGAATAATAAGAGAAAATTAGGGATGATATTCCTAAATGCTGAAAAAGTATTCAACAATGTTAACTGGGAGTTCATGAAGGAAGTATTTAATACTTTGAGATATTAACAAGATGAATATAGGAAAGAACTATTTAAATTTGATATACAATATTTACGATCAGTAAAGACCCCAAACTTTAGTAAACAGAGAAACCAAACATTGTAGGATAAATAAAGTAACATGACAAGGATGTCCTCTCTTGCCTCTACTCTTTTTAATTCTCTTGGAGGTATTACAAGAGGTATGGCAAAGTTTTAATTATCACCTTTAAAATTTTTGACCAAAAGTTTCTTTTGATTTGTAATTGTTAACTTATCTCTTCATAGTCACCACCCAGATTTACACATTTTCCCCTGTATCTCTTGACCCTCTGAACACTGTTATTGTAGAAGTCTGCATATTGTGTCTTATGAGGAATTTTCACTTTAGTCACTTCTGGCAGAACCTGTCACAAAAATAAAGGAGACAGTGAGCTGATTTTCTCAACATCATGCACTTAGGGACAAATTATGACACTGATAAAATTTCATCAATATACCATAATAACTTCCAGGTGATAATTATTACTTTATGATGCCCCCTTGTAAGGTGCAATCTGCAGACTTCTACAATATTAGGTATTTGGAGGGTCAAGAATCACTGGGAAAAATGTGTAAATCTGGATGTTGACTATGTAGAGATAAGTTAACAACTACAAATCAAAACAAATTTTCTGTCAAAAATTTTAAAGGTGATAATTAAAAATTTATGATACCCTACTCATACAGCAATTACAAAATTAATGCAGTTTGACACTGCCAGTGCTATGGAATTCTGAGATTTGTAGTTCTGTGATATATTTACCCTTCTTTGTCCGAGAATTCTGGTACCACAACAAACTACAAATTCCAGGATTCATTAGCACTTAGCCATGGCAGTTAAAGTGATGTCAAACTACATCAGTGTATCAGCTGTTTAGGTGCAGCTCCAGAAAAGGCCCTATCCCTTTGACTCTCCTGTAATGGAAAGCTTGTTTCTATGGAGAATTTACAAAAAAAATGGTTATCTATCTATCTATCTATCTATCTTATAAATGTACACACAGGGAGGAGCAAACTGCTCTTGTTTTTTGCACCATACAAATCTATTTTTACTCCTCTGGTACCAAATTTTCTGTTAAAATGTAATTCCCAGGAACATATCTGTTTTCCTAACTGAGGTATACCTGTATTGAGTAGGTTTCTAAAATTACTTAATGAAATTGATGAAAAGAAAATATCCTATGCCTTTCTGCTCCCTCCACCTGAGGCCCTGAAATAATCTGTTTTGTAAGTTAGGATCAGAATCCAGAAAATTGTCTTCATTTTGGTGCTCACTTCAAATTTAGGGAAAAGGTATAGCATTATATCCACAAATGGCCATGTGGAAAGGGGGGGAAATCTGAAGTGCAGCCAAAGGTGAAACTGGGATGAGACAAGAATGCTAGGATCAGGAGTGATTTCCCCATTCCTTCAGTGCCATAGTTATTTCCTTCTAATTCACTATGAGAGAGCTCTAGCTCAGGGAAATGGGAAGAATTTTACATGCTTCCTTAAACTACAAATTACCAGATTTCATAGCATGGAACCTTGTCTATTAGAGCAGTAACAAATTATTCTAATTGTTCATCACAGGCAACTTCTGGTTGGCTGTAGTGACTTGATGGGCTGTTCTCTGAGAAGCTCTCAGAGGACGCCAGCCACACGATGTGAAAAACCCAGGGAAACAATTCCCAAAGGGGGTTATATCTTGTCCCTGGCACAGTACAAGCAGAGGGGCTCCCAGAGACCAGTATCCTGCCTTCAGCCTCCCCCAATTCAGTGTCAGAGAGGACCAACAACCTGGAGCTACAATAGAGGACTGTGGACAAACAGAGGAGGTCAGACCCCCACAGATTGTGGGAAGCCATGAACAGGCAATATAGCTGCCACCAACTTTTAAAATAAAATACAAACAATAATATAGTTTAAATTAAAATCTACAGGACTCAAAATACAGAGACAGAAAGTCATATAGGAGAAGCACTCCTACAATCAGGAGAAAAGATGGAAGTCAAAGAGCAATGTGAAGTAAGTAAATTCTGGTCAGAAAAGAGAAGAGAAAAAAGGGAGGGGGAAAAGGACACTTTTAAACTTGGATTCTTGATTTAACAGAACTCCCAACTGATTTTAAAAATTAAGTAACATTAATTTGTTTGTATGGACTAATCCTCAACACAGAAGAGGGGGAAAGGAGGAAGAAAAAAGTTTAAGAGCTAAAAACATAATGAAGAAATAGGAGATATAATACATTATAGAGACAGAAGAAAAAAAAATATTGAATGAAGGGCTAATTTCATTTCCAGAGATGAGGGGGGACCTTACAGCTTAATGGAATAGAATTTAAAATTTAAACTTTCAAGATTGGACATATAACTTTCAATTACATCAGGACTCAAGAGGAAAATTGATTATAAGAAAGAGAAACCCTAATGAAGACTCCTTTAAGAACCTAGAAGGAATGAAATTGAAAGTGGTCATATCTTGATAGAAAGCATCTATTACATTAATTAGGACCACTGAAATGGCTGACATAAGAGAAGAGAGAGTAATTGATTTTACAAAGGAAGATAAAAGCCTCATTCAACACAACACTTCAACAGACATTCAATACAATATGCCAGCTGATAACAGAATACCAGAACTTTGGTTTGAAAACAAACTGATATATAAGGACATCTTGATGAGACTACTGAAAAAGAGAAGAGAATATAAAACACTGACAAACTTGCTGAAACAGAATAATATAACATATATATAGGAGAAATTAGAAGGTGTCTCATTTAAGTATAGACAGAAAAGATTCACATTAAACACAACAACTAAAATTGAAGAATTTATGAAGATGTACAGAGCTAACCTAGAAAAGAGAAGTGCTACAACACCAGAAGAAACAGAAAGAGAAGTAAGTAAGAAGGAAGAAGACAACTCAAAGATATGCACAGAAGGAGGAGGAGGAGGAGGAAAAAGAAAGTCAGACAAAGAAGAATCAGACTTAGAAACTATAAAACATAGATAAAAATATAAGAAGATGCAAGTTAAAATAATATCTTGGAGCATAAGAGGTTTAAACTCACCACACACAAAAAAAGTATTTCTTTTTTTAGAAAAAAAATTGACCTAATTTGCCAGAAGAGACATGTATAAAGGAAAAAGACACCAGACTACTACAAAATAAAAAAACCTAGACAATCAATATGTCTCTACAAATGAAAAAAGAAAGAAGGGTGTATTTATTTATGTTAATCCACACTACAATACAGAGGTGTTGTTTAATGATAAAAATGGACATTACATTACGTTAGAAATAAGGATTCAGAATATCAAATACTTAATAGTTGGTGTATATGCTCCCCTGGAAAGGAAAGAAAAATTCTTCCAAAATTTTACAAAGATAATTGCAAAATACAGCTATGAGAACACACTACTCCTAAGAGATTGGAATAAAGTAATAGATCCAGTAAAAGACAGAAAATCAGAAAAGAAAATAAAGAAAATACAAGGGAAACTCCCAAAAACTTTTACACACATGTCAGAAACTTAGTCAGTTACAGATGACTGAAGATTTAAGTACAGTGATGCAAAAGAATACACATAATTTTCAGAAACACACAAGTCCCTCTAAAGGATTGACATGTTCTTGGCATCAAAATCATTATGTAAAAGTATTTGTAAAATGGATATATTACCAAGAACACTGTTGGATCAAAATCCAATAATACTTATATAGGAAAAAAAATCATAAGAGTATCATTTGAGAATAAATGAAAATTTTCTACAAAGTGAGATGATAGTGTAAAAAGCCAAGAATACAATAAAAAGATAATTTGAAGAAAATCTAGACAAAAGGACAGATGTTAGAATAGTGTGGGTAGCTATGATCCCTGCTGCAGATGCATTCATGCAAGATGGCAGTGATGACTTGGAGGACCCAGAAGTGAGACCTGTCAGAGCGGGTTGTGCTGTAAGATGCATTGGTGGAGTTCTCCCTCACCACGGAGAAGCTGCTCCTGTCACAGACAGTGTACCTGGGGGATGCTGCTCAGGTAAGGACAGTCACACACTCTCGTCACTTTTACCTCCTGTGCAGAACATGTCATGACTTGGCATACAGTGTGGCTGTCACTGTACAGAGTTGGCTACTTAGGCCGTTGAACCTGTGCAGGGATGCCTAAAACATCATCACTCGACATACAGCTACTACTGTATCCTCAGCAGCTAAGCCGGGTCATGTCTTGGCATACAATGTGGCTCCTACTGTATGGAGACTGCAGCTTTGGCTGTTGTACCTGCACAGGATTAGGGTTAGAGTTTAGGGTTTAAGGTTAGGGTTAGGGTTACCTTATGACTCGACATACAGTGTAGCCCATATTGTATACTCCGTAGCTTATGCCATTGAACCTGTACAGTGATGCCTAGGAGGTCATGAGTCCACATACAGTGTGATTCCTACTATATCCTGTGCAGCTAAGCCAGTTGAACCTGTACAGGTTCGCCTAAAACGTCATGACTCCGCATACAGTGTGGCTTCTACTATATGGATTCAGCTGCTAGGGCTGTTGTTTCTGTGCAGGTTCACCTAAAACATTATGAGTCAACATACAGTGTGGCTCCTAATGTATGGATTCGATGGCTAGCGCTGTCAAATCTGTGCAGCTACGTGGAAAACGTCATCAGTTGACTAATGCCGTGACTGTTTATCATTCATCCTCCGCTTCCCCCCTTTCTTTTCATCCACAGATAATGCAAAGATTCATTGACCTCGGCTTCCCCCAAGTAGTGGGTGCTGTAGAGGGGTGCCACTGTCTAATTGTGCCACCAGAATTCCATCATCTTTCAGGCCATGGAGGCCAGCATCTATTTGCCAGGGAACCCCACCATCACCCTGAGGGGCCAGCTGATTGGCCCCCTCCTGCTCGCCGACAGCACGTACCCCATTCAGAAGTGGCTCATGAAGCCCTACCAGGGCACCACCAAGGCCAGGCAGAAAGGATTCAACAGGAGGCTGAATTGCACCAGGAATGTGGTGGAAAGGACCTTTGGGTGGCTGAAGGCTCGGTGGAGGTGCCTCACTTCCCCACTCCTTGTGGCAGAGGAGAATGTCGTCCCCATCATCGCCTCCTGTGTCATCCTCCACAACATCTGCGAAAGCAAGTGAAGGGTTCTGGATGAGGGAGGGCACTATAGGCACTGCTTTGTGCTGCCCACCCTGGGGGCACCCATGGAGGACAACGACCTTGTGAAGCAGAGAGAAGTGGAGGCTGTGAGGGAGGCCCTGGCAGAGTTCTTTGAGACCAGGAGGATCTGAAGTATCCCCTTTCCTCCATTTGTAATCCTAGGTCACCAGTGTACTATGGCATGAGCATAAGCACCTAAACACAACATCTCCTATTATCCCCACTCTATGTATAGCTAGCATTTATGTAGGGCATGCCATGAGCATAAGCAACTCAATAAATATGTACTGTTATCCCCACTCTGTGTATGGCTAGCATTTATGTAGGACACTACTGCACTATGCCATGATGAGAACCTATCATCCCCACTCGGTGTATCGATAGCAATCATGCTTTTAGGTAGATATCCTGAACATGGAGGGCACACACAGACACAGACACACACACAAAAGGGTATGGAGGCATCACCTGGTGCCAGATTTTCTAGCAATAGAAAGATACAGTGCAAAAACTACTTCTGACAATGTTGCTAAATTCCCAACAGTAAGCTTTCCTAATGGCCTATTCGACTGTAACAATTAGTAGCCCAGAAGGCAACCATTGGGGCTCACATACAAACTTCTCTTATGACAGCTTCCATTGGCCAGGAGCCAGGTAAGCCCATTTGCTCCTGCAACAATTGCCCATAAATGCTCCTGCGGACCTCCATAGATCCCCAGGATGATGATGGTGGCCAGGAGGAGAGTGCCCATCCGCATCGCTTATTGGAGCAATGAGGAGGTGAGAATTTTCCTTCAGGCCCTCACCCCAAGGCAGCTGCCAGAAGTGTCATGACCAGCAGCAACCGGCCGAACCCAAGCCTCCCAGGCTCTCCACCAGCAGGGCTTCAGGAGGACCCCCCCCAACAGTGCTGGACTAAATTCAAGGGTCTTCTTTGAGGCCCTGGAGGACTATGGGGAGTACCCTTCAGTTCACAGACGGCCACCCCTCTATGACCGGCTGCAGGACCTGTGGGTGAGGGCAGGCCACCCTAGATGTCAGGATTGCCATCCTCTCATTAAGTGTTGGACCCCTGCCATTGTCCCTCATGCCCTCCCTTCCTCTCACTCTTCCCTATCCCTCCCCTTCCTCTTATCCCCATCCCATGGGTGGTAATGGTGTTTCCTTTCTCTCCAAATGCAGGCGTGTGGTGGAGGCGGTGACAGGGATGGAAGGGGGACCCTGCCGGTTCCACCTCCACCTCCTCCTCCTCCTCCTCTAACAGGGAAGCTGGGCCAGCCAGGGAGGCCTGTGCAGAGGGATCCCCTGCCATCCCTCTGCAGCCATAGCAGCCTCCCATAGCTGAAGGTAGGTCCCTGAAGGGAGGGGTAATGGCTGCATAACTGCAGCCTCCATGGCATTCCTTTTCCTCCCCTCCCCCTCCTCTTTCCATGGTGCCTTCCTAAACAGTGTCTTTTTTCCTTTC
>JAIPUX010001232.1:39163662-39178525 GCA_020142125.1 Phrynosoma platyrhinos
TTGCACTATTTCTGGCAGTCTGCAAAGACCCTTTGTCTCAGTTTCAGGTTACCAGTAATATAATGTTCATGCTCTTTCTTTGGATCGCTTTTACTGATATGTTTTAAATTGTTTCAGTTCTATGGAAAGTTACTTACATTTCATCAGCTTATAGATTTACACACACACACACACACACACACACACACACACACACACACACACACTTTTTTTTAAGTTGCCTCCAGTCCCAGGTTTAGAGGAAAATGGGGAATATGAATAAATAAAATAATGATACTAACAACATTAATAACAACAGCTCATATTTATAATTAGTTGGATTGGGTCAGGAAATAAAACCACAATAAGAACTGTTTTCCTTTTATTGCAGGCAGGCCCAAAATTTAGGACTGTGGTAACTTGTAGTCCTCATTCAGTAGTTCTTGCTGAATGAATTACTCTAATTAATATTGACTGTAATAATTTCTGAAGAGGAGAGTTCATGTATTTCTGTGACTCCATACTAGAATTTGCACAATGAGATCACACAATATGCTAATATTTGCTTACATGGCAATATTTTCTGTTCTTGGAATTGGCATTTTTACTGACAGCTTCAAATCAGTGACTTACACTCTGATCTTTTGAGGTCATTGGTCAAACAAGAGCAAAGCGATCATTGATTAGATTGCAATACTAGTGGATGGGGTACAGAATAGATAAAGATAACAGAAGATCTTGGATGGTGCTAAATCTCTCGTTTTAATGACTTGGAATGTACATTCTGGTCTTGGATTTTTTTTTTAAATTGGAAGCTATATTGAAGTGTTAAATCTGGAGGCAGGAAAAATTGCCTCCACCTCCTAAGGCACCCAGGGACAAACAGAGACAATGACAAACACCTATCCTGCAGTAGGAATTGGTTTTCATTTTCCATCACCTTCGGGATGGGAAAATCAGTTAATTTTGGCTTCTTTCACGTTCAGGTTTTTGAAAATCCATTTTCATTGCAAATTTGAATAAATCTCCAAACTTAAGTCAGTTCTTCAAAAATGAATTCAAATTCTCTTCCATCTGCACCAGTCAAATTCAATTCATAGAGCTATTTTCAGCAGGGAGAGGACCTTGTATCTCCTTTCTTCTTCTTCTTTTTTAAAAAAATTCTTTATTCAACTTTGTGTCTCCTTTCTCTATGCATTTAAGAAGATGAGCATGTCAGAAAAAAAGAGATGGTAAACTTAATTCAGCATAATGTGATTTATTATGCTGAAAATCAAAGCTGCATTTTAAATTAGGCAGTTAAAACTTTGGATGTTAGTGGATAAATCTATCTCATCTCAAGTTTTTAAGTAATTATTATTGAATAATTCAATATTTCTTTTTGTTAGTTGAATACCTAAGTATTTAACTTTCTTTTCTATTTTAAATCCCGTTATTGTTTTTAATTCTTCTTCTTTTATATCCATATTCTTAGTCAAAATTGAGGTTTTATCATTTAATTTAAATCCCGCTAAGCTTCCATACTCTTCAATTACTTCCTGAAATTTTCTTATATTATCCTTGGGATCTTCGATAAAACATATGATGTCATCTGCAAATGCTTGCAATTTAACATTAAATCCTTTGATATTAACCCCTCTTATCTCTTTATCTTCACTGATTTTATTGTTTAGTATTTCTAATGTCATGATAAACAAAAGTTTATTCAATAATAATTACTTAAAAACTTGGGATGAGATAAAGAAAGATATAGAAAAATGGAAAAAAGCTAAAATTATCTTTTTTGGGAAGGATTGCTGTAATTAAAATGAATATATTACCCAAATTTATATATTTATTTCAAAACTTACCTATTATAACAAAAGATAAATATTTTGAGAATTAGCAGAAAGAATTGTTGAAGTTTATATGGAAAGGGAAAAAACCAAGAATAAAATGGAAATTATTGACGGAAGATAAAATTAAAGGTGGATGTGGACTCCCAAATTTAAAACTATATCATCAAGCGGCCTGTTTAACATGGATAGAGGAATGGAGCACACTTAAGAATGAAAGTTATTAGCACTAGAAAAAATTAATATGAGATATGGATACCATGCTTTTCTTTGGTATAACAAAGTAAAAGTCAATAAAGATTTTTCACATCATATTATTAGAAATTCCCTTTTTAAAGTGTGGATGAAAATCAAACATCAATTTTATAGCCAAATCCCAAGTTGGGTATTGGTTCAGGAGGCTTTTTAGAAACTTCTAGGAGGGATGGGAATCAATGGCTAATTTATAAAGACCTATTGGAATGGAAGAACGAAAAGGAAGTTGAAATAAAAACATAGGAAGATTTAGTCAATAAAATAGGCAAGAATTGGTTTCTTTATAGACAATTGAAAGAACGATATAAAGCTGACATTAGGAATAATGGGATTGCAAAAGATGAATCATTAATAGATAAGGTAATGTTCGGGGGGAAAGATAAACATATTTCAAATATTATAAAATACTGATAAATCTATCACTTTCAGTGTATCAATTATTCACCCCCCCCCAATATTAATTTCCTTCCATTCTGAATAAAATGAATTTTGAAGTTTTGGGTGAAGTGGTATCCTTTTTTTTTTTTTTAAATGAAATAAAAGTTTCTACTTTACATCCATCCTATATGCACTTTATCATTTTCCTATGGATTGCACTCAACAGTGAGCAGCTAATATATTTATGAAGTAGTTATATGCCACTTTCCAGTCCATAAGGGCTCCTGGGGTGATGTACAACAAATAGAGGCATTAAAACAATATAAATGAAGTTAAATGTTCTTGTGCCCCAACAGGGGAGAAAGTCTGTGTGAGAGACAGACTTACAGAATGAAGGGATGAAAGAGTGAGGTATTCTGCTTGAGATCAGAGGAGAACATGGACAAGTTACTTTTTAGACTACCACTCCCAGGTAATCATGGTTGTGCTGGTTGGGGTGGGGGATTCTGGGAGTTGGATACCAAAAATATAACTTTCCCAAACTCTGGATCAAAATGCATGCCCTAGTGTCAATGCTTCAAATAATTAATCTGAATGAATTCTAATACAACCTAACTCAATCAACACCTTCAAGATCTATCTGGAAGTTTTCCATTGGCTTTTGTACTTCCTGGATGTTGTCACAATGCTATTTTCAGCTCAAAAACTACAGCAAGTTACATTTTTAAAAAGACACTTAGAGCATATCCAAATTAACACTTAGTACTTTGATATCACTTAGAATTGTCTGTTAGAGGGCTCAAGCCCACTTCCCTAAACTACAGCACTATTGAAACTATCAAAGAGACAATTCTATGTACCATACTTGTCATAGTTAAAGTGGTATAAAACTCCCATAATTTTGAAGTGCAGATGTATTCTTACAAAGAGGAATGACTGTTTTGGGAGAAAATGTATTTAAAACTACAAGCTGCATGCAAATTGCAATTCTATCTATTATGTACAGTTGGCCCTCTGTATTCATGGATTCTGCATCCACGAATTCGATTATCCATGGCTTGAAAATAGGAAAAAAATTCCAAAAAGCATACCTTGATTTGCCATTTTATATAAAGGACATCATTTTACTACGCCATTATATGCAATGGGACTTGAACATCCACAAATTTTGGTATCCATGAAGGGTCCTGCAAGCAAGCCTCAGTGGATATCAAGCCCCCCCCCTTTCTCTTTCTCACACACATCTATCATTGCAATTTGTGGGCAGATTACTGTGGAATATGACTAAATGCACTGAAGGCTGAATATACATAAAAGGAACACAAAATGGAAATACATTGATTTATCTTCCCAATCACCCTACAGCGAGAGCCTGAATTCAATAGTGAAGTTTAATAACAAACAAGTAAGAATATTGGCTGCACCTTTTTCCATTGTTGTTTAAAGATCTACAGTTCTTATCACCCTGGAGGAAAATACATAATATCATTTATTCTCAGTATGCCAACAATGTTGCCGGCAATGGTGGCATCCCCTTGTTGTTAAAGTAAAAGAGAAAGAAAAATGAATGTCACCATTGTCATGTGTCATTGTCATTGTCATAGACCAACATATCCACTGTTACTGTGGAATATAGACCAACATATCCACTCACTTCTCTATTTGCCTCCCTGCATAATATCATTTAGTGATCCTTCCCACATTGTATCTTCTTGTTATAGCCTCAGTACTTTGAATCTTTTCAAGGAATTTAAAAGGGAGCAAAGTGGAAAGTATTCTTTCCACATACAGTGCTTTCCAAAATCAGGTGTGCCATTTCTAAGGAACATAAGAAATAGGCTTATATTGAATCATGCTGTGTTTCTGTCTGATAGCTGAATGAAAATGACCCCTCCACATGTAGCAAGTTGGGTGTTATTCTGGAAATTGGGCTGTTAACAGTGGAGATTGGAAGGGGTGATATACAAATGAAGACATTAAAAATATTCTCCCATAGACATATCCATGCACACATACTGCAATACATATTCAATTGTGCTTGTCATGTATAGCTATATGCACCTAGAACCTTGGGGCAAAATTCTTTCATAATGTACAATGAAACTTCCAGTTCTGCGAAAGAGGGACCATTATACCATTTGCCTCAATTCTGGAGACATGGGGGAAGCACACGAGGGCGTCCGAGATGCCACAGGATGGTGTGCTGTGGGACCGCGGCATCCGCACCATGGCGCACTGTCGGTGCCTCTGAAAGGAGCGCTAAATCAGCGCTCCTTTCAGAAGTCAGTGAAAGTGCACCCCAAAAGTGTAGAGCGCATTTTCCCTGACTTATCCGCAGCAGAGTGTGCGGATGCTGCGGCGGGAGGTTGCCCTCGGAGCGCTGGCTGTGCGAAGGGCCGGCAGCTCTGAGGGCAACCTCGGGAGGAGGAAGGGGCGCCAATCGTGCGGCTGCCCCTCCTCTTCCCTGCCTTGGAGATTACTCTATTAGTCGTCTGCAGAGGCAGATAATCTTTGTTTCCCCCTTTGATTTAAGGTGACAGGTTTCTTTGCTGTGAATGACATATTAATCAATGTCATCTAATAATATGATTGTCTGTAAAATGCTGGGACATGTTTACTACATGTTTCCTGGGATTACATAGTATTCAATAGTTCCTCACACACTTAGGCACAGCTTAAATATATACACATGCCCAGGTCAACCATACTACTAAAGCATGCAATTTCTCATTCAGTGTTACTTTCCTTACGAGTACAAATGTGTGGGGTGTATCTAAATCATAATTATTATAATACAAATTGTTTTTCTTTCTAACCAGCTCTGTGATCTGCTATTGCCCCCATGCAATCATTTGGTCTACCCCCTCTTATGTTCCTATTCAGATTGGGGATTCAAAATGACAACATAGTTTGAGTTCTGTACATTGTTCCTCCTTGTCATAGATTGGCTATATGTTCCTGAAAAATGTTCATTTCTGGTGTAGTAAAAAGACTCTTTCTTTACTCAACATTCCACAGACAGAATCTTTATAGAGTTAAGCATGGGGAATTTATATGCCAATAGTCAGTTTGCATATCTGTCTTTACTGATATTTATTGCTTTGTGATAGTTTTCAGGACTGCCTCTGCTGAATGGTTCAGAAGATTAGGAAGTACTGGAAGTGGCAGGACCCCTTTGGGGAATTGGGTTTTGGAGGGGAAGTCTGGGGAAGCAGTATTATTCACAAACTATTATAGTTGTCACTCATTATTGATCTGATGTTAGTGTTGATAGTACAGACCCTTGAATAGCTCCTGAATCTTCATAACCATTATGTTGCAACATCTAACTCGGATCATGTCACACAAATCATCAGACATGTGGTGTTTGTTTTAATAAGTTCTCCATATTGTTTGCTTGCTGTTAGGAAATCATGTTAAATAGAACATTTTGTTTCTAGTGAAGGATATAAATCCTTGCTTGTCTTGTCCTCACATGTGAGAATGGGGAACTATAAAATCAAGTCAAGTCAAATTTTATTTACATTGAGCCATAGGGCATTCCAATTAAATGCTATTATTAGTATATACATATATATCAGATATAAACAATATAAAAGTTTACTAATGCTACTAGTAATAGTAAAGGTAAAGGTATTCTCCATTGACAAGGTTGCAAAGTCATGTATGACCATAGAAGGTGGTGCTCATCTCCCTTACTAAGCCCAAGAGCCAGTGTTGTCAGAGACTACTCTGTGATCATATGGCCAGCATGATTGCACAGAATGCTGGTTACCTTCCCACTGAAGTGGTACCTATTTATCTACTTGCATTTGGATGCTTTCGAACTGCTAGGTTGGCAGAAGCTGGGACTTGTGACAGGAGCTCAATCCCATCATGCAGCACCCGGGCCTCAAACTGCCAACCTGCTGATATTGCAATCAACAGAGTCACCGTCTTAACCACTTGAGCCACTGCATCCTTTCTAATACTAAGAGTAAACCAATCTTATTTCTAAAATGTGGCTATGGCCCTAAAACAGATATAAACAGCATAACCAAAGACTCTTAGCATGCAAATAAGCTAAGTGAAACTGCAATTTTTTTCTCCTTGCTTGCAACACAGAAATACTTCCTGTGAGCCTTGAGAGATTTTGTGTGTGTGTTTGAAAGAATCCTGTATAAATTGTGTGATTTGAATAGCTAAATTATGATACTTGCTGCCTTGTTGCATGGACTTGTAAAAATTATTAGTGTTAGATGGAAAAAATGATATTAAAACAATCTGACTGTGGGAGAAAGTGTCCATTTCAAAAACTGCAGGGAAACATGCTAAACAACTAACCAAACAACCACAAACAGCTGCAAATGAGCATTTTCAAAAGCTCAGAGAATAAATCTTCCATGCCTGTTATGGATTTTAGTCACTTGAGGGTCCTTTATCTCTCCTATGATAAATGAGATGTTTAATTTAGTCAATACAAGCTTCAATTAATCTTCACTATTGAAAAATTTAAATTAGCACAAGTGAGCAAGTTGGCATACATTTTTGTAAACATAAGTGAAGATTATGGGAAGTCCTACAGTGATCTCATTCAACATTAATGCTTGTTTTGCCTTGTATTTATAGTTTAAAAGTTTCCCACATAAAATAGTACAAATTTCTTCCCAATGATATATGAGATCAACATATATTTACATCAGGTTCAACTATTAAAGTTTTTGATAATGCTAAATTAAAATTCCAGATAAAAGACAGATGTAAAGTTCTGCATTCTATCTGTTGAACATTTATATTATCTTGTCATTACAAAAGTCAAAAAGAATGGATAAAACCCCTGCTGAATGATCAGAGGCAAGAATCTGAAAGCAGAGATTCAGTTATCATAAATCAACACTTGATGAGTCACTAGAGATCACTGTCTTATCCCCTTTGGGTTCCAGCTTGGTTTCCATTATAAAATATTAGTCAGGAGTGGTAGAAGCAATGGTGTGTTATGACTGATGTGAGTACTTGTCAGACATTCTTCATATGATGTGATAGCCACAATTCCCATAAAGTTAATCTGTCTCAAGATGTTTGTGGATACTCTTCAATATTATGAAATTACAGCTGTGTCCTGTGAATCCCTACATAACAGTAATTACTGTATATTCAATGGCATTCAGATATATATAAAAAAGAGTTGCTGCCATCATTAGCCTCAACATTCAAATGCTTATACAAATTAAACTTTTGATAATGTGAACCTTGGAATGCATGATCTACTACAAATGTACAAAAATTGAAACTGTTCTGATAGAATTTTCCAAAGCAACTGAAATTTAGAAAGTGTTCAAAATGGAGGTATTTATTTATCCTTTTTAATAAGAATGTATTCATCATTGAGGTATAATAATAATAATAATAATAATTATTATTATTATTATTATTTATACCCCACCCCTCTGCTAAAAAAGGGGGAGGCTTACAGCAATTAAAATGACATTAGTACAATCTAAAAACCTCAACCCCCACTCTTCCCCATAAAAATATATTAAACTTAACAACCATTAAACCAGCTAAATTTTAAATTAAATAAGAATAAACAATAAAAGAATCAACATCAGGCAAATCAGGGACACAAAAGGGCAAAGGCACAGCTCCAGAGGCCAGGATCTAATCATGAAAGGCAGTCTGTAAAGGCTCTAAGTCTTGTGTTTAGCTCCATTGAGTTGATGGGTCTCCTCTAGGCTGGACTACAACTGCATTTATTTTACTTTCAAAGTAACCAGTTGATGTGGAAGTTTACAAGCCAGGCAGAATGGAGATACATTCTATCAGTCTTCAGCATACAGATATGCTTGTATTTATAGGTAGGGAGGGACAAACCTGTCAATTTCACTTCCTCCCAATTATATATATATATATATATATATATATATATATATATATATATTCAAAAAGTCACACATTCTTTCCATGAAATGTTAGCAACTCTGAAAAGTTTTTACTAAAAAAAAAATTAAGCTAAACAAAATTCTAAGCTATCTTGGACTTGATGGCCCTTGAGGTCTCTTCCAACTCTATGATTTTATGGTTCTATGAAATGAAGATGGCACATGCCTATTAGAAATCTGAATGCAAGTCTCATTGATCAGAGGTCAACAAACTGTTCACTGTGTCCTTCCTTCCTGAGTTCCTGAAACAATGAAAGCATTCTTGCTCTAGGAACAAGGAAGTGGGAAACCACTCATTTCAGTAAGCACCATTCTAATATTTCCACTGGAATAAATCTCAAATTGTGGACACCTAGTATTCTGCTTTGGCCCTTACTATAATACAAGTGCTTTGCTGCTTTGGGGCACATAAGCCTTCAAGTGGCTATTAAAGGATGGTTCCTATGGGCTTTATATGAACACGGACAGCTCTTACATTCACCAGAGTGAGGTAGCCATCCCAGGCAGCAGATCTGCAGTTTCATGGAAGGATAGAAAATTATTAGATTCAGTTTCCATTTGCATTATTTATTGTCAGGGCATGGAAGAGGTACTTGTGTTATTCTGTGGCTCAAGTACCAAAATACCCTGGTCAGTTTGTATACTATACACATTGACTTGGATGAGTTTGAGATTGCATGCATGCCAAAATAGCACCAGGTCTTGGTCTAGCCCTGTTTTGAAACATGAAGTTGGAGCTGAAAGGATTTTTTTAAATGACTCCAAAAATGGGAAAGAAATAGTTATAAGATGTTGAAGAAACTCTTAAACCAAATTGAAGATTAAAGTGTTGGAAAATAAGACAAGAATGTAAGAAACAATTAAAATACTATTTTAAGATCAGTTTACACTCTGTTGAGGACTAGAGCTTGTTAATAAATAAATAAATAAATAAATAAATAAATGTTTTTTAAAATAGCAGGTGTGAATTATCTTCCTTCAAAAGGAATTGTTCTGCCATCTGCAGCAGTGTTGCTGAAAATATGTTTAAAAAAGTAGGCTCTTCCCTTATTCCAAACTTTTTTTAAAAAAATGTTATGCTTTTAAATTACTTTTTGAACAATTTTAATGTAATTAGTTTAATTGTGCTTTAATTTTATTAAGTTTTTAACTAATTTTGTTTTTAGATTTTTGAGTTGCAAAGGGTCCCATGCCATAAGAATGGCAGAATATACATGAATGAATGAATGATACATTTTAATCTCCCAGAACCAATCTCCATTTCTATTTCATGTCAAATATGCAATATGTGGCATAGCCTTAATTTTGATTTCTCTGCCACTGATTCACAGATTGTCTTTCAGAATTAGGATTCTGAGTCTTGACATTTCTAATCCAGACAGTGGTAAATGTTTCTGAAAAGTCACGCCCTTCCCAAATGATTGTGTCTTAATAATTAGCTGAATAATATGTGAAATGTCATCAATATGTGTCTTAACTTTTGTATCCTGAAACTTCAGCATAGGTGTTCTCTTAGGGCAGCTTGTAATGAAAATATAAAAAGACTATATTATCTATGATAAAATCAACAATAAAGCAACATTTGAAACAGTGTTATTGTCTTATTATAAAGCATGAGAAGCAGGCAACTTGTCTCTAGATTTTGATGATCCTGAAGTCTAGGGCCACACACATACTGAGCCCTAAAGATGATGTACCTTCTTCATTTGCAGTTATGGGCACAGTTTATTAAGCCATATCACAAAGAATCCTACCAAATTATTACCATCTTCCAATTTCATAAGTCCTTGGACTATAATATTCATACCATGTAGCTTATTTTCTAGATCCTCACATTTCTGCTTTGTTTCTAGGGTGGCTTAAATTAGTATCCATGCCCTCCCCCCCCCATGCCCATTCTATATGACATGTTGTGTCATTTGTTATAGTTAGATGTGTAAACTTGGAGTTATCGTTAGTCATCTTGTCTTCCATGAGCTTTATGGCAGCTGCACATGGTTGGATTAAATCTATTCTGTATTTTTCAGGTGCTGCTGATGTATTTTTTTCAGGGCTGCCTGTTGTTGCTCTCTTGGTTATCTTAGCCAGAACCCATGCTGAGTATTACCTCAAGATCAAAGTCTTTTATTGTCTCAGCAGTGCTATGTGTGTCAGAATACTTTATTAAATTGCATTTACATGGTTGTTGGAAGCCTTCTGACTCACCCTTTCTTAAGCATCCTTTGCCTCTCTTTTCAAAAGCAGATGTTGTCTTTAGTGTTGCTGAGCAGTTAGACAAGGCATACATTGCTAATCATACAAGCATGTGCCATATTCTAAGATTGCCATTCATCTACACATATATATCATTATTTAAACATGGTGGATAAAAACAAAGTAGATCAAACAGCTTTAAGGAGGATTAAAGGTTCCAGAATCACATCAGTTAAATGTGTGCCTCCTGTATAGGGACAATTTTTTCAGGAGTTTTCAGATCCAGTGAGTTAGGATCATAGTGTTGTTATTAATTTATGACAAAGCTCTTTTGATAGGTGATGAGATCTCCTCCTGCTTTTCCACAGTTCAATTTATTATGCAAAATTTCCCAGGGTCTAGATGAGCTGCTATAAATAGGAGAGAGTGAAATCCAGTTCCTCCAGGCTGGTTTAACATGCTTAACAATGGGTCCAAACTAGGCAGTGCAGCAGCAAAAACAGTAGCAGCAGCAAAAACAAGGTCTGGCACTGGGACCTCGGAGCTAGCAGTGGTAGTGGAAATGGCAGCTTTAAACACCACCCGCCAAGCTGAGAGACATGGCGCAGCAGCAACAGCAGAGCAGCAACAACAACAAGGCCCAGCACTAGGACCTTGGAGCTAGCAGCAGTGGTGGCAGCAGCAACTTTAAACACCACCCGCCAAGCTGAGAGATGTGGTGCAGCAGCAACAACAGCAGAAGCACCAATAACAAGGCCCAGCACCGGGACCTCAGAGTTAGCGGCAGTGGCAGTGGTGGCAGCTTTAAACACCACCCATCAAGCTGAAAGACATAGCACAGCAGCAGCAGCAGCAGCAACAAGGCCTGGCACCTCCCACCAAGCATCCATTGGGTGGCAGCATGGCGCAGCAGTATTATCAGCAGCAACAATAGCATGGCTCTGGGGCCCAGGACCAAAGTGGACATGGGGAAGGGAGCGGATATGTTTCTGTCTGCTCACCAAATGCTCTCCTGATGGGGGATAGAAGGGTAGCAGTAACAGGGAAAAAAAACAGTCTGGGCACCAGTGGAGGTTTCAGTATTAAAGAATTGAAGCTGCATATAAGTGAGCTGTGGGGGGGGGGGGGATAATAATAATAATAATTAAGAGAAATCCAATGACTATATCTAGAGGGACTGGAAAGGTATTCTACTTAGATAAGTGATGAGATAACTTAGGAGAAAAGGCAAAAAGAATCCATGAACAGCTATAGAGAAGTAGTGAAACCATAAGTAAATAAGATCTGATTTGAGGTGCAGTCGGGGTGTACTTTACAGCTAGGAACTGATGAAATTTAGCTCTGTCCATAGTTCTATAATTGACATCAATCTTCATGTAAAATTTTCTGAGTATTTAATATAATGTGTTATGCTGGTGGTAGCAAAATTAACTGACAAAAATTGTATTGTATAGGATATTTCTTCTAGTGAGCTCTATAATAAATATGGAGTCTATAAAATATGTAAATTCGACAATATAGAGATAGTATGTGTTATAGATAAAAAGACAACTGGATTAGATAATCAGCTAAAATTATAGAGTCAAGCAAAATTCACAATGTAACAATAGTGGAGAGAATCATAAATACTGACCCAAAGGTGAATTGATAGAAGAGATTAGAAAACCAAGAGCTGACATTAGAGCAGAAATCTGGGCAGACATAAGAGCAGAAATTAAAGAATGGAGAGAAGAAATGAAAGCAGAACTCCAGAGAGAATTATATGAATTTAAAGAAAATTTTCAAAAAATGACAACAGAGATAAATGGTCTGCAATTGAAAGTCACAGAAATTGAAGAAAGAACAGGAAATTTAGAGAGAAAAACAAGTCTCTTAGAAAAGACACAACAGGAAGAAAATTACAAGGCATCCCTGGAATTGAGACTTAAAGGAAAGGCACTAAAATTATGAGGCTTACAAGAAAAATACAAAGAAAACTTAGGTGCACGAATTATCCCTGCCCTGGCTCAATTTATTTAGTAGAACAGCTGGACGTAAAGGTAGATAAGCTATATATAATTAACTTAAAGGCGGCAATGAACAAGAATCTACCAAGGGATGTAATAATAAATTTTGTATGCGAAAGCGTCAGAGATATAATACTGGAGACAAACTTTAAAAAAAAATGTTTTGTAGAGGATCAGGAGGTTAAAATATTTAAAGATATTCTATCACAGATATTGCAAAAAAGTAAAGAATATTATGAATTAACAAAATACTTAAAACAGAACAGTATAAAATATAAATGGGGCAGAATAGAAGGTGTTATTTTCTCAACAGGGAAAAGGAAATTGGTGATAGACACATTAAAGAAAGCTAATGCGTTCCTTGAAAAAAATAACTCAAAAGAAGGGCAACTTTTAAAAGAACAAGAAGATATACAAGCAGTGACAAAAAAAAATAACAAGAGGAAAAAATGATATAAGAATGGAGGAAAGTACATGGAGGAAGACAACACAAAGAAAACAAGGCGAGGAAGATCTGAAAGAAGTGGAGACCATTCCAATGGGTACAGAAGACTCAGAAGATGATGAGTTAGAGGGAACTTTAGAAGATAGAAAAACAGTAAAAGAAACACAAGAGGAGATACAAGAAGAGGAAGAAGAAAGAAGAAGGTCAGAAGAGGAAACAACTTACAAGGAAAAAGGGAAAAAGGTAAAGCAAAAGAGAGAAAAAAGGCATATTCAAACTAGTCTAAGGACAAGAAAAGGAAAGAAGTTAAATTCTAGATTAGGGGTAGGCAACCTTTCCCCTTTAAGGGCCAAGGGACTTCAGCTCCCAGAATCCCAGGAGCTATTGGCCAACATGGGACTATTGGCCAACATGGCTGAGGCTTCTGGGAGCTGAAGTCCCTTGGCCCTTAAAGGGGAAAGGTTGCCTACCCCTATTCTAGATATTAAGTCTTATAAAGGTTTACCAAATAAAATAAAGATGTAATTAAAAGTGTTGCCATGGAATGTCAATGGTCTAAACTATAGTTCTAAATGTAGAAAAATGTTACATTATTTGAACAAGCAAATAAAATGACATAACTTGTATCCAAGAAACACATATAAAAAGCAAAGATATGCATTAGAAAATGAAAAATTGGGAAAATTGTTTGTAGCTTCAAATACATGATACAAGAAAAAAGGAGTGGCAATTTATGTAAGAAATTTTCCTAAGACTAAAATAATTTTCAAGGATAAGAACGGTCACTACATAGCAATCGAAGTAGAAATAGAAAGTAGGAAAATATTATTAATTGATATATATGTGCCACAGGAAAACAAACTCAACTTTTTTAAAGAGCTAAAAGTAAAAATAAGAGATTATGAGTATGATAAAATAATTATAGTTGGTGACTGGAATGGAGTTGTTAATCCAGTAGAGGATAGATCCACACAAAATCTTAAGAAAAAACACCTGGGTAAATTACCAAGGTCAGCATTTGAACTTATAGAGGAGCAAAAATTAATAGATGTCTGGAGGACAAAACACAGAAGAGTCAAGGATTATACCTTCTATTCAGACAGGTTCAATTCTTGGTCAAGTATAGATATGATTTTCACATCCATGGTAATAGGCAAAGAAATAACAAATGCCGAAATTCTACCCAGATTATTTTCAGACTACTGTCCAATTACATTATTTATGAATTTAAAGAAAAGAGAATACACATGGTGATTAAAAGAATCTTTACTGGCGGATGAGGAAATAGTGGGAAAAATGAGAAAAGATCTGAGGTTGTATTTTCAGGAGAACATGAATAAGGGAACTCCAATGCATATAGTTTGGGATTCTAGTAAGGCAGTTGCTAGAGGCTTCTTAATACAACAAAACAAAAGGAAAAAGAGATTGAAAGAGAAAAAAGAAAAAGATCTATCAGATCAGTTAGATTATTTAGAAAAAACAACATAAAATAAGACCAAAAGAAGTAAAAATTTGCGATGATATGCAAAAAATAAATAACCAATTAAATCAAATCACAATACAAGAAATAACCAACAAAATTAAATATATAAAACACTGTTACTTTGAGAATGCGAACAAAGTTGGAAAATAGTTAGCCCAAAGGCTGAAAAAAAGAAAAGAAAAAAAACCATAATATTAAAACACAGAAAAAAGGATAAATATTTTACACAACAAAATGACTTAAAAAAATTGTCCAAGAATATTATGGTAACCTATTTAAAACACTAACTAGGAATGTAAATAGATCATTTCTGTTACATTTAGGATAGCTTCATTTAAAATAAAATAAAGTAAATAAAAATAAACCTTTAT
>JAIPUX010001232.1:39201934-39213462 GCA_020142125.1 Phrynosoma platyrhinos
CATCTCGCAACATTGGGCTAATCATAAATTCCCCTTAAATTAGACCCTGAGCTACACAAATGAAGTTGTAATATGAAGTGAGAAATTGGGCTCTGTGGAAACTTATTGTACTGGGAACAAGCTTACATTTAAAAGTTACATGTTCTGTAACTTTTAGTCAATAGTCAATATATGACTACAGCTTTCCAACATCACTTACCTTTTCTTCTTCCACATTCCTTATGCTGCTCTACCTCTGCTCCCATTGCCTTGTCTGTCACCTTGCTGTTTGAGATTTATTGATATCCTGTTCTTTCCTTATGTCCTGCTGCTCATGTTATGTAGTTGGGTGAAGAGAGAGAAGAAATAGTAGCCCACTCTGTGTTTTACTTAGATCCCCTTTCCTTTATACTTTCTTGCTTTCTCCTTTGAATTGTTCTCTTGAGCTACTTTTGAGAGGATTGTGAGCTACATTAAACTAACCAACTAGTTCAGTGCTAATAAAATTATTACTGATTTCTAAAGGAATATAACAAAGACATAAAACCTATATTTTCTACTTAGTTTTTTTTTTAAAAAAAAAATTAAGTCCTAAACATGTTATTAGTTTTCTGTTCAGCAGCTTTGTTTTCATCTTTCCTTATACTTGCCTAGGACATTTTTCTTCACCAAATTGGGATTATATTGTTGCTTAATCCCCACTTCTTTCCACTCCACTCCACTCTTATCCACATCCCCCTCCCATTGCTATAAACACTGCTGTCTTCCCTCATCTCCTACATATACAATGCACTTTTTCCTATCTATTCTTTGTCTTCTGAATTCAAGCAGCTACACAGGCTTTCTGTTTGTTCCCTTCTGTACATTGTCAAAATGTCTCCTGCCTCTTTCTAATTCTGGTCTGTGCATTTTTTATTATATGAACTAGTTCTCACAATATCCTCACCAACACACTTTCCATTTACTCACTTTGCTGCAAATTCAGGACATACTACTACCAAATGCATATCCCTCCCCTACTGTTCTTAGTTTAGCACTCTTTTTCAGAAGTGCCTACAGTAGCTCCCTACTATAGTGAACTTGAACAATCGGCTTTCACTTTTTTTTTGGAAAGTTCTCTGTACTTGGGCTTACCAGCTTCTCACTCCGTCACTGACCTTACTTCTCTGTCATTAACAGCAACCTGAGACACAGTATGGTGGTGGTGTTGATGGTGGTGGTGCTGGTGAAATTTTTCCCCATTTTGTTGTAACCAGTGCTTTTTAAAATGAATTTTCACTGGGAAAAATCAACTCTTTTAACCATGCAAAGAGGCAGTATTAACCTTTCATAAAAAGTATAGGTAATGAAGGAAAAACAGTGATTAGTGTATCTAAACATTACATGTGATCTCTGTAAATTTAGCATCTATATTTAATTTAGCACTTAGATTTAAGCAAAACATTCAGATTTTCAAAATAAATAATATACCAATGTTAAGTAGAAAACGACAATTTTCTGCATTCAGTGTCTGTCTTATCTTCAACTCTACATGATTATCCCTATCATTCTCCCACGATGACCTCATCCTCTGCTCAGCCTGTACAGTTTTATAATGGGTCTAGGAAACTCTGACTTTCTGGATGTTACAACTTCAACTCCTTTAAGCCTTAGACAACATAGTCAACGGTATGGGATGATGGAAGCAGGAATGCTGCAAGATCTGGGGCTTATCTAGGGACCTTTCTGGGCATTTGTCTAGACTCTAGACCAGGGGTAGGCAACCTTTAAGGGCCAAGGGACTTCAGTTCCCAGAAGCCTCAGCCATGTTGGCCAATAGTCCCATGTTGGCCAATAGCTCCTGGGATTCTGGGAGCTGAAGTCCCTCAGCCCTTAAAGGGGAAAGGTTGTCTATCCCTGCTCTAGACTGTCAAAATAATCCCAGAAGAATGTGGGTAGAATTTATGTTGTTCAAATTAATTTTGAATGCACCCGAGTAAGTTTTTTGGTAACATTGATAGAAACATTGGTAGAAATGGGGACTGCAGTCAGGAAATCAGAAGAAGATTAAGAATGGGAAGAGTGGCTATGAAAGTACTAGAAAAGATTCTAAAATGCAAAGATACAAAATTCAGTATAAAAGTTAGAATTATGCAAGCCATTGTATTCCCTATTACCATGTATGGATGTGAGAGCTGGACAGTTAAGAAAGATGAGAGTTAAGAAAGATTATAGGAAGAAAATAAATTCATTTGAGATGTGGTGCTGGAGAAGAGTGTTAAGGATCCCATGGACAGCCAAAAGAACAAACAAATGGGTCCTAGAGCAAATCAAGCTAGAAACCTCCCTGGAAGCCAAGATGACCAAATTAAGGCTGTCATACTTCAGACACATCATGAGAAGGGAGGACTCATTGGAAAATACAATAATACTGGGAAAGATGGAGAGAAGAGAGGAAGGCCACATGCCAGATGGATGGACTCTATTAAGGAGGTCATGGGTATGGGGTTGCAGGAATTAAGCAGAGCAGCAGAGGACAGATGGTCTCATCCATAGGGTCAAGATCGACTCGAAAAGTTGTTTGGGTTTTTTCTATTAGACAGAGCACAACAGTTTATTTACACTAATAACAGTGCTAAACTGAGTATGGCATGCACAACCTAATGGCTCCCTGGTAGTTAAACCAAGCTTATATAGAATTATTACAAAACCATGTAGTGAGAACAGTTGAGCAACAAGACAGTCATACAAACCAATGATGAACCAGCACTAAATCCTAACTATGTATGTCACACCTGTTCTTTGTATTTCATACTGATGTTCTAGCCTGTACTTTTACCAGCAAAATGGGTCAAGATGTTTCAAAACATGGCTCAGAATGGTTTTGTCCATACTTACTTTGAAATCTCTAAGAGCTTTCAACATTTGCTATGTCTAAGCAGCCTTTTTCTTCAGTTTAACTCTAGCTGAGTTAGGGCATACAGTCACATCCTAGCCTTTCTTATTCAGGGATTTTTCTGTGGACATAAAAAAAAAGAACTTATTTGCACACACACACATTTTTGTCCAGAAAGTCTAGATTTTTTGCCATTTTATGTGCAAAATTTTTTTGGAATTTATGTAGTACTCTGTACTTGTGTATTTTGGAGATGTGTTGTGAAAAGAGTACTTAAGAGGGAAAGTTCTGTTTGCAGTAATTTAGAAAGAAAATAGAAAGCATGAGAGACATTGAGGGGAAATGGCCTCCAAACTTTATCTTTAGGTTGAAGAAATGGCCTGTGTGAATTGAAAAGGCCATTCAACTGAAAGGCAGATTTGAGGCTGCTGGCTTAGAATTCATGAGGGCTGGGTGGTATTTACCCACTGCCTTGTACATTAAAAATACCCTTACAGAATCAGATGTTCCTTTGTTTTATATCTCTTTCCCAGGATGCTACCAAGGGATCTATAGATGATCTGTAATCTACTTTCTGTGTCTTCTTCTTGTTGTTTCTATCCACTGTCATTGTCCAGGATTTTTTTACACGTTTTGTCTTGTTCCTCCACAAAATATATAGAACCTAACCTATACTTAACACACACACACACACACACACACATACACACACACAAATACACATGCACATTAGAAATATTAGAACATAAATATGTCTTTTGCACATTAGAAATATTCACATAAATAATGTTTTGAAGAGCCCTTTGGAAAACCCCTCTCCTTTTCACCCTATACCCGACAGCTCACTTAACTTAGTCAGATCCCTGCAGAGAGACTGTAGCATTAGGGTGAGGGTGGCGGATTAAAGGTCTG
Organism: Phrynosoma platyrhinos; assembly: GCA_020142125.1. Taxonomy (NCBI): domain Eukaryota; kingdom Metazoa; phylum Chordata; class Lepidosauria; order Squamata; family Phrynosomatidae; genus Phrynosoma; species Phrynosoma platyrhinos. The sequence continues at coordinate 39,205,701 of JAIPUX010001232.1, forward strand.
CTGTATAGAAGACAGAGAGGAGAAGTCCACTTACCAGACATTTTGGTGGCATGTGCATACATCTACATTCATTTTAAACAGGTATGGGACATTGTGCATATCCAGCTTGTTTGCCTTTATCTCTATGAAATTTTAATAGAATGTATCAAAACATTTTGATTTCCTCTGGATTATGCGTGCTCCTGCATGTAGCACAGAATAGTTTCTATGAGAGAACACTTATGCAAATTCAGATTTATTGGGGAAAATACCCAGTTTCTTCAATAATGTCATTTCTATTGTGGTCATTATAGCTGGACAAAAACAAAATAGCAGCTTTACTTCTAGGATATGGAGATTTTCATTTGTTCAGGTTACTTAGCTTTTGGAGGCAAAAGCAAAAAGGCTTTCATCTGAAAACATAATTTTCTCTTTTCTGAAAGTATGCTGATGGAGCTGGAAGCTTTGTGTGTCCAAAATTTGTGTAAGTGAATTGCTTTCAATGTTGCTCTGACTGATTGTCACCATCTTATTGTATTAAACTAGAATTGTCAGAATAGCTTGCATTATTCAATGTTAGATGAAGATGCTTGCTGGGCCAAATATTAATGCCTTGTTGGAGTGGGAAGATCTGATTAGTAAACATGGATTTCACTTGAATGATACACATAATTCAAAACAAACAAAAACTAGGACTTTTTTATTCAAATGATCAGAAAGATAATCTTAATAAACCAGTTTTAAGAAAACAGCTGTGTGAAAAGTTTGTTGTTGTTATTGTTTTATTAAGTGCAAGTCTCTCTCTTTTCCCAGAGCACTTCAGATCAGTAAGGTGAAGTGGGGGTGGGATGTTTTTCTCTCATTTGTTCTCGGATTGTGATAGTTCCTCTATCCATGTTTTTTTCAAAGGAAAATAGACATAATTTTGTAGCATCTTGTAGCAACTGAAATACTGCCATTGCTTGTGTTGGTGGTAAATCTATCTTGCTGCTTCTCTCAGAATCCTCTCCACCTCTGAAAACTACTATAACTTTCTCTATCAAACCTTCCAATAATTAATGAAGACCTCTACCACATGGTGCTGCAAGCATGTCTCTATGTGGTGATGGGTCAAGAAACTTTTGGCTGAGCTTTATTTTTTCTCAATCAAGTTTTGTTTTAGCATCAACACCCTTCAGGTTAGAGAAATTCTGACCCTAAAAAGGGGTATATTATTTTAAATAAGTACATAAAAAGCAAAATTGTATTACAAATTTGCATATCACAGGCAGTGGTATTGTCAGGCGAGTTTGAGCAAACAACTAGGCCTACCCTATTCAGAATAATCAGGAGAGCATCGAGACTCAGAAGGACGAAGCTTGGTTTGTCAGCTTTTAAACCAAACAAAATCAATTATACTATCTAAAGAGCACTTTCCACCACCGTAAAACCTTTCAGTATAGAGTTTAAGGGTACTTCCAGATGAAGGACTCTTAGTGTGACTGATCAGAAAGCATTTTTCAATTATTCCATTCCTCCTCATGAACAAAAAAGGGGAAAAAGATGGAAGAAGCAGTGGGAAACAGGAGGATTAGACATATGCAAAGACAATGTTGGACTCGCCATACAATTCAGTGGATAAGGTAGAGTGATTGCATGTTAAAAGCCTGGTCTGGAATCATGCACAGTTACTTTATTGTAGTACTGATCACGAGCTCTTAGTGATGGCAGAAACTGAATCTATTGTAATGTTTGTTTCATTACAAACATAAGGGGAAAAAAACTTGCTCATCTACCTCTTAAGGCAATGGAACTGGTGTAGACTCACAATGCTTGAGACGTAAGATGGAACTACATAGGCGGCATCAATCAGACATTTCCTTCCTGCCTTAACAACATATTCCTTGGATTGATGCAAACGGAGCACAAAATGTTTTTGAATAGGTCTCTGTCAAGAGCAGAATGTCTACATTCTGTGTTCACTTTTAAAAACTATTTGGAATCACTTAGGAGATTATCACACTACTTTTTTTCATTGATCTAGGCATGGGATGAGAAGGTGTAAAAATTGATGTTATTGCACAGCTTCATGCCCAGATTGAAGACATCCCATACCTGGGATTTGGGATCACTCCCATACTGAGTAATGAACAGAGAAGAATCATTTTTAGCTCAGTACAGGAGATGTTCCAATCAGGTACGGGATGCCTCCAATCTGGGCACAAAGCTGTGTGATAATATCCATTTTTACACCATCTCATCTCATGCCCAGATCAGGAGAAAATGGTCAGTGCAATCATCTCCTTAGATATAATAGGCGGCATTTGTACTGCAGGAACAATCCAGTTTGACACTACTTTAATTGACATGGCTCAATGCTACGGAATCCTGGGTATTTGTTAATTTTTGTAGCACCAGACTTCTCGGATAGAGAACGCTAAATGTCACAGTAAACTGCAATTGCCATAATTCTATAGCACTGAGCCATGGCAGTTAAAAGTGATGTCAAAATTGATTATTTCTGCAATGTGGATGCAGCCTTAGGGTAATAATAATAATAATAATAATAATAATAATAATAATAATAATAATAATAATAATAATAAACATATCAGAATTCCCCCCTTATCTATTATATTTATATTTCCAAAACAAAGATATAGTTAAACAGAGCAAGTTTTAACCATCATCCCCAAAGCCATTTTGTTATATCTAGGTGGAGTCATTATATCTTGAATCATGGTATTCCAATAATATATGCATAAAGGTAAAGGTATTTCCCATTGACAAGGTTGTCAAGTAGTGTCTGACCATAGGGAGCAGTGCTCATCTCCATTACTAAGCTGAAGAGGCAGCATTGTCAGAGACTACTCTGTGATTATGTGGCCAGCTGTTTACTTTACCACCAAAGTGGTACCTATTTATCTATTTGCATTTGCATGCTTTCAAACTGCTAGGTTGACAGAAGCTGGGACTAGTGATGGGAGCTCACCTCATCATGCAGCATCTGGGCCTTGAACTGCCAATGTGCTGATCTTGCAATCAACAGAGTCAGCATCTTAACTGTAGTGGAAAAACAAACTGTTGAAAATTAACTCTTAGAATCCATGGTTCTTTAACAGAGCTTAAAGCAGAACAGAGGACCTCAAAAATAGTTTAAAAACACAGTTTTATTGCCGGCATGTCCCAATGGAATTAGCATTAAGAACATTGGGTGAAAGACAAGCCAAGATGGCCATAGTTTTATACACTAACAGACAAAGAAACTCAAAGCTGATATTCTATTGGACACTTTAAACATTAAACATATAGGATCCTGAGCAATAAGAATAAAGATCTATGCATACATTATTGCCAGGCCCACTGCATTCCAGAAACCTCTTATCTGTACCAGGAGGCCTCTAACCCAGTGTCTTGGCCTGATTTATTATGGCTGTGATATTCACCAGGCACCACTGCTACAGCATCAGAGTCATGATGTACCACAAACATTTCTGTTCATCTCTGCACATTCCTTGAGTTTAAACCTTTCAGCGTCTTCCTTAGAGGCCCACTTCCCAGAATCCTCTCTGCATGGCTGCTTGACTATTATTTTCTACATATAATAAATAGCACACATCTCTAATTTAGGCATATAAAACATAAATTAAAGAAATCCTTCTGCCTCATTAACCACTTGAGCCACCGTGTCCATAGAGACTGCATTTCTATTAATCATTCCCTTTTTGTCTACTTGCTTGAATTCAACTTCATTTCTGTCAGTCTTATAACAGAAGCGTTATCTTACATCTGTCTTATGAGAAAGAGACTTTCCCCTCTGGGGTAGACCTCATACCTGAGGAGATTGTGTGCTGCTTGTGTCCATCTCATCTCCAAACTTTTCCCAACTTGCAGAGTTGTACTTCATCCTTGCAAAAGAGGAAGGTTAATAGCAAACTAACTATAGATGGCTCCACTTCTGATGATTCCTTGACCTTTTCTTTGATCACTTCACCCTCTACTCCACCAACCCTAGTAGGCTTCAACTACTATGATTTTCCTTCCCTCAGCTAGCTGAAATATATAGTCATTCCAAATGTGTGTCTTTAAAAATATATATCAAGAGGGATGTAATATTTTTCCTTAAGTGCTTTTCAAATGCTCTGGGAATCAGAGCAATATGTTCAGCTATGTTTGTGTTTGATTCTTTTTTACAGGTACAACTGATCTTCTGGAGTTTGTGTATGTGTATGTTTATCTGATTTTCATTATACAGGGAGCTGCAATGCTGAAGTGGTATCCTATGCCATATTAAGAATATATAAGCCCTAGTCTTAAAACCCCCTTCCTAATGAGGACAAAATAGTTCCCTCCTTTCAGTACTTCCATTGGTAGGCAAATACTTTTTAAAAATATGGATAGCCTTTTGAGAACTACAGGTTTTAAAAGCTTTAAGAGAGTACTGTATTTAGTGTTTTAATCCTACTCTTTTAAAAATTGCTTTTACATTATTTTAACAGTATGGTTAAAATTGAATTTAAATGTTATTGGTAGTTTGCTTTCCTTTTAGCGGTGATGCTTTGTATATTTTTAATGTATTGTACTTTATTTTTTAAGATGCCTTGAGTTCCAGTTTTGAAGAAAGAGTGAAGAATAAAATACGCTGATGATGATGATGATGATGATGATGATGATGATGATGATGATGGGATCATATTCGTTAGTAACAAACTGGACCTTCCTTGGTCAAGTGTTAGCTAATCTCATAGTAACAAATTATTACTATGGGAGGATCATTTTATTGGTCTCACCCACACATTCTCCTTCATGCACATGTTTCTATAGTGTATGAACACTATGGAATTATTCCTCAGGAATACAAACATCACACCACTGTTAAATGTGTGCTATACAGAATAGAAAACAGAAGACTTTTTAAATTCTAAGAGGCAATCATAACTACCTTTTGGATTAAAACTGCTGGTAAAATGTTCTATTAGACCTCTTATCCATACTTTTATTTGTTTTTTAAAGGCTGTAGTTAATTTAGGACAATGTTCTACAAAGTTGCAGAGTTCAGACTCCTACTCAATTTTGTGGTCAGGCCCAGGGGATCCCATGTGTGAATGGGAAGAATAAAAAAGAACAGAATGAGAAGGCAGGCTTTAGTGCAAAGCTTTCTCTTTAACCTTTGGAATGTTTCATTCCTTGATACTAACAAAAAGAGGTAAAGCTGTGCATACAATGTGGTTTAGTCAAGCCATTCCACATATTATGCAAAATGAGATGGGAATATTTTGTACTGTGCCACTTCAGATAGATGACTTGTGGAGGAAAGGATGAATCAGTTTATTTCTGGTTCAGATCACTTCTGCATATTTTTGTAATGAACAGTGTGTCACAGACATATAAAACTGATCACAGATCAATTGTTTCCAGTCCTAATTCTATTCTGTTTCTGCAATATTTTTTTTAAAAAAATATTAAAATGTTTATTGAATTATAATAGTAATACATTCAAATTAAACACATACAGTTAATTTCACATATCCAGCACTTTCAACAGTCACCCCAACTTTCCCCACCCTGCATTATTGAAACTATTTGACTTTCTTTTAAATCCTAATTTTCATACATTCTCATACCAAATTTAATGGTTAGATATATGTCTATAGATACAATGTACTTATCCATATACTTTAAATAAACTAGATAAACACTAAATGATCAAAATAAACTAATAAAATTAGCCAACTTCTTATAGATTATAACTCTAATCGATAACCAATACAGTTATCATTGTTACATTAACAATAAACTTTAAGTCAAAATCCTCTATATTCCTAATTTCTATACTTGTCTTCTATATTTCTATATTTCTATGATTTTAAATTCTTATCACCACGCTGTCACCCCATTGTTCCTTATAAAGTTTCTTATTAGGTCCCATTCTGTATCATCCTTCATTGGGTTATCTTTTATCATGTCTGCCAATTCTACTATTTCCATAATATCATACAGTTTAAACATCCATTCCTTTAACTCATCCATATTTTCCAATCTCCATTTTTGTGCAAAAAGTAATCTAGTGATAGTGGTCAAATAAAGTAAGATTTTACCATATTTTTTCTCTATCTCATCTTCAAATATTCCCAGCAACATATATTCTGATTTCATTACCAAATTTATGTTTAATATTTTGTTAATTGTTTGAGTAATCATACTCCATTCTGTTGGCCCTTTTGCACATCCACCAGCAGTGGAAATAATGCAATAATCTTCAATGGTAAAAAATAATAATATTTTAATATGTATTATATGTAACTCAAAATATATATTTAAATAAATATTTTAGTTGTATCTTTAGTTTAAGTATCTTCAAGTAATGTATGACTTTTGGTGACCGTAAATGAGTTTTTCTTTGGCAAGATTTGTTCAGACTAGGTTTGCCTTTGCCTTCCTCTGAGGCTGAGAGTAACTTGCCCAAGATCACCCAGTGAATTTCCACAACTGAATAGTGATTCAAACTCTGGTTTCCAGAGTGGTAATTCAATATTCAAACTACTATATCAAAACACATGAATAGCCCAATAATACAAAAGAGGTAAGCTAAGTATAGTTCTCCAGATTGCAGTGCTGATTATTCCTTGCTAGTAGAGCCAATGATGAGGAATGCTGACAGTTGCACCTGAAACACCTGGAACGCTACACCTTTACCCCTCCTTCAATAGAACAGTTTCATACCATGTGTCACCTCAATCCTTGCTGCAGTTCAGTTTGTGTCAGTTGGCTGGCTTATGTGGGGAGGGAGAATCAGTTAGAGAATTTATTTATTTGATTTATATCTCACCTTTCTCCCAAATCTATTTCTCCATGTCTTGTTCGTCAGCCTCAAATTCCAATGGCATCTCTTCTCTTAATGAATGTCTTCAAGCAGTAATGGGCTGGATGAGGAAAAACAGATTGAAACTGAATCCAGACAAGACGGAGGTGATCACGGTAGTGGCCCTGCAACCAAGAATTGGGTTGCAACCTCCAGTCGTGGGTGGGGTCACACACTCCTCCAGTGACTGTGTTCACAGTCTGAGGGTGCTCCTTGACTCGTCGCTCCTGATGACAAATCAGGTAAATGTGATGGTCAGGAGCGCCTGTTATCAGCTTCAGCTGATACGCCAGCTGCGCCCTTTTCTGGAAGTAAGGGATCTCGAGACTGTTGTGCATGCACTGGTAACCTCACGTCTTGACTTCTGTAATACGCTCTACATGGGGCTACCCCTGTGCTTAGTTTGGAAGCTTCAGCTGGTCCAAAACATGGCAGCCAGGCTCATTTCTGGAACATCTAGGAGGGACCACATTACTCCTGTTTTGAGGTCCCTCCACTGGCTGCTTATTAACTTCCAGGCCCAGTACAAGGTGTTGGTTATTACCTTTAAAGCCCTAAATGGCTTGGGTCCAAGCTATCTCAGGGACCACCTCCTCCCATACAATCCTCCCCGTGCTCTCTGTCCCGGAGGAACTTGCTGCAGCCACAAAAATTAAGGCTTGCGACGACCTCCCAGAGGGCTTTCTCTGCTGTTTGCCCCCAAACTCAGGAACGACCTGCCGAATGAGATCCGTCAGCTGACATCTTTAGACAGCTTTAAAAAAGCTGTCAAGACAGATATCTTCCAACAGGCCTTTCCAGATTAACTACCCTGGCCTTGGGCCTCCCGCCCCCCTTCTTCCTCTCGTGGCCCCATCATTTTGATGGATGAGGAACATCTTAGAGGCTGGCCGAGTTTTGCTATTTTATAAATGTTTTTATTTGTTATTGGTTATATTAATT
>JAIPUX010001232.1:39331668-39345840 GCA_020142125.1 Phrynosoma platyrhinos
AATAATAATAATAATAATAATAATAATAATAATAATACTTATTTATATTCTGCCCCTTTGAGATAAATCAGGGTGGCTAACAACAATAAAATGATACATAAAATGAACAAAATCTAATTCCCTCCCCCCTTAAAAAGTTATTAAAGCAATTCCAGTTAAAAACAGAATACAATACAACAATAATTTTTTAAAAAACATTTCCAGTTAGTGGCAGTAATTCTTGATTGCATTTAAAAATATAGCCCTAGAACCATCTGAAGGAGGGACTCCTGAGGCCAGGGTTATCTATCCTGGAAAGGCCTGCCAGATCTAATCTAATACCAACAGAAGAAATCCTGGATTCATGGAAATATGCGAATATTACTCTAATTCAGAAATAAGGGGGGAAATGAAAAGGAAATAACCAACTAGGCCAATCTCATTACTCAATATCAACTTTAAAATCTATACAAACACCCTGGTAGATAGGTTAAAAAAATATACTAATCCAATACATACAAAAAGACCAAAACATTTTTCTCCCTGGAAGATATATAAAAAATAACATAAGAAGCTTGTTAGATACAGTGGAATATTACCATATTAGTAATGAAAATAAATTAGCAGTTATATTTGTAATTGCCAAAAAGGCCTTTGACAATGTGAGATGGGGCTTCATATTTATGCTTTTAAAGAAAATTGGAACAGAAGGAAATTTTATTCAAGGCCTTCAACAGATTTACAATGATCAGTGGGCACATTTGATAATAAATGGTGAACGAACACAGGAAATAAAATTCACCAAAGGAACCAGACAAGGTTGCCCAATATCACCATTATTATTCATCGTTATGGTAGAGATATTAATCAAGGCAGTAAATGAAAACATAAAGATAAAATGCACAAAAATTAAATCACATTAGTTCAAAATCAAAGCCTTTATGGATGACCTTGTAGTGACACTACAAAATCCACCCAAAAACATTCAAGAACTGATACAGGAAATGAAATCATTTAGAATATACTCAGGCTTTAAATTAAACAGAGATAAAATGCAGATTATTACAAAAACATGATGAAACAAGAACAAGAGAAACTTAAAGAGTTCTCAAGCTGTTCAATGTTCAGTAACAGACAAAGTCAAATACTTAGGCATTTGGATAGTGAATAAAAACACTTATCTCTACAAAAAACTCTGGAAAGAAATTAAATTAGATTTGTTGAAGTGGAATAAGATGGACCTATCTTTACTGGGTAGAATGGTGATGATCAAAATAGTGTGCCAAGAGTATTATACCTTCTGATGTATCTTCCAATTATCACCAAAGAAAGAATATTCATTGAATGGAATAGAGACCTCCAAAAATTTATATGGAAGGGAAGAAAGGTGAGAATAAAATGGACCACTCTCCAGGATACTAAGAAAAGAGCAGGCTATGAATTGCCAAACTTAAAAATCTACCATCAAGCATGTAGCCTAGTGTGGATCCAGAACTGGCTAAAACTAGATAATCAAAAACTGCTAGATCTGGAAGGGATACAAAACAGATATGGTTGGCATGGGTATGCATGGCACAATAAAATATAAATCAATAAAGATTTCAATAATTATCTTATTAGGAGGTCAATGTTGAAAACATGGATTCAAATTTTATAAGAGGAGAAAGAGAAGGAAGCCAGGGAAAGGAGGAGGATGAGGGGAGATGGAGAAGGAAGCCAGGGAGAGGAGGAAGACGAGAGGAGAAAGAGAAGAAAGCCAGGAAGAGGAGGAGGATGAGAGGAGAAAAAGAAAGAAGCCAGGGAGAGGAGGAGGATGAGGGGAGAAAGAGAAGGAAGCCAGTTCTACAGTATGGATGCAGCTTGAATCTGCACTGCAGAAATAATGCAGTTTGACACTGCTTTAACTGCCATGGTTCCATCCTATGGACTCCTAGGATCTGTAGTTTGCTTTCTGATACCAGAGGTCTCTGACAGAAAAGGCTAAATATCTCACAAAACTGCAAAACCCATAATTCCATAGCCTTGAGCCAGGGCAGTAAAAGCAGTGTCAAACTGCTTTAATAAATTTCTGCAATGCAGACACAGACAAAGTTGAGGTATTGCTTGGGCATGACTTCTTTAACAAGTAATTCTGTACAATGAGAGAGTGTGTGTGTGTACCCTTGAAGATTGATCTAAAGAAGAACCAAGTTCCTTAACTTGGAAGTTATATGTGTATGTTGTGTGCCTTCAAATTGTTCCTGACTTATGGTGATCATGCAGTTTTCTTGGCAAGATTTTCTCAGAGGAGGTTTGTACTGCCTTCCCCTGAGTCTAAGAGTGTGTGACTTGTCCAAGTTCAACCAGTGGGTATCATGATAGAGTGGGGAATCAAACCCAGGTCTCCAGAGTGGTAGTCCAACACTCAAACCACTACACCATGCTGGCTCCTATTCCCATGTACTACATATGAAACAATTGCAGACTTTTTTGTTGTTCTTGTGTGTCTTCATGTCCTTTCTGACTTATGGTGACCCTAAGGCAACCTTTTCATTAAAGAATGGTATGTTTCTTCAAATGGGGGTTGCCATTGCCATCATCTGAGGCTGAGCGTGTGTGACTTACTTGGCCACAAATTGTACATACCCCAGAATGCATCACCTATTATGTTGGCAGTCCTTCCCCCCAACACTTTCTCATGTCCCCCCAACCATCCCATAGCTGGGAGATGGAAATAATTTTTAAAGCAGCATTTAAATCTGGACTATTTTTTAAAAAGTAAGGTCCAAAACACATTCCAGAAATAAATGCTAGGGCACATGGGAGCTGTAGTTTGCAAGTGACAGTTTTCCTGATAAGTACCTACATGTCCTAAGCATTCGAATTAAAATTACCATATTGAAATCAAATCTGATTTTTTAAGTTTTTTATTTGGTGTGTGTTGGAAGAGGGGTAGTCTTATATGGTGAGTATATCCCAAACACTATATTTTAACTGGAAAAGTTGGGGGTTATCTTATATGCCCAGTTATTTTATAAGCTGGAAAATACGGTACCCTTCTACAAAGAGAAGAATTAGTGAAAATAAGTGTAAGTCTATATTGGTTTAACTACCTTCAAATAAGAAGATTTAAAATAGAAGCAACAGTGGAAGGATTTCAATTTACATAAAATGAAAAGGATAAAATCATTTCGTCATCTGAAAAGGAGAAGATATCCAGATTTTACTCATTAATTATTAGAAAGGAAACTAGAGCAAGAAAATATTAAAAGATCTATGATTAGTTGGACAAAAGATATAGGCCACCCAATTGCATTAGAAGACTGAGAAAATGCATTGAAAAAGTCAAACTCTTTTACAGCATCACAAGACCTGAAAGAATTTTTTTTCCAAAATATCTAACAGATGATATTTCATTCCTACTAGATTAAAAAAAATGCACAAAAATTTCAATGATAGATGTTGGAAATGCCATAAAGAAGCCAGATCATTAAATCATATGTGGTGGACCTGCCTTATTGTTTAGAAATTTTGGGCCCAAGTGCATAAAATAATACAAAAAAGAATAAATGGTCTGCTCATGGAAGATGTAGAGATCCCCTCCCCAGCATGAAATGGTGGTCTCATGGTGGAGATATCCACAGCTCTCTGACTGCAGGATGTCTCATCCTGGTCATCTGTATAACATGGGGTGAGGGTGATGTCTGCTCTATGCCCACCCTGGTGCCATGTTATCCCCCTCTCCACTGTACCCCTTCCCAGGGCATCTTACCTTGAAAGGGCATCAAACTCTCCTGGGCACATTCTGCCTCAGAGGTGTCCTCCACAGCTTCAACTTTGGCTGGCTGGCCAACTGGGACCTTGGCAACTGCACCACTGGTACATAATCTGCTCAGTCGTATGCCACTATTCTTGGCAATGAAAGCATGGAGCTCCTTGTAGAAGGGCATGGTGTTGGGACCCCGGCCACTTTTGGCCTTGTGATCCCTCACCTTCTTGTAGTCTGAGGGTTTTGGCCTTCCGGTGACACTCTTCCCAACTGTGTTGGTGGTCCTTAGCCCTCATGCCTTCTGCCACCTCCTTAAATGTTTCAGAATTCAAGAAGAAGGCTCTCAATTTGTCCAGAATATGTGGTTGTGACCACAGAACTATCAGGTCAGCCATCTCCACACAGGTCCAAAGACGTCCCTCTCCCTCTTTTTGGCTGGTTGCTTGTGGATGGCACTGCACAGGACCACTGGGAAAATGGTGCTGGAATGTGCATGGGGTCTAGCTTAGAAGTGAAAGTGACATTTATCACTTTCTCTTGCCAAAACATCCAACATGAGCACTTTAAACATCCTGCAGTTGCCAGGGTGCATGTGTATTAGAGTTAGGGTTAGGGTTGTAATATGCAGGTGCACCTGCAGTAGTGCATCCACACTGGGGAGTATAGGGGCACTTTAAATTGATGCTGGCTTTATACAGTGCATGCCTTAGAAACATGTCTCAATTTCCTGCACACCTGCAGTGGTCCATCCACACCTTGGACTAAATGGCAATTTAAAGTGATGCCTGCTTCTTACAAAGCATGCTCTAGATAGGGTTTCATTTTCCACTGCCCATGCGGCGGTGCATTTACATGGGCTGTTTAAATGTCGTGATCCCCTTTTTGTGCTGCACTGATTCAGGTGCACACAGATACACCTGCAAATGTGTACCCCTTTTAGGTACCCTGCCAGCTTTTAGGTGTGTGTTGTCTAAATGCAATGCCTTCAAGTCAGTCTCAAAGCACTTCTTTATGCCTGTCTATCCCCTCAATCAGAGCAATTTGTGTCACCCAAGAGGCTGATTATGGTGATCCTATTTTGCCCTTAAGTGCTTCCTTAACTTCTTGCTTCTCTAGACCACCACACTGACATCTATAATTAGTTCACACACACCCATACATGGAGTTGACAATAAACCTGAAAAGTGAATCCTCCTCCCTTCACACAGAAAAAAACACACATATTATAAATAAAGTTTACTTAGCAGAATAAGATTTTTTAAAAAATCCAATCACCTAGATTGCTGTGATGGTATGAACATCCTTTACCCACTCTAAATAAGGTAAGCAAGATGTGTCTACTGAGATTTAAGCAACTTTCTTAAATTGCCTCTGTAGCTCTTCTCTTGTCATTTAACACCATCTGGGACAAAAGCAGTAACAATACAGCTACTTTTCAAGGACAAAAAAGGTGTCACATTTATAATGCTTGAAAGCAATGAGTGATGTATAGGTAATGAAGCACAGAGATTCTCTCCTCTGCTCTCTGAATGTTTGGAAAAGAAAAAGGAGGTCTCTCTATCTAATCCTTTTATTGTCATAAGGATTCCACCCTCCAGGTGTAAACTATTTTGAAACCCATTTTCTAAATTAGATTTCCAGACTGTAAATAAATATGATGAATTTCAGACAAGTCAATTGTGTTTTCTGTACACAGGTATCTGTTTTACTAAAAAGAAAAAAAAAAAGTCATATGACCAGTATATTTCATACCAACCTGTCTACTCAAGTTAATGAGAAAGAAAGAATGTATGTTTAGAAGGAATACAAAATGTAGATCTTTCTGTGCCCTTAGTGAAAACCTATTGAACCTTCATACCACTGACCTCGTACTAGGAATGGCTTCTCCCATGCTTCAGCTTTTTATACTCTCAGATTCACTTCATCTTATTTAAGGAAGACATTTGTAAAATCTGTTAAATTCTCACACAAAAATATGTGAATGAAATGGACAAAATCGTCAATCACCTGCACTGGCCAAAATCTATAGATACCACTATTTTCAGGATATAGAAGTCCATACTGTACCTGCCTGATTTATAATCTAAGTAGCCTGACAGAAAAAATGAGATGACAACTCAATTCAACACAGCAAAAACACAAGGTTTAAGCTCAAATTTTCAAAGCTAAGCATTCAAATGGAGCAGCTTGCATAATTAAGGTATAACCTGTATATTCCAGCAGAAGGCTTAACATATCTTTCTAAAAACCGTGGTATGCTTTGTGTTTTGTTTCTAAAAGCATTTGTGTTAAAGAAAATAGGAAAGGAAATATATAACATCAGTTTACCTTTTGTTTGTCAGGTTTCTTTTATGTCTACATGGGTATGTAAGGTTCCATTTACAGGATGGATGATGGTTCATAATTACTAAACAGTATTAGCCAAAAGTAACTCCAAAAGAAATTATGATTAAAAAGAAACACCAGTAGATCCATATTGAGAGAACTGAAAATGCAATGAAAATCCAAGCCACTTTGGAATAAGTGTTTACAGTTGAACAAATGGTTTCTGTGCTGCAGCCAAAGCTCTCAAGTAAAATGCAGAGCCTTTGTCTTTTATATCTCAATCTATTTCCATTGTTTTGTATTCAGGTGTCATTTTTCATTGCACTACTCTCTCTGCACCAATACATGCCCAAGAAAGATATTGCTCCTGTGGGAGCAAAGATGATTTTTCTATGGACACTTTATTAGTGTCACGGATCTAAAAACACTGCTGAGAAACTGAGTTTCTTGCTTTCAATAGTTTCACTGTTTATTTGCCTCATTAAGTTTAGGTTTTTTTATTTTAATGTTAGCCCATAGACCACTCAGGAATAATTGGTGGATGTCACCATCAGCTCTTAAGTGAGATTATTTGCATGTAGGGTACAGACATAGCAGGCTGAATGTTAGACTTGAGTCTGTTTTGTGACATGTTGTTAGGCATGGTGTAGTAATGATCGTGTTGGACTACAACTCTGGAAATCAGGCTTCAGTTCCCTGCTTGGCCATAGAAACTTACTGGATGACCTTCAGTGAGTCTTGCATTCTCAGCCCCAGACAATCCCATGATTTTAGGGTCCCATAAGTCAGGAATGACTTGAAGGAACACAGCAACAACAAAGTGCAAAACAGAGATAGAAATGAATTCCTAAAAAGCAACAAATATTTAGGGAGAAGAAGACATAGGAATTTCTTTTCAGTTAATTTTGATAGGAATTTGCCACAAGTTTGCAAATTTCTTCATATTAAAAACAGAAAGAAATCAATATTTTTTGTGGGAAAGACCAAAACCATACAGACTCAAGGCTTCTAGTGCTTAACTCTTTCAAAGACTGTTTGAATCACTGTTTATTCAGCTATGTGTAATTAGCATTTCTACTTTATCACCTCCCAGCTTCCATACCTGGATGGTAAATAAAACATGTTCCTCTCAGTGCTTGGAATAGTTATTGAATTTGACTTGTGCATACAGTTGAAAATTTTGTCCTGTTCATTTTTTAAACCACAGCTTTGACAACATTTGCAAATTGCTTCATATTTAGGCCAAAGATAATGTAGGTTTTAATAAATATGAATACTAGAAGGGAAAAAAACTGACAGACTTATATATATTCCAAATGCCAAACTGGTTGCAGTCTTCTAATTTCATGTTTCAATGTTTTTTAATTTTTTTCCAGTGAATTGGGTTGGTCAGTAACTGAATTTAAAGGCATGCTTCTTAGTTTATAAAACTAATTCCCTATTTTATTTTATTTTATTCTTTTATTGCATTCTAGATTTTAGCAGATCCAACAAAGATCCAACAAAAAGCCCGTACATTTAAAACACATTGTCTTCAATAGAAAAAGGGAATATATGCAATGTAGTTTGGAAATCCGTGGGCTTAGCTGGTTAATCTCTGAGTTATTTAGAAAACTTAGGGGGGAAGCAGATGGGAGGTCATGGGCCGCTCTGGGAAGCAGAGGATTGGGGCTGAGGGGTGTGGCAGCCTCAGCTCCAATCCTCCCTTTTGGCTCCTGGGAAAGGAGCGCCAAAATAGCGCTCCTTTCCCATGCGGCAAAAAGGGTGCCTGAAGAGCCACCATGTGGCTCATTTGCACCTCTTCTGACACAGCATATCCAGATGCTGTGCTGGGAGGACGTCATCGAAGTGCTCACCATGTGCAAAGGCACGCACTCTGATGATGTCCTCAGGAAGGGGTTGGGGTGCCCTGCGTGTGGCTGCCCCTCTCCTTCCCTGCCTCCAAGATGGTGCAAAGTGCTGTCTGTAGAGGCCCTAACTCATTGTTCTGAACTTGCTGAAGTGCTACTGTCACTAACATCTTCATCTTTAGTATAGCTTTCAAATGAGGGAAACTCTGTATTTAGATGTTTTTATATTGTTTTCTTTGGTATAATGAGGTAGGTGGTAGGAACTGTAAGAAAAAGTATGAAAAACACAGCAGTCCAAGACAAATAAAATAAAATGTATACAGTTTTTAAACACTATTTTTAGAGTTGATGTGTATGAGTTATGAGCAGCTGTTGAGAACCACACAAATGTCCTCATGCAAAGACACAACAGGAGTATCTGCCCTTCTCTTCTTTCCATGCTGGACACCAACAAAAGTTGATTTAAAGTGTTTCTATAATATTTGGAAAGCTCACACAGATGTCTGCAGTGTGAGGAAATATACCACAGAGTGGTGAAATGTAAACTTCCTTTAAATATGTTTGTTTTGAACATTTTTCTATTTAAGCCCATAGCCAACTTCTCTTGTCAGAGTACCACTAGATGCCTTCTTCAAGTGGGATGTGCTTTTATTTGAAAGCAGTGGTCCAGAATTATTGCACAGGGACTGGTGTTTCTAAACTAAAAAGACAGACAAACCCTTCAAATGGCTGCTTTGTGGGGGCAGGTGAGGTGATCAGATACTATCAAGTTCACAACAACAACATCTGACATTATGATGTGCTTTGTATGTCTGCCATTAGGGGCCACCAAACCATGGAAGGATCCCAAAGGGAGAAGAATGTGAGGGTTGAAAACTGTCATGAAGCTGTTGTTGCCAGGCAAGCAGCCCAGTTAGGGCCTATTGTTCCAGCAAATCTATTTCAATTTGTTTCAGGCACAGCTTCTCATCAGGAGAGAAATAAAACTATATTAAATCTTTTCAAAGCATAACAAAGATTCACTTAGCTAATAGGATTTCAGAGACAGCCTTTTCCAGATGACATGTTTTTCAAAGAATGAATGACAGGTGTTGTTTTCAGGAGGAAACAACAGTTCAAAATGCAATTATGGTCTAGACCTAGTTATACTTAGAATGAACCCACTGAAATCAATGACACCAAAATTAGAGGGAATCTACACTGTAGAAATGATGCAGATTCATACCACTTTAATTGTCATGGCTCCATCCTACAGAATTCTGGAGCTTTGAACAGAATTCTGGGGTTTATAGTTTTGTGAGTCACCAGTACTCTTTGGCAGAGAAGGCTAAAAACCTTAGAAAATGACAAATCCCAGGATTCCATAGGATGGAGCTATGGCATTTAACATAGTGTCAAACTGTATTATTTCTGCAGTGTAGATTCCCCATAATTTTGATTTTAATGATTAGTCAATGTCATGAATAACTTAACCCACGTTCAATTTTATGTCTCAGCAATTCCTAAAAAAGTAAAGCATTGTTATTATGACTGACATCACTCCCAGATGAATCGCATGAACCTCACAAGCACAGAAATGTCTATGGCCTTCCTACAGCCTGTGTATCTACTGGTCTATAACAGATTCTACCTTCCATGCCTGCTTCCAATAGCATACTGTAGATGATGGGAACTAGGGATAAAATTAGGAGGAGGGGGATAGAGCAGACTTCCATGATGAGATTGTTCATTTCATCCTCTTGAATTTGGTTGTGAGACAAAGACCCCTTTACCCTAGAAAGTTTTACATTTCAAAGTCTCATAGTGCATTTTGGAGAAGAATACACACACACACACAC
Source organism: Phrynosoma platyrhinos (assembly GCA_020142125.1). NCBI lineage: Eukaryota > Metazoa > Chordata > Lepidosauria > Squamata > Phrynosomatidae > Phrynosoma > Phrynosoma platyrhinos. The sequence continues at coordinate 39,341,409 of JAIPUX010001232.1, forward strand.
ATAACCATACATTTATTGGTTTAAAAAATTGTATAGTGTATAGCGCACAATTGAAAAACAAAGCAACTTTCATCCTTTGGGGAAATTGCATACAAAAATTAAAATATATTAGGAAACTTTAGTGTGCCAAGCAGGGATGAATTTCATAGAATTAAATCAACAGTGAAGCATATGTTATGAGAAAGGAATGTCTTCAAATTTTGGATGTGCATTCATTTCTTCGATAGCCCTAGATGTAACTGTAGAGTGAGCCACCATGCACTCAAAAAAGGTTAGACCACATAGGTACCACATTGAAATAAAGATCAAACAGTTAGTTTTAGGAGTCGCAATCAGGAAACATTCACACCTTGTTTAATGAAAGGAAGACCAGGCAATTTATGGCCCAGGAAGTTTTCCACTGGAGCCAAATAAAATCCATTTTCACCTCTAGAATCTGTCTACTTCAAGGTGATCTTTGCTATGCAAATTCAGCCAATGAATAATTGAATCCCTGGAGCAGCCTCATCATGTAATATCACCATTAAAAGGCCTATTGTTTATTCCAAAGCTAGCTACTTTATTCCTGAGTTCTTGTATGCATGAGTGAGTGAAAGTAGGGCTCTTTGCCAAGGCAGATAAGGTTTAGCTAGGGAGGGAACTCCAGTGCTAGTTGAGGTGACCATGGACCTCCCACATGTCAGAACTCCCTAGTTCAAACATCGACCCAGGCTGACCCAAGCATTACCTCTGGCCCAGCTAAGGAGAAAGTCCTGGAGCTCATGTATGCAGCATCACCAGACCCCCTTAAGGCCTTTACAGACTGCCAGAAATAATGCAGCTTGAGTCCACTTTAACTGTCCTGGCTCAGTGCTAGGGAATAATGGGAACTGTAGCTTTTTTTTCCTGAAACATTGGGCCTTCTATGTCAGAGAGCTCTGGTGCCACAATAAACTACAGTTCCCATGATTACCTAGCAGTGAGCCAGGACAGTTAAAGTGGCCCCAAGTTGCATTATTTCTGGCAATCTCTAAAGGCCCTTAGGGGCTCTGCAGATGGCGTAAAGCACCATCTTGGAGCCAGGGAAGGGGAGGGGCAGCCGGATGCTGGCTGCCCCAATCCCTTCCTGAGGACGTCATCAGAGCACCTGCTGTTGCACATGGTGAGCGCTCCGATGGTGTCCTTACGGTGCAGCATTTTTACACGCTGAGCCGGAAGAGGTGCAAAAGAGCCACATGGCAGCTCTTGCAGTGCCCTTTCTGTGTCTTGAGAAAGGAGAGCTATTTTGGTGCTCCTCTCCCAGTCGCTGAAAGGGTGGATTGGGGTCGAGGCATGGGGCAGCCTTGGCCACAATCCTTGGCTTCTTGGGGTGGCCCACGGTCGCCCATCTGTAGAGGCCCTGAGTGACCTGAGCTGAAAGGGCTAGTTGGAGGGATAAAGTCCGTAGGATTGCCATTTGCTGAGCAACAGGATGCAAGTCCCTGGGTTGCCAGATAGTTTAGGCAACAGGACCCTTCTCAGTGAAAAAAAAAAAAGGTTGATAGCAGTTCAACCTGCCCGACCCAAGAAAGTGCATTTTACATTCAAGAGCATTAATGAATGGAAAGAAAACAGGTTAGATATCCATTGTCCCATGCAGCAGCGAGGTTGGCTAAGGAAGATCAGCCCCAGGACCACTTAGAAAAATGGGTTTTGAAGAAGAGACCCAATCTCTGGAAAGCCACTGGCTTCCTAACAGAAGACCCATTCGCTACCTGGCTCAAGGTATATAATGCAAAAACAGAAAAGAAAGGATTAATAAATGGAGTGTCGCAAGCAGAAAAGGATAGATGGGCTACATGGGGACTTTGGATGCTTGCCCACAAAGCCATCCAAGAATATAAAAAGTTAAGGCAAGGTTCAGATACCTTAAAGCATTAAGTAGGAGGCATAGCCACACAAATCAGGGAAAAGGTGGCAGAGAATGCATTATTGGTATGCAACACCAATGAAACTGTTCAGAGAGCAGAGAAGGCAGAAAAGGAAAATGATTCCTTACATAGAACGTTATCACACATGGGCAAGAAAGTGAAAATAAAGCAGAAATGAGGCATTCTGAAAATAAATGGAAAATAAACCTTGTTTCCACAAATGGCTTTCACACGTAATTACCTTAATTGCGAATTTACAGTAAACGCATTTAACGTTCACACACAGATGAGAAAAGCCCGTAAATGTACTAGAAATGAGCTTCTTGCACATGCGCAGATAGAGGAATGCTCGCTGGAACAATGGGAAAAGCAGGGAAATGCTCCCAAATTCGCATTTGCTTTTCACATTATGAAATTACCTTTATTTCGCATTTGCATTTCCTCCAAACAACCGAATTTCAAAAGATCTTGGTTAACACAACTTTCTGTCCACTTTCTGTCCAGTTTCTGTGCAACGTCGTGTGAAAACGCGGGTCACAAATCCAGTTTCTGTTTGGGATTTGTGTGGATTAACCAGCAGATTTGCCCCCGTGTGTTAACGTCCATAAACAAATACAAGATTTAGAAGCCAAATTATAGCAGGCAAAACATTCTGCCAACTTCATACTTTCTAAAAAAAATACCACAAAAGCAGCACAAACCAATCACACTGCATGTGAACAGTGCATTAGAGAACTTGAAAGCAAGTTGAATATGTGTAGTGCCATTGTTGCAACAATATAACCCAGATCCTAGAGTCAGCATACCAGGTTATGGTTTTTCATGAGTCTATACCAGAAGATGCCAGAGAACCATCCATATAATCCACAATGGGGAAAATCAGATAGAGAGACCCCAGCTACACATACATTTACAGAAATATGAGAGGTACAAGTTGCCCTGATTCAGCCTGTTTGGACCCAGGAGGGCACAGAGAGGATGTCCACTAACAGTGGCAGAACAGTAACCAAAACAATCCAAGAGAAGGCATCTTTGACCTTAATGGAGATCAAGACAGTGGCAGATTAGCTAGGTCCCCTCAACCCAGAAATGGGAGTAAGCTGAATGACCACCCTATTCTATGCTTACTCAGATGCAAGTGGACAGGATTTGACACAAATAGCCTGCTTAGACCCTGCTCATTCAGGAACATTTGAATCCATACTGTCACATCATGACCTGAAAAACCTTGGGCTATATGATTGGATGAAAAAAAATAGGAGATATTTTGTAGCCAGGGACAATGTTGCAACCCTTCTACCAGAGCGAGCACCAAAAGCCAGATGAACCCCCGGATACCTATATACCTCAGAAAAAGATGCTAGGCAGGACAGATTCCCACAGAGTGCCAGGGAAAGCTCCACCTGGAGGACACTGACTTCCTCAAGAAGTCTATCAGGGACTTCATGAGTCAGCCAAAACCTACTTGGGAGCAACCAGTCTCTCCCTTTCCCTCCTTAATTGGAAAGATTTTATGGAATATATACATGCAGCATCCCAAATACACTTTTCCAGAGAAGCACAAAAGGGAATACAAGAAAAGCCACTCAAATCAGGAAATAAGAAGGGAGAAAAAGAGGGAGATTCAGTACATTCCATCACCTACAAAACCAATGGCCCCCATACCAAGCCTCTGTCAGAAGAATATAGAAAACCAGACAATAGAGGAAATGGACAGTCCACCTCATACAGAAAGGGCAGCAGACCCACTCCACCTCCAAAGACCTCATAAAGACAAATTTCAGGAGGATATGATCCAAGCACTTCCATATATTCAGAAGTCAGGAAATACATCTGGAATCAACTTAGGCAGCGAGAAGTGGATGTGAAACCGTTAAATAGGAGACCAATCTCATAACTACTGCATGCACTGGGCCAAGCAACAGAGGGGAAATAGAGATATGATCCTGCATTCATGAAATCCATAAGTTGAGATTATGGCCTCCCAGGATCCCCCAGGTCACTTTAGAATGGCCACCCTGAGCTATCACTTCCAAGGTGCCCAAGGACACAAACAGGAACATGGATTCCTCAGGCTGAAGACAAACCTGTCTCTTTAAGTCCTGTCAAGAAGCCAGAAAATCCCCTGGAGACCCCTCTTTCAGTAATTATGGAGGAACATGAACAATCCACAGAGCATAGCAATCATAGTTCCCAGGCAAAGGCCACAGTGTCAGCAAATAATCACCATCCTAACTCCTGACTTTTGGGGAGGACTCATGGTGGACACTCAAATTGGAAGCACTGTTAGGAAGGATCTGATTACAGGAATTTGTAATTAGCTCAATTTGCAAGAGTGGGTCCTAACAACACCCTGCCAGATCAGAGTACCAATATGTATACCAGAGGACTAAGAGATTCCACCATGGATGACGCTGAGACAAGCTTCTTCAATTAAGTTCTAAATATTTATTAAAAGGGGAAAACTGCACACACACTAATATGGCACAAACACACACACTAGAAGCAAAAGGGGTGAAAGCGGGAATAGCTTGAGATGGGCC
>JAIPUX010001232.1:39346012-39361992 GCA_020142125.1 Phrynosoma platyrhinos
GGATGGCCAAGGGAGCTATTATCAGAGCACAGACTGACATGGAGTCAATCTGCTCTCCAAAGATAGCACGTGGAGTCTAAAAATCTATATAGGAAATATCTTGCCTATGGCTAGAGACTTAATGGTTTGGTTAAAACCTGGACAAAGATGTTGATTGCCTGGGCTTTGTTAAGCCAAGGTGTGGGGATGATCTAGACAATGCACTTGGCCTTGGCACAATCAAGGAGTGGAGGCTTAGAGAAAAGGGCGCAGTTAAATCTGATTACTGCCCCATCAGGAGTAAGACTCAGGACAAACAAGCCCTATTATGTTGACTTTAGGATAATGGTTTTCCTCTTTAGCAACTCCCAAACCTGTCTAGTAGGATTATGAGGATTATGGCTGACATCCCACAGAGGTCAGTTCGAGGTTATAGAGGGAACTCCAAACGTGTCCCAAAATGTTATTAATTTCATATTTGCTAATAGCACTCCTCACCAACAGCCTGCACAATTGTTAGTGGATTCAGGAGTAGCAATCAACACCTTGCACCCAGGCTTAGCTAGCTTTGGGGTAAAGATCCCTGAGACTATGGCATTAGTGGGATATGGAATGGGTGCAACAAGCCCCAATTTGGGATGAGATTCCACTGCAAGTCAGGCATATCTTTTATCTTATTCAGGCATGTGAAAACCAGGGAGAAGATGATGGTGTCATGGGGGTGTGTGTGTAAGATTTTTGAGGCAGCACCAGCTGACTGTAGACCTGGTGAACGGATTTCTCTGGCAGCTTGAAGAGGATCCATTACATATCTCAGCCATCCATAGGTATGCCGCCCTGAAAGCCCCAATGCCACTTTACCCTTTGACCACAGATCCATGGGTAGTACATTTTCCTGAGGTGTGGATCAAGGGTAAGATTGAGTGTGGCACAGTCAAGGATGTATGTGTTCTGATAGAGGGAAAGGATCCACCTCCCCAGAAGCTGTATAGATACCCTAGGGAGGCAGAAAAAAGGATTGCCAAAACCATAGAGGGGCTGTTGAGATGGGATGTCATCATTCTGATGCAGTCCATTTGCAACACACCTCTATGGCTCATTTTGAAATCGGATGGAATCACTTGGAAAATAACAGTGGATTTTAGAGCCCTCAATGCAGTCACTACCCCAGTAGCTCCAGTGGTGGCAAAATACAATGAAATCTTGGCTGTAATTACAGCTGGTGCCAAATATTATAGCATCATAGATTTGGCCAATGCGTTTCATTCTATTCTATTATATGAGACCTGCTTCTACAAATTTGCATTTGAATTCAGGAGCATTCAATATGCCTTGAAGAGATGCTCTTGGAGTTTCCACTCCAGTCCTTCTATATATCACTCACTTGTGGTAAAAAAATGTGGACAAAGTTGTTCCCCACATTGCACCACCACATTTTGTCCTATGTGGATGACATACTGGTGCATTCTGACTCAAACGAAAAGACCACAGACATCACCAGGGAAGTGAGTGCCTTGATCAAAGAGACAGGATTCAAGGAAAACAGAGACAAGATACAGTTAGTTCAAACCCAGATCAAATATCTACGATTGAACCTCCAAACAGACTGTAGAACTTCAGACTCCCAGAGAGTGGAAACTATTAGAAAGCTCCTGGCTCCAACTGATGTAGCATCTTTGAGAGCCCTTTTGTGAACATTTAATTTCTCCTGGGAATTCATTGAGTCTTTTGCTGTCAAAACCAAGCCGTTGTATATGCTACTAAAGAAAGGAGTTACTTGGGGATGGGGACCTAAACAACAAGAAGCTTTTACCACTCTAAAAAGAGATTTAACACAAGCACCAGCCCTTGATCATCCATACATAAACAAGCCCTTCTACATTCAATTGGCAGTCTCAGACAGCAGTGTGGGAGCAGTCCTCTCCCAAATTAGAAACAGGACTCAGAGAGCAGTAGCCTACGCATCCAAAAATTTATCACCCACTGAAGCTAAATACAGTCCTTGTGAAAAGAATTGCCTTGCCTTGGTGTGGACATTAGCCAAATGAGAATTCATAATAGGAAGAACAAAAGTAGTTATACAAACTCCACATACTCCTTTAAAGTTCATACTTTCTGGAAAGATCCAGGATGCACAAATCCACAATTCCAGGATATCTAAATGGTCCCTTGAACTGATTAAGAGAGGTGTAGACTACCACAGACAGCCAAACAAGCTTTCCCCTCCATATGACTTGATTGTCACTGGAGCTGCCCACGAGTGTCCACTTCCCTCTATCCTGGAGGACAGATGGCCAGTGAAAGCAGGATAATCTATCCAAGAGACACTTTTACAAGGATTTACATGTTGTTTCTGTGATGGATCATCGTTCTGACCTGGGGGAACCTGCTTAATGGGATACGGAGCAATCCATGTGAATGATGCTCACATGCAAGGAGCTGTCCAGCCTCATTCCAGCCAATCCACTGAGGTACAAGTCCTCCACTCAGTGCTAGAATTCGAACACCCTGATGTACTTTTGACCATTTACACCAGGGGTAGGCAACCTTCCCCTTTAAGGGCCGAGGGACTTCAGCTCCCAGAAGCCTCAGCCATGTTAGCCAATAGTCCCATGTTGGCCAATAGCTCCTGGGATTCTGGGAGCTGAAGTCCCTCAGCTCTTAAAGGGGAAAGGTTGCCTACACATGATTTACACAGACTCTCAATGGACAGTAAATGCAGCCACAGACTGGCTTCTAATATGGCTAGAGAGGGAATGGAAGACAAGCAATGATAGAAGACAAATGGAAACTAGTAGCCCAGCTATTGCAGGAAAGAACCAACATTACCTGGCTTTCCTTTTTTAAGGGACATCAAAAGGGAAATAGTGAAGAGGCTTTGTGGAACAACCTTATAGGTATGTTGGCCAAAGAAGCTGCTTTGGCACCTGAACCAGAAGCCTCTCTAGACCCTATCATTGTCAAGCCCAAGGAGTCCTTGGTGCCCCCCGACCATGGATATAGCACAGCTGCAAAATGGAGACTCAGAGATCAAAATGCTTATAGATGCAGGAAACAACCCCTTGGGAAGATGTAAGATAGAACAGAAAGAAGGAATGTGATGAGCTGTAGACAATGAAGGAAATTACAGCTGGATTGTTCCCAAAGAAATTTGGGGAGATTTGATTTAATTTGTCCATGAATCAGGAATTAATGAATGAATTAACATGAATTAATTCTGTTTTAAGGGGATGGGAGGGTGGGATTATGGGATGAGGGAATGTTTTTAACTTTGTCTGTTTTAAAAATTATTGTACCCCGCTCCAATTGCCGCGCAGAGGGATGGGCTATAAATAACAAATTATTATTATTATTATTATTATTATTATTATTATTATTATTATTATTAGGACACAGGGAAAGCAAGCCACCTTTGATAGGGTAAGGCAGATTGGGTGGTGGCCTCAGATGCAGCAAGAGATAGCTCAATGGGTAGGCAACTGCTTGTCTTGTGCTATGATAAACACAGATCAGAATGGCCCTAAGGCCCTGATCTGACATCAATGAATTGAAGGTCTATGGGCCCATCTCCAGATAGACTTTATTGCCCCCCTACTGACCACTCACAGGCAAAACAAGTATTGTCTTATGATCATTGATCCCTTCAGCAAATGGATTGAAGCTTTCCCTGCTAAGGACAACACAACCATCACCACAGCTAGATTTTTGTTTATTCATGTGATTAACCTTTGAGGTATACCATGTACATTAGACCATGATTATGGTGTGCACTTCTCATGAGAAATGATGCAGGGGTTGTGCAAAGCACTGGTAATTCACCAGAAGTTTCATGTACACATCATCCACAGAGCTTGAACCATATTGAGAGGGCTAGCAGACTTCTCAAGGAAGCATTGTGAAAGATGGTGCATTCACCTGGTAAAGACTGGGATGCAAAGCTGCTCATCATCCTCATGGCCCTTAGAGGAACTATAGCTTTCCATGGCTTCACTCCCCATCAGGTTATGACTGTCAGAAAAAGTGTTGATGCCTGAACCATTCTGGCAAGAAGCCATGCTTCCCTCTGACATGGAACCTGTGTTCCTAAACCAAGAGTGGTTTGGTCTCTAATCCAAAGCATCAGTCAAATTCATGACTAGGTTGCAGAAAAACTTGGAAAGAACATGCAAGCCATGGACTGCAGACTAGGTTGGGTCAGGAACCCTCAGCAGTGGGATGTGGGTCAGCTTGTGTTGTATAGGAATTTTTCCCAAAATTGACATGCTTTGTCTGCTAAAGGGGTGGGTCCTGTTAAAATCAATGAGAGGGTTTTCCAACAGTTTACCAGGTTTTGCATTCCCAATAAACATGGAGACAAGCTTAAGTATTTTCATTCCTCCCAGATTAAAGAATGGAAGGGTGGCCTGGTCCCTATAAAGCCTGTGACATGGAACTGGCCCAAACTGTTTGCAATAAAGTTCTGTGAAATTATTTTGTTCTCAAGGGTGGATGAATAAAAGTCCAAACTTAGTTCTGCCTTTCTGTTTCCCATCAGGGTCAAGAGTTGGTTAAATACCTATGCAGATGGCTAATAAGAATTTTGTCATGTAGATCTATAGGTGCTGTTCTACCTACTTGCACAACACAGTTTAACACCAGTTGGGAATACAACATTCAACCTGATTGACATTGGGCACCTCAGTATCTGGGAATCTATGAGGTTTTAGAGGCAACGAAGAAGCTCAGGAACGGTATAATAAGAAGGTTCCCATTAGAGTGGTCACTAGGGTTTTGATAAGCTCACAAAAGACAATTTCTTTGAGAATAATTATGTTTGGCCCTGGAGGATACAAATGGGTAGAAGCAGATGCCATACATCTTCCTCTGACCCTCAGAGTATGGAATTGTGACCAGGGCAATTCCAGTATGCAACCCTTATTTAAAAGCAGCTTAGACACAGCGGGAACAGAGAAAAAAAAACAATGGCAATTAATAATGCACCCACTTTTTAGAGCCAAATTGGATGCTCTGAGCACAGCACTGGGTGGTCTGGAGACTGTTAGGGTAATCCTCAATGCCATAGATTCAGAAATAATAGCCAATAAATTAGGATTGATGGGATCCAAAACTTGAGATGTGGGGGTTTCAATAGCTTCTGGTTTAACAAATGTAGTGCAAGGGTTGAACCTGATTAGACACATTTTGCCACAATGGTTGGGAGTTGAAAAAGAAATCATTTTGGATTTGGAGCATGCTCCACAAAATAGTATTTATAATCTGTCAAATGCTATTCAGTGTACACAAATCTAGAGTAGTCTCATGGCATTTGCTTCACAGTTAATACAAGCCACATTGATGAAATTGATACATCCTGAGATCATGAGTCTATTTAAAGATAGATACCCTGATTCTTTAGAATATCTGGCTGATTTAATGCAAGTGGCAAGAGCCCAATGGAAAAACATGATTTTAAAGATTGGCATTCACCATGAAAGAGTGTGGGACCCCCAGTTAGTACACCCTGTTTCACATCTGGGACTCCCTCTAGCCAAAAGCAACACCACAGTTTTGCCAGAAAAGTTACTTCATTGGACAAATGGAACACATCTGTTTGATTTATCTAGTTGCAGAAAAACACATCAATGGGTTCATTGCTATGACGCTCTAATAGATGTTCCTGTCCAAGATATCCATGAACATATTATAATTTCAGTTCATGCCACTATATTAGTACAATTGATTCATGACTGTTTATGCATTTGCACACCATGTGAACATGTAAAAAAATTGCCTCTAGAATATTCATTAGCCATAAATTGGAGTTTTGGAAATCCTTGTTTTTGTAGACTACATTTGATTGACTGCTTTGGAAAGGAATTTTTTTTACATGAAATGGTTGAAGATTTGCCAATCGATTTGCCTTATCAGATAAGTTCTGATATAGTTCAAAATGATATTCATGATGTGTGTGTATGGTTCAAGATTTGGAAGATAAACTGCCTGTTATGCAATGGCTATATCACTCTCTAATTTAAGTGAAGCAGTACAAAAAATTGAGAGGGCAGAGGTGCAAATTAAAATGGTTGTGGGTCTCCAAGCTAAGCAGATCATTTAAATCACACTGGACATAAAACATGCACCAGAAACTCATGGTGGGACAGCCTTAATTGGTCCAGCACTGGCCAAGCCCTTTTACACATGCTCACAAACCCTATTGTGATAATTGTGTGTGTTCAAATTGCCACAGTAGCACATTCCATAGGACTGATTTGCTGGATTAGAAAACAATTAGTAGAGCTTTGTGCACTTCGGTTTGAAGCATATCTTATTTAAAGAAACTCTACTTTCCCAAGCAACTTTCATGGCCAAAGTAAGAAAGAATTTACTTCTGTTATTTAAAACCATTTTGGGAGGATGGGAAAGTTTTCCATCACCCAATTTAAAAGGTCAGCCTTGGTAGTAATGCTCTGTCTAGATATAAGGCACAACTCCTCTTTGGAGCCATTGCTGAACTGATTGACAGTTCAGAATAGTGACTACAATCCTCATAAGAATGTTCATCACTGTCTTTAAACCCACCTCTCTGTCAACCCAAGGGTCTGCACAGTATATTACTGCCAAAGTTAACCAGCGGGCTAAACCCTTCACAGGGATGGCCACCAGAGTGATTTTCCAGTGATTTTCTGAGGAGTCCCTATTGTTTTCATGGTCATTTCAACTCACGATGAGTTTTGCTAAAATGAGATAAGCTTTGATAACCACTACACAAGCTGTCTCTTGTCTTGGATTTTTTGTTCACCTTTGAACATTGGTTTCCAGACTCTATATTGGCTATTACAGCCAGTTAACACTAAAACATCATAGGCTCAACATGGTTTACAATCAGTCATGCTCACGGTTTGCCATAGACTTTGCCACACGTTTACATGCCTTTTAGACAATAAAAGTTTGTTGGCTACCTCATTTTGGACTTACAAATATTACATTGGTCTATTGATACCAGATCCAACTGAACTCTATAGACTTAAGTTTATTTAATTAAAGGACACTGGAATATTTGATACCTCTGATGGGTACTTGAGCTGCCATTTATATGTTTATATATATTCTTATGCTTTTATTTTTTTATTAGATTGATTAAAGTTTTTTTGGTATGCAAGTGTGAGAATAGGTTCCAGGACAGAAAATCCCACCCCTTTCAAGACAAAAGGCTCTGCTAAATATGATGATTCCCAATTACAGGTTATAAGCTCCTCAAATTCACACCCCAAAAATTTCTCAGCAAAGTTAATTCAAAACAATATCTGTCATGTGGTCACTTGAACACTGTTTTTAAAAAGAGGGAATGTTATGAGAACTGAACGTCTTCCAGTTTTTGGATGTGCATGCATTTCTGCTATGGCTCTAGATGGAACTGTAGAGCGAGCAGCCATGCACCCCAAAATGGGGAGACGACATAGGTAACACATTGAAATAAAGATCAAACAGCTAGTTTTAGGAGTTGCAATCAGGAAACATTCACACCTTGTTTAATGAAAGGAAGACCAGGTAATTTATGGCCCAGGAAGTTTTCCACCAGAGCCAGATAAGATCCATTATCATCTTTAGAATCTGTCTACTTCAAGGCAATCCTTAGTATGTAAATTTGGTCTCTTTGAAGTTTAGTAAACAACCTTTGCCCCAGTAAACAACCTTTGCCTATTTAGGAACCTCCAAATTAATTGTCAGGTGTGTCTGGTTAGAAATCATGGTGTCTCCATGTCATTCTGAATTCTGATTCAGCTCTGACTTGCAGCTGCTTCCCCCATCCTGTCCGCACAGCCAAGTCCAATGCATCATTTAATCCCTGGAGCAGCAGCATCCAGTAATATCACCATTAGAAGGCCTATTGTCTCTTCCAAAATTAAGGGCTTAAGCAGATGGCGCAAAGCGCCATTTTCAAAGCCAGGAAGGGGAGCGGCAGCCTCATGCTGGGTGCCCCAACCCCTTCCCGAAAACGTTGTCGGAGCGGCCAGCTCCCCACATGGCCAGTGCTCCAACGAAGCAGTTCCGCTGTGGTGTCCGCACACGCCACAGCAGAAGAGGCGCCGAAGGTGCATCGGAGGCCTTTTGCGGTGCACCTTTGGTGTCTTGCAGAAGGAGCACTATTTTAGCGCTCCTTCCTGGGCCTGGGACGCTGCCCCGTGCCGCCAGTCTGCTTCCCCCCCTAACTACTTTATTCCTGAGTTCTTGTATGCATGAGTGAGTAAAAGTCTGTCTTCGAGTGCATGTTTCTCCCAATAAATTTTGGAAAACATTTGAAATACTTTGTCTCTGCCAATCTATTATTCCTAGCCACCTTCATATAAATTGGGAAGTATTCTGGCTGATTACTTGAGCTAATTAAATTCACCCCAGATTCAAGGTCACGTAATACTTATGTTTCAAAAGGAGTTCATAATGATAATAATAACAATAATAATAATACCTGAAGACTTTGAAATGCTTTTGCTTGTTGTTTTTATATACCTTTAAGTAGGCTCTGACTTAAGGTGATCCTACCATGTTTTTTTTTTTTCTGGAAAATATTTATTCCAACGAGGTTTGCATTTGCTTTTCTTTGTGTCCGAGAGACTGTGACATGCACAAGTTCATGGAGTGGGTTTCCATGTGTAGAGATGGATTTGAACCCTAGTCTCCCAGAGTCATAGTTCAACAGTTAAACCACTTCACTACATGAGCTCACAATTACAAAACTGTGTCTAATCTCAGCCAATCAAATCCATTGCAAAAATATTTTGGAAGAAGAAAAACCAAATCATGCAGAAACATTTCTATTATCTCATGTGTGAAGGAAATAGATATCTGAGAGTTGAGAACATGCTCAGAATGGAAAAGCCTATCACATAAAAGATAGTCTAAAACTCAGTACAAGTTTTCAGATTGGCAAACAAAGCTGTCTGTTAGATTGATACAATAATAAAAGAGACACAGTTGTTCAAAGCAACATACTGCTGACCCTCCTGGTCTGCAATGGATTTTTTTTTTTTATCTTGGTGTATATGTTGTGTTGAGTGCAGTCCTAACAGTGGGTTCTCCTAGAACACATTAACCTTCATTAAACAGAGGTCTTTTCACTGAGTGGTCCATGGTTCAAACAAAAGGAGGAAATGCACCATCCTGCTTAGATCATAGCCAATGATATGTTGGGTAGAGTATAACCACACCAGACATTGCTTCCATTTACCATTTGAAATTATGTTGCCACAATAATGTCCAAAGTGCACTTGCAAAAAACGTAGGGGAAATACAGACCGGCCAAAGGGCCAGCCTAGGGGTGGATTGGGGTGTGGGGACTTCATGCCGGCTGCTCTGATTCCACCTCAATGCCACCATCATGCTGTGTGCCCCACCACATGGTGGGTGGTGTCAGGGTGCTCCCTTGGCACAGCGTTCAGACATGCTGCACCAAAGGAGCACGGAAAAGGCACCGCGGCAGCAAGGGCAGCTTTTTACCACTCTAAAAAAGAGTGGCATTTGCCATGTGGTTGCTGCAGCCCCGATCCAGTGAGAAAAGGGGCAGCAAGACACCACCCCTTAAGGACTGTCTGTACAGCCCCTTAGCTAATCCTACTGAAGCTATTTTGGATTCCCTGAAATTTATTAGATATTTCAGATGATAAGTGCTTAAATGTAGTTCAGTCTTTACTTGATGTGAAATCCACTGACCCTCTTCAGATTTTAGAACTCCTACAGGATATTTTATTTGTCATATCAAAATTATTTTAGCTAGAAGTCCCTCTCATACATTCACTGAAAAGACTTCCTTCTGCCAATGGCTCTCAATTTTGCTTGATTAAAAGAAGTAGCATTTTCAAATCCATGAAAAACAGCCATAAGAGTGTTGCAACCACATCCATAAGAGAACATGCATGGTGATGTTTTCTAATACTATTGTACATAAAATAAGACCTGTTCAACAAGTAGAGCTAACTATATAGAAGCATGTCATATTTTATTGTTGTTCAGCTATGAAAAGGAAAAGGAAAAGGAAAAAAGAAAGAAATGAAATAAAATGAAAAGTGATGTGAAAAGCACTCAGCTCTGCGACTCTAAACCTTAGAGTTGTGGGGAGTAGTTTTTAGCAACACTGTAGTATCCTGATACTGAAGAGGGCTTAAATGTTCAGTGCACTTCAGCTACTGTCAAAAGCAAAATGTAGGTCTTTTTGAAAATGCTTCTTTCACTTTTGAGTGTTTCTTCTTGTTGCAATTTTTGTTGAACAACATTAGCATATGCTGAAATGTCAGGACAGGCTTGATTAATCTAAACATGATAATTTATTATGAGAGACCCTTTGATAGTCTTACATGAATGTTGTTTTATACCTCCAAAAGAAACAGATTCTTCTCTCTTCTTTTTTAGAGGCGTAACATGAGAGCCGCTCATGTACAATGACTGATTTATTGTTTGCCCTGTGCATCAAGTAAAGTGCCTATGCATCAAGGGTAGCTTACTACTAGGATTATAACAAGTAAAACAAGCCTAAAAGTCTCATTTCACTTCTGCTCTAGTTGCTACCATGCGCAGGCCAAACCTCTCAGCTTCATCAACATTTCCTGTAAATTTAAGCTCTACAGGGTGCCCTGGTTATTCCATTTTCCACTTTGTTGCATTCACTGTACACTGTACATTCTGTGAGCTTTACATTGACTGTAAATGTGCACAACATGCAAGGATTTAATGTAGCATCTTTGAGATCTCTGCCTTTATTGAAGTATTATGAATGAACTGCACTTTTTGACTGAACAGGATGTTCAAATGTTACCTTGGTGTTTTGCAACACATTGAGTCATGTACCACAAGCCACTAAGCTTTGATTAGAGTATGTGCATTATAATTCATCTGCAAAAATATCAGCAAACATTGGTGGAAATGTATGATGAGGCTTATAAATTTCCCATAAAGACCCTGACCCATGTACTATTTGTTAGTGACTTCAGAATTTAATCTGGAAGCTTCATGTGAGATATTAATTTATATATCACTTCTTCCAGGACAGAAAAGAAATGAGGTGTGCAAAATTGGCATTATAAAGGAAGTTCCTCCCCACTATGCTCAACTAAACAGGAATGCAAGGTTCTTCATTAGCAAGGGGCACATTCATTTATTTTTAAATTTAGTTCCCCTTAGGAGTGTTCACTTCATCTGATACATGTGCATCCAATGCATGGAGGTTGCAGAGGTGCTGTGCCTCCAATCCTTCCCTCCAATATTACATCTCTGCTCCTAATAGCAGAATATTTCAGTATTCTGGGCATACAGCAGCATGTGAAGGTATTCTCCAACAGTTCTCTAGATTAAAATGTGTTTGTTTAGGTAACTTACAACCATACAGTGATAAGTGATACCAGCAGTTGCTTGAAGAGTATGGTCAGCTGGGAACTGTACTGTTGGCCTTTGTCACCCTATTATGATTAATCAAGTGGTTGTGGAGTCAACAAGGAGGGCTGAGGTCAAATAGTGATGAGGTAGTGGATAGCAGCATACCTTATACCCAAAAAGTGTGAATGAGGTGTGTGGCAGTGGAGGAGTCTTTTCTAGGTCTTTCCCATAAACAGAACCTTTTCTCCAGATAACAAACAGTTAAATGTGAGAGGAGGTACAGCTGCATTTTTATGAGGTTCATTGTCACAGGTGATGAGGTAGCAATTGCCAATGATTCTGCAGTGGTGCAGAAGCACAAACCTTCAAGATCTGAAGGAGCAGAGGTTATAAAAATCTGAATCACCATGAGAACTTTTTGTCTTTTGGCCCCAAAACACACAGGCCAAACGCACCAGCTTCAGACTGATCTGGGGATGTGGTGTACAGATGATGCATGTCCCCAGACTGGGCCAAAGTCATGCTGGGACCACCAGCAAAAGGAGCTCAAAAAAAGTGCTCCTTGTTGGTGTCCTGTTCAGGATTGTGATGGTGGCTAGCTTCAGGACCATGGCATCTGGTCACTGAAATCCCGTGCTGAACAGTGAGTGAATGGGGTTGGAGTGGCCAGAGGCCACTCCAAGCTACCAGTCTGCTTGACCCCTATGTCTCTGGAGATTATCACCCCAGGGCCAATTCAGCAATAATACTGGTAATGAAAACAAAAAGCAACAGTAGAGCTATAATATTCTGTCATTTCACACATGCTAGCTTTCGCACGATTCAGAAACTTAAAAGCCAAAGAATAGTGTGATTGCTTTTCACACATTCCTGTGAATGAATCATTAATATATTGGCATTGATCATTTTGTGCATGTGTCCTTGACTCCCGTGATCCCTTTAAACCCACGTTGCTTCCTGCAATCCCTTTAAAGTTTAAAGATCCCAGACTGCTTGTTTATTACAATTCCTTTTTTAAATGTGTTGAATTTTATTGGTGTGGTGTGCTTGGAAATCCAGCAGAGCCAGGGAAAAATCCAAAATTCTAAAAGTAGAGCTTCATTGTTTCAAAAGGTAAAAATAAGCAAAGAAAAATACACAGTCCACCATAGGATCACATCATGCTGATGTGGTAGAACAGAAGAGTTACAGATCCATGTTTCCAGATTCAAAAGTTACATTGTAAAAGCAATATAAGCATATTATAGTCCAGAAATAAACTCCATAGTTCGGTCCATTGAGAACACACACACAAACATAGGAAGAAGGCAAGAAATATAAACAAATCTAGACAAAGGGATTTCTTAGCCCTGCCCTTTCTCCACCTTCTGGGTGCTAACCTTATGTTGATTGGATGTTATGTGTATGATGTTTGTTAACCCAGCCCCTTGCTGTCCATCATCCACCAGGTGATTTCTTTCCCAAGCCTAATGATGTTTTGGATATTGTTATCTGTTCTTGGCTGCCTTTCCCAGCTAGGAACTTCTGATGTTATGACTCTCTGGCCACCTGGACTGCATTGTTTTTGTTTGCCTAGATGTTGTTCCCATGAGGAAAATTTCAGACACACATCTCTACATTTCACCTTTGACTGTATAACCCTTCTATATTCTAACACTAAATGTGTTGTAAACATGCTACGTCTGAAAAATCAGCTCCACAAAAACCATCTTTTGCTTTACAAAATCTCCATCTCCATTTTCTCCACATTTATCCCCCCCCCCCCCCCCCGCTGAAAGGAAGGGAAGGGGGTAAAAATCAAGGCAGTGACAGAAAATATATAAGGAAAGACTGTAACTAAAAGGGATAGTGTAACAAATTGTAGCATTGCAACAATGGAGGAGTTTAAAAGTGAAAGTGAACAGTCCCTTTAAAACAGGGGTAGGCAACCTAAGGCCCTGGGGCCAGATGCGGCCCACCGAGGCCTTTGGGCCAGCACCAGGCCGGTCCTGCCACTGGTGCCACCACCGCTGCCGCCTGCCGTGATGATATTGATTATTGTTGTTATTACTTGTTCTTGGGGTTTTCTTGGCAAAATCTCCTCAAGGGTTTTGCCATGGCTTTTCTGGGGCTGAGAGTGTGCATGCATATTTTTTAATTTTTTAATTTTTAATTTTTTAAAATTTTAATTTTTATATTTATTTATTTATTTTTGATGCTTCGGCCCCCCAATTGTCTGAGGGACAGCAACCCAGCCCCCGGCTCAAAAAGGTTGCCTACCCCTGCTTTAAAGTCTAAAGATCCCAGCTTGCTTTCCACAGTCCCTTTAAATTTTAAAGACTTTGGGTTGCTTCCTGCAGCCTATTTACATTTTAAGATCACACACTGCCTCCCCAATAGCATGAATGAAATGCAATTAGGTTTCACACACTGCCAATTGCACTTCAATCATGTTATTGAGAAGCCATTCATGGGAATGTCCCTGTGAATGGTTTGTTGCTTGAGCATTGCTGATTATTCCCAGGAGAAATCTCAATTGATAGATTTAAAGTCCATTTGCATTTCAACAAGGACTCCTCTCTTGCAATCCAATCTGTCTCAATTCCTGAAATGCAAATGGACTTTAAATTTCCTGGACTTTGAAAATCTCCTAATTGTCACATGGCCAGGAGGAGGAGGAGCCAGCCTGCAATTGATGCCCTCCCCATACCATTTTAACTAAGGACAGAAACAAGAAAATGTAAGCATCTTTCAAACATCTCAAATTTTTCTTCTGCTTGGTTTGTAACATCTTGCCTGATGAAGAAGCCAGTGGAGCTTTGAAAGCTTGCAACAAGTATATTGTGCAGTTCAGTTGGCTAATAAAGGTATTACTGTTTGGTGGATTTTTGTTTGAATTTGCTAAATGACCAACACAGCTACCCCTGCATATTTAATGGATAGTCATGTGTGATAGTTGCTATAGTGGTGGATTCTGTCCCTTCCAAATCTATTGGAGTTCTGTGCTTCTACAATCAAACGATTTAAAGAATGGCATTCCTTTGCACAAAGGTTCCCCTATGTTATATAGTGGTACATGAGGAAGACACACCCTGAGACAGTTCCCATGCCACAAAATAAGTGAAATTTGAAAATTCTTGTTAATATTTAGGTCAACACTGGTTATATGGGGGGAAATTCTAAATTATATCAGTATTGTTATTTTAATTTTGTGAGGTATGTAGAAAAGCATTCTTGAAATGTAAAATAAAACAAGATTTCAATCAAGCCTTACTGGCTTCTCAAATACCCTGGCATATATCTCATTTAGGGGGGATGCAGATGGGCGACCCTGGGCCACCCCAGGAAATGGAGGATCGGGCACGTGGCTGCCGGATGCATCAGCCCCAATCCTCCCTTTTGCCAACCCAGAAAAGAGCGGCAAATGCCACTCCTTTCAGGGCCAGCAAAAGAGCACCCTAAAAGCCACCGCATGGCTCTTTGGCACCCCTTCTGGTGCAGCACATTGAAAGGTTGTGCCAGAAGTATCTGACGCTGTGCACCATGTGTAACGGCGCATGGCATCAGAACATCTTCAGGGAGGGATTGAGGCAGCTGGCGTGGCTGCCCCTCCCCATCACTGCCTCCAGGACGGCCCAAAGGGCCCATCTGTAGAGGCCCCTAATCTAGAATTTGTACAATGTATACAAGATTGTTCACTGTGTGTACTGAACTGCAGCCTAATTTTTATTAGCCCATATTTCTACTTTAATATATGCAATAAATCATGTGTATCCTGACTGTAAAGTCCCTGTACACAATATTCCTTTTCCATCACTAGTTCAGCCACACTGTCACTTATTCCTCATGTGACTCTCCTGGCAACATTTGTGGGAATAAAAATAGCAACCAGAAAGTTCCCACAACTTTGTAGGAACTTTCTCCTCCTCAGCACAGCAAAATCTGCATACTTTGTGGACTGTGCTGTTTGAGAAACAATGAACTGTGCAATTTTCCAAGAAAAAAAGGCTACATTCTTTTCTGTTATACATGCACTTGGAAAAACTACACAAAACTATACAGAGAACCTTATACTAAAGTATTGTCACTCTCTGTGTGCAGTTTGTCTGTTTGTTCTGTGGATAATGTATTGTTTCTTGCACTTTTGGGCCTCTAGCTTCTATGCCTGTTTTAAGACTGCACACCTTTAAATGTAGCTTTTAGTGTATCATTCTGTTTTGTGTTTTTTTTCTCCAAGTTTTTGGAAAGCTCTATAATCTTTAAGCTGGGTATCATTCTGTTTTGTGCTTTCTCTCTCCATCTTTTAGGAATAAATGGGGAAAAAGCTTTTTAAAATTTTGCAACACTTAAAGTTGTACAACATTTAAAATTGTGCAATATTCATTTTGTGCTTTCTTCCTCAATCTTTTTGGAAAGTACTTTCCCTTTCATGGGAAAACTGTTCAACTTTCCAAAAAAACAAAACAAAAAATTATCCCACTCTTTGGGAATTCTGAAGCTTTCTACAGAAAGTTATGCAGCTTCATGTCATGGGGGTGGGGGCAAGGGAAGAAGATTCCCAAGTGCCTTGACACTGTAGCAAGAAAAACTGAAAGTCTTTTCATGACATTTCTTGGGATTGGAAAAATTTTCAATAACCATTCCATATTATTATTATTATTATTATTATTATTATTATT
>JAIPUX010001232.1:39362092-39372301 GCA_020142125.1 Phrynosoma platyrhinos
GCTTTAAAGGTGATAACCAACACCTTATACTGGGCCCAGAAACTAACATGCAGCCAGTGGAGAGATTTTAATACCAGAGTTATGTGGTCTCTCCTGAATCTTCCAGAGACCACTCTGGCTGCCATATTTTGTACTAGTTGAAGTTTCCGGACCAAGAATGAGGGTAGTCCCATGTAGAGCGCATTACAGAAATTCAGACAGGAGGTTACCAGTGCATGCACCACAGTCTCAAGATCCCTTACTTCCAGAAAAGGGCGCAGGTGGCATATCAGCCGAAGCTGATAACAGGCACTCCTGACCATCGCATTTATCTGATTTGTCATCAGGAGCAATGAGTCAAGGAGCACTCCCAGACTGCGAACACAGTCCTTTATGGAGAGTGTGACCCTGTTCAGGGCTGGAGGTTGCGACCCAATTTCTGGTTTTGGTGCCACTACTGTTAGCACCTCTGTTTTGTCTGGATTCACTCTCAATGTGTTTTTCCTCATCCAGTCCATTACTGCCTTAAGACACTCATTGAGAGGAGAGACGCCATTGGGATTCGAAGCCGATGATCAAGACATGGAGAAATAGATTTGGGTGTCATCAGTGTACTCACAACACTCAGCCCCATAACTCTGAATGATCTCACCCAGGCAACCTAAGAGGATGCCATGATCTATCGTATGAAAAGCTGCTGAGACGTCTAAAAGCACCAACAGGGTCACACTACCGCTGTCAAAGCCTCAGCCATGTTGGCCAATAGTCCCATGTTGGCCAATAGCTCCTGGGATTCTGGGAGCTGAAGTCCCTCGGCCCTTAAAGGGGAAAGGTTGCCTACCCCTGGATTATAACCTTCCCTGAGGGATACATTGATGATGTTCTTAAGGAACATCCTCAATGCATTCCCCCCCTGGACAGGCAGCCATGATGGACAAGGGTCGAGAGGACATGTAGTTTTCCTCACTCTGCCAAGGAGCTTGTCCACATCATCGGTACTCACAGACTGAAACTGATCCAGAATAATTTCATCAATGGAGTTGCTGGACACCTCATCAGTTGTTTCTGTCAAAACACTGGCTTCTAAGTTGGTGTCTAAAATCTTATCTGAGAGATTTTATCTGCAAAAAAGTTGTTAAATGCACCACAACAGGCCGTTGTTGGGTTAAATAATGGGTTCTGTGAAGTAGATACCTGTGTCAGTTACCCTACCACGGTGTCAGGGCAACTGTGTCAGTTACCCTACCCTGCACGTATTGCCTCTTGATAGGACCAAAGGAAGTTCCTATGACGAGTCTTGTCAGATAGGAGTCAAGTTTTCCACCAGGTGCGTTCTAGTCATTGTCCAGCCGGCTTCATTTTCCTAAGTTCTGCTGTATACCATGGCTTATGATTTGGAGCAGGTTGGAAAGGACGCTTGGGAGCGATTGTGTCAATAGCCTTGGTAAGATTAGTGTTCCAGGTATTAACCAAAGCTTTGACAGGGTCACTGGCATTACCAACCATTAGACCCTCCAAGGCTTTCTGGAATCCAATTGGATCCATTAGTCTTCGAGGGCGGACCATTCTAATCAGTACACCACCCCCGGTGGGGCGGATAGTAGCTCTTAGTTTGGTCTTGACCAGGAAATGATCCATCCATGACAATGTGGTGGTTTTAATAAAATCCGCCCACGAATATTCCTGTTCCGTACTAAAGACCACATCGAGTGTATGACCCACACAATGAGTGGTGGGTAAGATGTAAAAGGCCGGTGAAGGGAAGGTTGGGGCGAGTTAATATAGCTCCACCTGGCTCCTGGACTCACTGCTGCGGCACCTCAGACGGTAAAGAGGGCTAGGCGGGCAAGATGTAAAAGGTCCTCCACCCAGTCAACACTCACCCACCGCTATTGCCACTGACAGAGGGGCAGCAGAGCTGTGTCCTCCCCCACGTGCAAGCCCCTTTTGCCAGGGAAGGTCCGGAGGTGCCTCTGCCTCCTTGCAACAAGTGCCAACTGATTGGCATCCACCATGCTCACCTGACCACCCCAAGCAGCCCCCCCTCCATGTTTGCTTGGTGGTGTGTGTGATGGGGGGCAGGGGGGCCAGAGGGGATGCCTCCTCTTGGAGAGGTAAGGGGAGGAGGGACTGGTTTGGGGGGAGAAAAAGTAAGGTGTCAGTGGGGAGGGGGTTGTTGAGGTGGAACCATCACCCCTTTTTGGACAGGAGGAAGGTGCATCGAAGGGCTCTCATGCAGCCTCAGAGTGACCAGTTATCCTCCTTTTCCAGGACACATCCCCACTTTCAACCTGAAATAGACCAAGTCTAGGGAAAGCTTATGCTCAGGGTGAGCAGATGTCCTCCTTTTGCAGGACACATCCTCCCTTTCAACCATCTGTCCAGGAGGAATTCCAACGTGTTCTCCATTTGGTGCCACAACCAACTGCAATCTCCAGAATTCCATAGCCTTGAACCATGGCAGTTAAGGTGGATTAATTCTGCAGTGTGGATGCAGCCTCTGTCTTGGCTGTCCTCCTCCTGGCTCACCAGCCAGTCTTTGGAGATGCAACAGGTTGCGGGAAGCCCTTCCTTCCCTCCCTCCCTACCCTGACCCTGCCCAGCATTTCCTCCTTCCCCGACTTTACCTGATCCATTCCTGGCGGGGAAGTGGGAAGAATTCCCAGGGGGAGAAACCCCAGAGCTATTCCCAATGGCTATTCTTCCCCTTAGTGGAAGGAGATTGGGAAGAGGAAAGAGGGTCTGGCTCAGTCTCAGGCCACTTCTGGGCTGCCTTGGGCCACTTGAGGGGTTTACATTTGCCAGGCTCTCAAATCCTCAAACCATCCTCTCAGAATTGGACTATTCAGAATCATAGAATCCAGAAAACCCCAGGATTTCAGAGATGGATGTAAATGTAAATGCTATGGACATCTGTTAGGCGTGCTTAGATTCTGTGTTCCTGCATGGCAGAATGGGGTCAGGCTGAATGACTCTTGGGGTCTCTTCCAACTCTAGGATTCTATGAGAAACCTCCAAGCATCCTTTCAGAATTGGGCTACTGAGGGTCACAGAATCTGGAAACTCTTAGGACTTGGGAGAAACCTCACATCTCTCATTAAAGAATTGGGCTACTCTGCAAGCAAAGTAGCCTGCCTAGCAACAGAGCCATGTGATGCATTTTTTCCAGACTGATGCATCTTCTCAATCCGTCTACTTATCTTTCTGAATCTGCCAGAAGATGAGCCAACAACTCTAAGGTATTCCAGTGTTGTAAAAGCAACTAACTTCTTATAACATGACATTAACTTCTGCATTAAACAAACAATCAAGTATGTTAAGTTGCATCAGTAGAAAAACCAAATGAACTAATAAATTAACCGATTAATTAGTCAGTTCCAAGCTGTGAGCAGAATAATAGTCAAATAGGAAAATTTAGAATTAACAGAAATTGAACGTCTTAAAAGCTTCATTTGGGCATTACTCCATGTGGAAATAATGAAGGGACTTGCCAGTGTCATTTTCAGTGCCTTCACACAATTGACTCCATTTCCAGCTTTTGTGAGAGCAGTGTGGTTTCCATAAAGGCCACTTTATTTTAACTATTAACCTATTTAAACTTTAAACTCATGCAAGGGAGAGCAACCTAATGTGAGGGCAGGTCATCTCATCCAGATCTCCTCCTCAGCTTCCCCTGGGCAAAATAATCCTGAGGGTAACCCAAAATCTGGGTTGCTTCCAGGCCAGCCTGCTATTGGAAAGCCAATCTGAGATACCCACTCCCAAGTTATATGGCTTAAAAGTGAGCCCCAAGGAAAGTGTCCTTCCTCAACCCTGGGTCTTGTGACCTAATGTAGATGCAAAGCCCTTCCTTTCACCAAAATCCTATGTCCCTTCCCTTACTCTCTGCCACAGATAAGGGACAGGTATATGCTTAGGCTGGCCAAAAGAGCCCTCACTCCCTGTTGTAGACAGAATAGTAAACCATCTCCCTTTGCTAAATGAACACTATCAGTTTTGTAAAGCACAGGTTTCTGAAAAAAAGGACTATCCATATTTTTCAGAGCCAGTGGAACTCCTAGTTCCTGCACCAAGGAAGAAAACTTGGACAAAAGGAAAAAAACATTTTTCACTCAGAAACTATTTCAATGAACAAAAAAAATAAATAAAAAAATCCAAGTAATGAATCACACTTCTTAGCCTTATTCTCAGCCTAACTGTCTAATCAAGGAACTAAACTGAACTAAAAGGCTGCACATTATACTGAGCCCCCCATAGGAAGGGTTTGATCCATGTAAAACATGCCATCAAATGAGAATGTGAGCAGTTCAAAATAAACTGAGTATACTGGTAGAAATCAAAATGCTGACTTGCTCTCACATTTCAGCAATTCTGCCTGTGAATCTCCCATACTGCTGCATCAAATGAAGTATACTGAACTGTAGACAGTTCTGCATGAACGGTGTAATTGGGATGGGACAAGTGGTGAATGATTTGCCTTTCTTTGGCATTACACTTAGAAGAGGCATCCTTAGAGCAAGGGGTTAAGGGAAGAGACCAACCACTCTCCCATGAGAAACCTTTTTTGAAGGTTTCTGACTATGGGCCTGAACAGATGGGCCAAATAAGCCAGATTCCATATGGTTTGGAGGCATGGCAATTAGATGACACATGCCCCCAAGATCCGCAGAAGATGTGTCGAAGCTGTGCCTGGGCCATGAAAACCTGGCCAAAAAGGGGGCTATTTTTTTCTGCCCCAAGTTAGGCCTGTGGTGGAGGGCATCCTCGGGACCATGGTGCATGGTTGCCATGGTCCCGAGGTGTCTTGGGCAGGTGGCTTCAAACCACCCCTTCATTCCAATCTGTTCCCCCCTCCCATATACTCCAAACCTACAACTGATTTTAAATTCATGGCCACATAAGGACATTGAATTCCCTGAAATGTAATACTCTTACTTTAAACCTCTCACTCAAATAATGTGCTTCTACTTTATCAGGATACAATGGGAGGGGGAGGGATTTAGTAATTTCTGAAAAGTGATCTTATTCCCCCCAATTGACCCCTTCCCTCTACAGACTGAACATTCATTCCATACCTAAAGGGGCAGCATGCATATATACTCTGAACCCTGAATTCCCAACAAAATAACCTCTTTTGTTGCCCTTAGGTACCCTGTGATGGAACTGTAGCATTAAGATTGGTCACAGGATCTTCTGCACAATATGACCACTGTATGACTGCTCTCCATGTAGGGTTATATTTTTCATCCACAATTATGGCTGCATCTGGTCCCAGCTGAGAATAGGTTTAATTATCGCCCTCATACAGAAAGCTTCATCACAAAGGAGCCATGCAGTTCCAGACAAATCCACATAGGCCCAATAAATGATGTCCATGCATTGTATCAAAGAAAAAGCTCATAACGGCTGTACCCTAGAAATAACCCTGGCAGAATCTTCTAAAGAATCTAGGCAACCCGAGTCCTATTAACCCTATGGTTCCTCAGCTTTTTTCCCCCTTGTCACCCATTTCTTTCACATCATTTTTCTCTAACTGCTGATAGAGCAGGGCAAAAACCTTAACATATTCACCCCACAGTATCTAATCCCTTGTGGACTGTAAACAGTGACCACCTAACAGGAGTGTCTACTCCCCATGAGGGATGGACAAATAGGGAGCAGAACTGTAAGTACCATTTGATGAAGGGACCATAGTTTCCCAATGCCTATCTTTCAATGTCTGTATAATTGTACTGGGGGAGAAGTTAGACCAAAGAGCCCAATGATGCTGCCCCATTCCCAAGCTGGTTGAGTAGAGAGTCCACTCTGCCTAAGCCACTACTCCTGACATATTAGGCTCCAAATGGGGAACTCCAAGGTCCCCAAGGCCAATTATACCCCCTGTGTAAACCTGCCAGCCATGTCAGGAGCCTCACCTGAATCAATTTCATCTGCCAGCTTTCACCCAACCCCTCAAGATGATGCTGTGCCCTCAGGACAGCCATCCCTATCATAGAGATTCCTGCTAGCTATTCCTGTCACCTTTTCTCTATGCCATCATGATGAGCCAAAATTTGATCAGTAACTTTCATCTTAACTGAATCCTCAGCTGCTTTTCTGGGAGGGGGAATTGACTGCCTAGGCCCTAGGGTGTGCATCAGCTTTTTCCAAGGCTTAGTCAAAATGGACACTATAGTACTATCCTCTCCTTCATCCTCAGATTAAGAGGATAGTTCTGGGGCAGGTGTTTAGATAACTGCCTCCTTCCTGGGCCCTTGCCTTTAAACTCACCATCAATCTTCTTTAGACCCATAGTGCCCCTACTTTAGGACTATTGTCCTAGTCCAACACTGAAATTATAGCCATTCACAGTTGAGACCTACCAGGGCCTAAGCTGGCTTGAATTCATCCCCTTTGCAGACGGCACTTTGCGCTGTCTTGGAGGTAAGGAAGGGGAGGGGAAACCTCACGCTGGGCGCCTCAACCCCCTCCCAAACATGTAATCGGAGCGTCTGTCGTTCCACATGAAGGGCGCTCCAATGACGTCCTTCCGCCGCAGCGTCCAGACACGCTGCGATGGAAGAGATGCCGAAGAGGTGCCCAGCGCCTCTTGTGGCACACCTTCTGTGCCTTGCAGAAGGAGCGCTATTTTAGCTCTCCTTCCAGGGCCCAAAAAGAAGTGGATCGGGGCCGAGGAGTGCGGCTACCTTGGACCCAATCCGCAGCTTCTCGGGGCGGCCCACGGCCACCAGTCTGCTTAGGGCTTCAGTTAACTAGGGCCTTAGCTGAGGCTACAAAGGCCTATGAGTCTAACTAGCCAAAGTCCAACTGAGGTGTACAGACCTATTAAAGATAACAAGAGTCTACAGGCCAGCTGAAGTCCCATGAAGGGTCTACTACAGCCAGTAGGCCTACTAAAGCTAGACCAGGGCTTGCATAAAGCCTATAGGGCCAATTGCACAATGAAGTGGGCCAACCAAACACTATGGGATAAACAGGGGTTTCATAAGCCTAGCAAAGGACTAAAGGACCTAAGAGCAAAAAGTGAAGGCCTGCAAAGCCCTGCCAGGAGGAAGAATTGCAAGGTGCACATTCTCTTGCATTTCACAGATTGCAACTGATATACATGTGCCCAAGTGACAACAGAGTATGGTCAAGATGACAAAAGTTATTAATGCACAAGATCAAACAAGTAGAAGAGCCTGCAGCAGTTTGCTTTTGCATGAGTGGACAGAGGAGCAGAATTCTGCCGCTACCTTTTCTCTCCTCTCTGTTGAGTTAACTGAGTGTAAATTACCATTGCATTTTGAACTCCATTTGCAGCAATTGAAGCAAACTGATGATATAGTAGTAAGGAAGCTGATGAAGTGTGAGGAAGAGAGAGAAACTGGGATATTTTAAAATTATCTTATAAGTGGGAATGACAAAGGATTAATTGGAATTATCCCTGCCACATTGTCCATTTTCTCCTGCCTTGCTCATTCTGTTAGGGTCACACACTATTTTTGATTCCTCTGATGAATCTGTCTCATCTGAGGATTGTCCAGGATCTTTTGCTGAGATGCAAAATTCTGCTGTTTTGATCCACCAAGTGTTTTGTTCATTGCATTAGGGATCCCTTGGCAGGTAAAAGTTTTGGGATCTGTTGCTGAAAAGTGTTTCAATTATTCAAAATGTCATTGAGGCCAGATTCATTTCATTATTAGACATCAGCAATGTTGGATCATCAGCCACACACCCCTCAGGTTAACTAATTTAAATGAGTACCCACTTCCAT
Organism: Phrynosoma platyrhinos; assembly: GCA_020142125.1. Taxonomy (NCBI): domain Eukaryota; kingdom Metazoa; phylum Chordata; class Lepidosauria; order Squamata; family Phrynosomatidae; genus Phrynosoma; species Phrynosoma platyrhinos. The sequence goes on from JAIPUX010001232.1 coordinate 39,369,828, forward strand.
TATGTAGCACTGCTCCCAACTGATTAATTAGTCCCAGTCATTTCTCTCAATCTCCTAACTTGAGTCATTCCACCCACTCATGCAGCCTTGTACACATGATAGACCTCACCCCACTGAAGCTTACTCATTTCTAGTAGAGTGAGTTATTTGACTCAAATGGATAATGCAGCTTGCTATAAGTGACTTGGCTTGATCCATTATTACTGGCAGTTAAATTTTACTAAAATGTCAAAGGTGCTGTTTCTTAAGGAATTCTAGGTGAATGCACACTGATAAATGAAATACCTCCTTTTCTATTTGGTGTGTGCCCTTGGACTTTTGGTCTGAGCCATTCACAGAACAGTGAAGGGAATAACAAAAGAGGGAAGGATGAATGGAAAATGTTTCCATTTTCAGCGCAAATAAACTTTTTTGCATGTGTATATAGTAGCTACTATATTGGAGAAACTCAAATGTGAAAGGGGTTTTCACTGAAACTTAAAGAGCTATCTCAGAAACATGGTACATCTGAGTGTCACTTCAAACATTTCATTTTTAGGTGGAAAGGTAATATATGAACTTCAATGTAACCTGGGGATGTGTTGCAAGCATATGTATCATATAGGTGCACTTGCCAGCAAGTTGTGATTAAACCCTGAGGTTGTAACCAATTTGTGGTAGGCATCTGTGCCAAGTCTCAGCTCTGAAATTTCTCAAATAAGAGGAGAACTTCTGAATAGATGAAGAGTTCATTTCTCTAGTCACTATAAAAGTTAGTACTTAACAAGTTTTAGGAGAAAGTCTTCCAGATCAAAGGAATTATTCTGAGGCAGACTTGAACTTTAGCATCTCCCCCCTCTCCCCCATAAATTAAACATGAGAATCATATTTAAGTCAAAATATTTTGCTACTTGAGCAAAAGGGCCAGCTGAACCTTACTGGTAGTGGATAGCATTCTTCATCCTGCCTGAAAGGCAGCTGCACAGGTTAAGTATCAGAACAGGTTTTTTGACACACAGCTGACATCCAACATAGTTCTATTCTCCTTCCATCTGTCAAGCCTTGGTTTAAAGTCTTAATGCCAGACGGGGACAGCTTTGGTAACTTTTGTGGGTAAGGTAAAGTGGGGACAATATGGGGGAGTTTTTCCTGACTGTGTCTACACTATAGAATTAATGCAGTTTGATACCATCTTAATTACCATGGCTAGATGCTATGAAATTCAGGGATTTGTAGTTTCTTGAGATATTTAGCCTTCTCTGTCAGAGCACTCTGGTGCCACAACAAACTAGAAATCCCAAATTCCTCAGATGGCACAATGACCGTAAAAGTGGTGTCAAATTGTATTAATTCTGTAATTAATTCATGTGGTAGCAGCCCCTGTTAGTTCTGCCAGACCCCGGAATACTATTGACCATAGATACTTTTTGGCCACCTCCTGGAATGGAACTAGGAGGGCAAACTCACAAGTTGGTGCTCTTTGACCCCTTGGCTGTGGGATTTCTCATGGTTTTATTTTTCCCCACATACTATTTTACATATACATAAAACAGCTGGGAAATGTCATCTGGAGTTTTAGGGTCTGGTGCAATCAGTATGTAGATTACTCCCAGCTTTACTGCTAATTTCCACTTCAATACAAGAAGGGCTGCTTGATTCTAAACTGGTGCATGTTATCAGTAATGAACTAGATGAGGGCATGCAAATTGAAACTTATTCCAGGTAAGATAAGGTGCTTCTGGCCAACTGAAAGACAGTTCAGGGAATAGGGATTCAGCCTGAGCTGGATAGGGTTGTACTCCCTCCAAAGTCACAGGATTGTCACTTATATGTATTCCTGGATTAAGGCCTGGAAGATCACATCTCACAGGTGGCCAGAAGTATTTTTGTATTGTTAAGGTTTGTGTGCCAGCTGAACTTATCCTAGAAATTTTGGATGTGGCTATAGTGAGACATGACAAGAGGCTACTGCCAGAAAAGAACATGGAGAAACAGAATGCTTCCCAATTGGTAAAGGGGTCAGACAAGGCTGTATCCTTTCACCCTATCTGTTCAACTTGTATGCAGAACATATTATAAGAAAAGCAGACTTGGACACAGAAGAAGGAGGAGTGAAAACAGGAAGAAGAAATATCAACAATCTAAGATATACAGATAATATCATAGTACTACCAGAAAACCTCACAGACCTGGAACACCTACTACAGAAGATCAAAGGAGAAAGTGCTAAGGCAGGCTTAGGGTCTTTACAGACTGCCAGAAATAGTGCAGCTTGAGGCCACTTTAACTGCCGTGACTCAGTGCTAAGGAATCATCAGAAATGTAGTTTATTGTGGCACCAGAGCTTTCTGACAGGGAAGGCTCAATGTCCCAGAAAAAAAATACAATTCCCATGATTCTCTAGCACTGAGCCAAGACAGTTAGTCTGACATCAATACCAGGAAAGATTCTGGATTAGATCATTAAGCAGAGAGTCTGTGAACATCTGGAAAGTA
>JAIPUX010001232.1:39410106-39420926 GCA_020142125.1 Phrynosoma platyrhinos
CATTAGAGTAAGAATGTATCTATTCCCTCTTTGGGTTGCCTGTGGTAATGGCCCTACAATATCTATGACTATTCTCTGGAATGGCTGTGACATTACTAGTAATAGACAAAGCTTGGCTCTGGTCCGATCTTGCCCTCTGCCCACTTTTTGACAAGATTTACAAATAATAATAATAATTAAAAAAATCATATCCCATCTTTGGCCAGTAAAAACTTAGAGATTCTTTGGGCAGTTTTCTTAATTCCCAAATAACCTCTGAATGAACTAGAATGGGCTATTTCCAGTATCTTGCTTCAGTATTTCTGAGGAACTACCAACTGTTTTTGAATTTTCTTCTGGGTATTATATTTACATTTGAGAACCTCTCTATATAAGTGATCTTGAATGATTCTAAATCTGTGAGGGTGATTATCACTCAGCTCTACATTAACTTCTTCCTCAGCCAGAGTGAACAAAGGTTTTAAACTTTCATCTCTCTGTTGTTCTTGACTAAATTCAGGTTTGTTCCCAACTTTAATTTCCTCACAACTCTCCTCTTCTGTTATCTTGGTCACCCTAATCTCATCTTTAGGGACCACATCTTGTTCTGTTCTTTCTCTATTGGTTTGGAAGATTTTTCCTTTTCCTTTTGTCTAGTGACCATGAAAGTGAATTTAAGATAGCTATCCAAATAATTTCCAATCAAACACAGAATGTGAATGTCATCCCAGAGGGCAAATTTCCACTGCAGTTTGTGTCCTCTGAAAGAAATGTCTAACTTGGGGTTTAATTATACACTGTTTGGACCCAGAGTCATGGAAACCCCACAACCAGGTCTCATTTATTTGTATTAATTCCCTGTGTTCCTCAAAACTTAATTCCTCGGGCAAAGTGGTTACAAGTAGGCACAGTCTTGGAGAAGGTTCTCTTTCAATGTCAGTTGCTTTACCAACTGTCATTTCCATGGCAACTGCAGCCTCTGTGTTTTCTCTCTGGCAACACTCTTTCTCTGCATGACTAACTGATGTTATACATATACTGACTTTATAGGTGACTTTGAATTCTTAGGATAAAATTTTGGACAGTTTAATCTTAAGTGCCCTATTTGACCACATTCATAGCAACTTCTCTGGCCTGGTTTTGACTGATTTTCGGCCAACCATCTATCCCTCTTCTGGTCTTCAAGGCCACATGCTCTTGACTCAAAACTTTTCCTCTCAGATTCCCATGTTCTCCCTTGATGCCAGGGTTTATAATTTTTCCCCTCACTATTCCTCTCTTTTGTGGATTGCCATGTTTTGGGGTCATTTTTGTCTTTCCACTGAGACCCTTCTTTATTTCTTATCATTCCCCAGTCATCTCCTCTAATTAATACTAGTTCAACCATTCTAGTGGCTTCTGTTACTGTTTTGCCCCTTTTATCTTGAACTAGCCATTTATACTCTTGGGGAATTACATTATAGAATTGCTCCAAGCCTATTAAGCTTTGCAGTTCTTCTTTGGAAGTTACTTTGTATCCATCCACCCAGCTCTTTCTTCTTTGGAAGTTACTTTGTATCCATCCACCCAGCTCTTTAGATATTAATCTAGTCTACACGCCAGTTGAGAGAAAGTTTCATCTGGTCTTTTCTTTATTTTACAAAACTCCCTTCTGTGGCATTCTGGAGTTAATCTTTGTTTCACCCTCTCTTTGAATAACTCATAATTTTGAGCTTCATCTCCTCTCATCTCAGCATAGATTTCTGTTAGACCACCACAAATCTGGGATCTAATATAACTCATCCTTTCTTTTTGTAGTTGCCCCTCCCACCCCCTAGTCTTCTGATTTCTTGACTGCAGTCTCCATTCTAATCAATGTTTAATCCAATGTATGGAAATCATTTGACTATTTAGATTACCTCATTATCTAGGCTGAATTCATGTAGATTATGTAGGCTCTGCAATGGGTGAAAACAGGAACCCTTTTCACATGTAAGCAGGGTCCCAACCAGAAAGCAGACTTTGGAGAACCTGCCTCCAAGTTTCTGGTAGAGTGTGTCTGTACAAGCCTGTCTTGGGGGAAAAGTTATCACACATCTCGACAAGCTGTCAAGGTGGACTTAGGACAGTTGCTAAAAGATGTGTCAACAACTAATTCTATTTCACCTTTTCATTGACTGACATCTTTTCTGGAACTTCAGTGGCTGAATGATATTCAAGCCAGAAGTTGCTTTTAACAATGCCAGGCCTTTATGCATCTCTGATGTGCACAGAGGTCACAAATACAATAAGCTCTGTTATTCCATCTGTTGCAATTAGTAGCACTTAGGAGGCTTTTTTTTCTTCCTTCTTAGATTAGGGGAAATTGTGTGGTGGCACACATTAAAATGGCACAGATAATTGAGTGATTCATAATGAAATAAAATAACAAAGTGGAAAAATAAAAGAGCCGTTGTGTCTCATGGAGCCATTTATTTGTTGCTACATCAAAAGCAAAGTGTTAATGCTCAACCTTACATTATAATCAACAGCCTTGATTATAAACATAGATCCTGTTGTGGATTTGGAACTCTGAAACTTGCTGTGAATTTTTGATTGGCAGTTTTATTACACTTTGTAACTTCCCATCTTGTCTTCTGTAGAATGAGAATGTGCTTCTGATTTTTATTTGTTACCTATTGCAGTGCCACTGTGACCAATAAAGTTCCATGAAGACATGGCCAATGAAATGTATTTTTTAACAGTGCCATTCATTGTACAGCTAGCATTGCTTTGGAGAAGGTATAGTTTAGTAAAGTGTACAATTGGCTCAATGCATGTTCTAACCAGACCTTTTAAGCCAGTGCTGTACAAAGTGTAGCAGATGTGGTTGGACTGCAGCTCCCCACTTTCTTTGCAATTGGCTATGCCAGTTAAGGCTCATAGGAGTTGTAATGTAACTTTGCCCATCTCTGTTTCAAGCCACCATTTATACATTATAGAGCACACCACAAGAATCACTTTAAAATCGTTGGCCAGTATTTACTGTCAGTAGCCTCGCCTCACCTGACCTTCTGATGGAAACATCATTCACTCACTGGTGGAATGGTATTTCTTCTTCCCATGCAGTTCATGTCCAGTAAGGTTGGTTGAGAAGAGAGACTATAAACATGGCAATAGTGACACAATCATGACTCAGCAGGAGTCAAGGATATGGAAAAGGTGCCTAGATTTATTCATCCATACCTTAGCTAAATAGGTGATAAAGAGTACTGGCTGTTATGTTTCAGCCCATGGTTCATTATGAAAAATCCTTGGATACGGGCCTCAATTCTAGATGAGCAAAAATTGCACAAGACGAACTTGCTCCATTGGGCTTGCCAATTATAGAGAATAACTAATTACTCAGCTCATCAAAATAATCTGACAAGATTTTTCTTCTTGTTGTTATGCAACCTCAAGTTGACCTGAATTTATGGTAACACTATCATAGTATTTTCTTAGAACAATTCTTCTTAGGCCGAGAGAGTGTGACTTACCCAAGGTCAGTCATTGGGTTTTCTTGGCTAAATGACTACTTAAAACCTGGTCACCTAGTCCAACACTCATACCACTATAACACACCGGCTCTTAGATTTTTCTCCTAACATGGTTTAAATCAGCAGATTCCCCAATTAATGTTGAAAGTGTCAATTCATTTCAGGAAGCTGGAATTTGCTAGTGTGGTTTATAGACTATAGTGAAGCCTTTTGCTACATGGATCATAAAAAGCTATGGATTGCTCTTAAAGAACTGTGTGTGCCACTACATTTGATAGTTCTAATGCATAATCTGTATTCAGGACTAGAAGCTACAGTCAGAACAGAATATGGAGAAACAGACTGGTTCCCAATTCGAAAGGGAGTCAGACAGGGCTGTATTCTATCACTCTATTTGTTCAACTTTTATGCATAAATATTATAAACAGAGCAGGTTTAAACTTGTAATTTATTTATTTTCTATTCATGAAAATGTTCAACCATGAGATCAGTGGTTACAGGTTTGATTGGGCTACCCCCTTCCCCGTCCTCCCCCCTGCCTGAGCATCACATTTATTTTTACTATTTTTACTCTTCTCCCTCTGCTGTTCTCCCCTACATGATCAGTATTGTGTCACCTTTGTTTTTTTACTTCAGTGAATGGAATGTGCATTTCCTTCCCATCATTTATTCTCTCACTTGTGCAGAGATCTCTTGCAACCTCTGTGTCCAATGACTCCCATAGATACATTGCAGATCTCCACATGAGTGAGTGAGTGGATGATCAGGATGCAACACTGATGGGAGGGGGGAGGATCCAAAGGGGGGGGAGAATAAAAACAGTAAAAACACTTGGGTGGGGAGAGGAAGAGGGATGGGGTAGCTCAAGCTAACCTCTCACTGCTGATTCCATGGCTGAAAATACACTGAAATCATGGTGACACACACCGGACTTGCCAGAGTCAGCCAGTCCCAACCATCAAAAACTTCTCCTGCCCTCGGCTCCACACTGATGCCTTTTTGGAGTGCCAGCCACAAAAAAGAAAATCCAGATTTTAAAGAAAAAGTTTGGGATAAAATGTGATTTATTTTTTTAGAAATTGAATTAAAGCCCTCTGAACAACATTCCTTTTCATTTCATGGTGACTTCTCTCCAAATCATCAATAACATGTGTGCCTAGATTGTGGTAACTGGGAGATACTTACAGATTTTTCCTCAGCATAGGGAAGTTCTAAGTAGCTGATCTAGAATCACAGCCCACAATCCTTTTACTTTAACTTATTCTGTTAATTTCCCCCATTGTTGCAAGTTTTTTTCTCCATTGTTCAACCATTTTTTTCTGACCATTTCCCTTGTCAATACAAATCAAGACTTAAAACCATCCAGAAGAATGGAAGCATTTTGTTTTCAGTTTGGAGTCCACAATTGTATTCCAGATAGTGGGACAACAAATCTATTTTTGGATCTATGTATATATATATATATTGTTTTAAAATGCATTGTACTTTCTAAATAATTTGTGAATTGAAATACCATTATTTCCTCAGCATCAATACTGGCTCATAGAATTGTTTATATAAATAAACTGCACAGGAGAGAATTACTATCTATGAATGTAAGGCAGTGATTCTGGGTTTTAGCAGCTAGCCACTAGGTGTGGCTGTTGTTTATATTGTTTATGGCTGTGGCTGGGAGGGAAAATTTGAGTTGCACTAATGGAAGCTTTCTGCCTTGAGCTAATGACAATTACATGTGGATAATATGATTTTTCCAGAACCATGGCAAAAAGGAGGTTAACACCCCCTCCCCACTCATGTACTTTATTGGCAAGAATTGACTGCTCCAGAATTGCATCCTATTTATATCTAAAATATGGAAAAGGCTACAGAAAAATAACATATTTGATGTAGAAATGAGTTTTATTTAAAAATAAGTCCTATAAACAGTTGCAAAGACTACTTCAAAACATAAGCCTGAAGAAGTTCTTTGGTGTGCTAGATTTAGGCAGTCATTAAGAAGGAAATTCACAAAATATAATGAAAGGGCAAAGGGGAAAAACACATAGAAAAGGTAAAATAATTAACTCTTAAAAAAACAAATTTTTTTCTGTTCCAGAAAGGGATAACCCTCCATAAATATGTCATTGGATTTTTGGGATATTTTGTGCCTTGCATAACTAGACTGGAGAATCAACATGGTGTAGTGGTTTAAGCACTGAACTGTGATTCTGGAGGCCAGGGTTTGAATCCCTGCTCAGCCATGGAAACCTGACCTGGGATAAGTCACACTCTCGCATCCTCAGAGAAAGGCAAAGGCAAATCCCTCTGGGAAAAAAAATTGCCAAAAAAATTTCTGTGATAGATTCACCTTAGGGTCTCTATGAACCAGAGCAGATGGGTGAGAAAAAGCAGCTTGATCCTCGGTTTTCTGAAAGCAAGTCAAAACCCCGCTGTCTGCACAGTCTGCTCCCAAGGTGAGTCAAATACCTATGGGCTGTCTGCACCATGAAGCATCAAGCTGCACTCTGCTGTTGTTTTTTGTCACCTTCCCCCTATGCATGCCTACCATCACACAGACACAATACCTGCTGCCAAATTACCTCCCCCTTTCCACCCAGATGCCATCCACTGGACATCAGCCTATATGATTGGTCATGCAGTTGCATGTGCAGTACATCACCTGTACAGTGCATTGGTGCATTGGTGTGCTAAGTGATACATTGGCAAAGCACAATCATACATGCCCCTTTCACTCCCCTCCATCACATGCCCGCCATTGAACTATCTGTTTTGTATATGTTATAATTACATCCATGGCATTATTGGAGATAGCCCTTTTTCTTTGCTGCAGACCTGTACTGGTACCAGACTGTTTATATGCCAGTGAAATGATGCACATTTTTTGCCTAGAGTCAGAGTATCCCAACTTCTGTTTGGTCTGGTTTTTAGCTCTGGAGCACAACTTTGTTTCACTTTCCACCCACTTTTGCCTTGTGCATTGTCTAAATACCTCACCTTCAAAGTGGTTAGAAGTAGCTTTATTTGGCCAGTGTGGAGTACCCCACTAGTCATGGCAAATAAGTAGACTACAATGCAATCATTTCATTTAGCCTCTCACTTTCTCTCTCTCTCCTTCTGTTTTCAGGTTTTCTTTCTTTCTTTCTTTCTTTCTTTCTTTCTTTCTTTCTTTCTTTCTTTCTTTCTAGAATCTCATTAGCTGCTGTGTGTAGGCTATTTCTTTTGTCCAGTTAACCAAACACAAGAAGATGACAGATAAAAAGTAACATGCTGATGGCATTTGTGGGCATTATGCAGGAAGGTTGTTTTCTTTCCCCTTGGCCTATGTTAAGTATTCTTCTCAGGTGTAGAAAGATGGTTGTCTGATTGCCTGTCCTATTTTTCTTTGCCAAAGCAGATAGAGTATGCTTATCTATTAAAAGCACTCCAGAGTAATATTAAGCATGGACACCTGTGGAGCTTGTCAACAGAACCTCTCAAACAGGTCACTTCAGCAATAGAATAAAAAGCACATACTGTGTAATTTCCCAAACAAACTCTTATGTATCACTGCTGCTGTTTCACTGTAGAAAAAAAGCTGCATCTGTTTCAGCAAGAAAAAGCAATTAAGGACTGTTTTAGACTACTCTTTGGGGGAAGATTAACAATTTGCACAGCCCCACCTGTGAGTAAAGTACTGGGACAGTTCTCTGGAGATAGAGTTACCAATATCATTCCTTTGAGTATGACACTGAAATGTAATATTAAGCTCACACGTGGTTTTCATAGGATGATAGGCTAAAATGGGCCAATGCAAAACAAGCAAGAAGCATATCAGAGGTATTAGGGAACCACACAGTTTACAGAGGTCAGATCTAAGGGTGGCTGCCCTCCTCCCCATAATTGCCAGTGAGTTCCTTCTCTAGCATTGAGTAAGGTCAGTAACCACAGAATGTTCACTGTCTTCTGGGAAGGGAAAATAGATAACCAGTTACAGATGAGGGTGAATTGGAGTATCCTAGAAAAAGAAATCGTTGTCTGGTTGGAATACTGAACTAGAATGCTCTATAATGCAATCCATGCTCCATTTTTTTTTTTTAAAAAATCTACCAATACTGTGCATTTTAGCTATACATTAATTTGCATTATGTGTAAGGTTAATCAATGACAAATAAGACCATTTACCAATTGACTAAAAATACAATATTAATAGATGAAATAGTCCCTATCCCTGCTATAAAAGATTTTAATTTATATACTGAGAGCAGCAGCTTTTGAATATTCATACAATCATACAATCATAGATTCATAGAGTTTGAAGAGACCACAAGGGCCATCTAGCCTGAACCCCCTCCTGCACAGGAAGACACAATCAAAGCACTTCCAACAGATGGGCATCCAGCTTTTGTTTAAAAGACCTCCAAAGAAGGAAACTCCATCACATTCGGAGGAAGCATATTTTACTGGGGAACACCTCTTACCACTAGGATGTTTTTCCTAATGTTTAGGTGGAATCTTTTTCCCCTGCAGCTTGAATCCATTGTATTATTATTATTATTATTATTATTATTATTATTATTATTATTATTACTTCGCCCTTCTGTAAAAACAATTGGGACAGCTTACAACAGTTAAAATTACATGTCCTAATCCCTGAAGCAGCAGAAAACAAGCTTGTTCCATATTTAACATGACATCATTTTAAATATTTAAACATGGCTATCATGTCATCTGTTGACCTTCTCTTCACCAGGTTAAACATGCTCACCTCCCTAAGCCACTCCTCATAGGCCATGGCTTCAAGAACTTTAACCATTTTGGTTGCCCTCATCTGAACATGTTTCTCAACATTTCTGCTTTGGGATGCTTATTTGTTTGCACTTCATGCAGTCCAGATGCTACAGGTCAAAGGAAGCTGTATGGACTATGTGTGAGTACATTTTCATATTTTCATATATGGCTATAAATTCCACCAAATTTTAGATATTCACTTAAATTATCTTTCTAGAAAATCTTTATGGTAGGAAGACAGATTGCTGGACTTGGAAGATTCAAATTTGAATTCCTGTTGTGCCATGAATGTCACTCATCAGTGACTTTTGAATTAAACACTCACTCTCTTGTTGCATCCACATTGTAGAAATAAAATAACTTGACACTGATTTAACTGCCATGACTCTGTCTTACAGAATCCTGAGATTTGTAGTTTGGTGAGGCACCAGAGCTGTGACACATCAGGCCAAGTACCTCACCAAATGACAAATTGCAGGATTCCACAATTTGTGGAGCTATGACAGTTAAAGTGGTCTGAAGCCATGATAATAAAGTTGCTTTTCATTCTCATAGGGTGGTTGTAAGGATAAAAATGGAAAGAAAGACAACTGTTTGTGCTCACTTGGAGGCATAATGGGGCATGTAACTATTAAATAAATAAATACTAGGCAGATCTCATTAGTGATGTCATTATAACAGAAACAATGTGCCTTGCACTGAGGACCTCTCCATCAAATGTAAGTACAACTTCTTGGTAGAATGCAAAAAAAAAAGAAAAAAAGGAAAAAAAAAGAAAAAAGAAATAAAAAAGAAAAAAGAAAAAAAAAGAAATAAAGAGCTTGTTCCTGTATACTGGAAGAAATATTTCACATTTTCCCCTTGGTATCTCCCTTCTCATACAGGTTTAACCAGACATATCACATATCAGCTTGAATGAAGAGGAGGAAACTTTTATGTATTCATAGTGACAGTTTATGGCTTTTCATGTATTCATAGTGTAGGTTTATGGCCTCGGAGGTACATTGTAACCAAAGATGAAGGGCATTAAATGTCTCAGTAAAGTTTATCTAGTAAAGATAGTAGATAAACTAAGCTAAAGTATCTAGTAGATAAACAGATAAATAAAAATGTTTTCAAGGAACAATGGGACTTTTCAATGATTCCAAAAACGGTAGCCATGCTTGCCAGAAAGATGGCCCATTGATTTTCCTCTGCAGTGTGTTGAATGAGAAAAAAATTAAGGCCCACTGTATGAAGCCATGAAGGCCTCTCCAATGCTTCAATTGAAGAGCCTACAAATGTTCAGACTTCCTGTATCAGACACACAGGAAAAGTCAAGCTTCTCTAAGGTGAAAAGATGTTCAAAGATCAGTGTTCATAGATGTCAGGAGCATAATCCAAAGGGAAAGGTAAAAGAGGAGGGCATCAGATTTCTTGTTAATATTCTAAGCAAGCAAGACAGAGGCTTTGTGAACACATTCATTTAGAAAGTATTATTGCAGGGTTCACACTCAGTGGGATGTTAAGTTCATTATATGGAGAGAAAAAACCTCATACAATGCTATTCCTTACGACCTAGCAAGTGGGTTTGTACTGAAAACTGTTATGCCATTGTTTGTGTGACCTTATTAACAGAGTGTATATTCTCATGTACTCCTTTTACTTCTTAGAATAATATCCTTTTGGGTTTTTTTTAATCTCAATTTAGCAAATGTCAGGGCACTTTTTTTGTGTGTGTCTGTGTGTGTTCTGTTGTCACAGAAAATGATCCCCTTCTGTGATCACATTCAAAAGTGCCTAATAAAATGGAGTAGTTGTGTTCTTGTTAAATTGGATTCAATGAATAATTCATGCAATCCAATTTATGATTTTTTTCCCCTGGGCATTTAGAATGGGGACACAATTAATTCTTTTAAAGATATGGCTTTTAAAAGTTGTTCTAGAGCAGCTATTGAGAAATAGAGCCATAGGGAAGAAATTGAGAGAGAAAATGGAGAAAACATTTGCAAAGTAGTCTCCTGCTGTGACAAGCCTTTGACAAACCTTGATCTTGGGAGGAATGTCAAAAGGTTGGGTGCCTTAACAACTACTTGATATAAAGACATTGAACAAGCTTAGTTTGTTCCTCATTGGGAACCAAGTCCTCGAAATGGCATACTGAAGGAGATGCTGCCGCTTATACAGCTGTTAAAGGCATAGAGATTTCCCCAAACATTTCTTCATAAATTTGACAAGAAGAAACTGAGATTCAAGAAAAATCTGAATATAGGCAATAGCAGAATGAAAATGTTATTCTGCTATTAGAAATCTGACTTTAATCCTGTATACAGCCGTGTTTGGGTGGTTGAACTGGACTTGTCTCCCACTCTATTTTTTTCCTGCTAGGCTTTTAATTTTTTACAGCTACATAACAGGAAGATACAACCAGGGCTTGAAACTGATTACATATAAATATTTATTTAATTCTCCCTCCAAAATAACAGCAATATTACATTATAGCTGTAACTTAATTAGGTAGAACATCAACCATATTTTCCAACGTATAAAATGACTGGGCGTATAAGACGACCCCCAACTTTTCCACTTAAAATATAG
>JAIPUX010001232.1:39423279-39444172 GCA_020142125.1 Phrynosoma platyrhinos
TCTTCCTATCATCTTTCTTAACTGTCCAGCTCTCACGTCCATACATGGCAATAGGAAATACAATGGTTTGTATGATTCTAACTTTTGTGCTAAGTTGTATATCTTTGCATGTTAGAATCTTTTCTAGTTCTTTCATAGCCACCCTCCCCATTCTTAACCTTGATCTCAGGTATGGGAATTCTTTTACTATTTCTATGTCTTCATTGTCTAGGTTGAATTTGTGAAGGTCCTCAGTGGTCATTATTTTTGTTTTCTTTATGTTCATTAAGCCTGCCTTTGCACTTTCTTCTTTGAACTTTCTTAGTAGTTGTTCAAGGTCATGAGATTTGCTGCTAGTATTATGGTGTCATCTGCATATCTTAATTTATTGATATTCCTTCCTCCTATTTTCACTCCTCCTTCTGTGTCCAAGCCTGTTTTTCTTATATGTTCTTCATATAAGTTGAACAGATAGGGTGAAAGGATGCAGCCTTGTCTGACCCCTTTGCCAATTGGGAACTATTCTGTTTCGCTGTGTTTTGTTCTGACAGTAGCCTCTTATCCCGAGTACAGATTCCTCATCAGGACTATCAGATGTGTTGGCACTCCCATGTCTTTAAGGGCACTCCATAGGTTTTCATAATCTATGCTATAGTCTGTAAAGCCCATGCTGGTTTTCTTTTGGAATCCCCTGGTGCACTTCATTAGCCATCGTATGTTTGCAATATGGTACCTAGTGCCTTTTTAATTCCTGTACCCTACTTGAACCTCTGAGATTTCTCTCCCCATGTATGGTTGGAGTCTATGTTTCAGAATTTTGAGCATGATTTTGCTTGTGTGGAAGATCAGTGCTATGGTCCTATAGTTGCTGCAATTTCTTGTATCTTGCTTTTTGTGGATGGGGATGTTTATTGACCACTTTCAATCTGTTGGCCATCATTTTGTTTTCCATATCTGTGGATATATGTTGGATAACCTAGAGTTGACTCTGTCAATGTGGATTACAGCAGTGTCATGGCCTGCCTGAAGGAGGACTTGGAGGGCTCAGAGGATGAGCCAGAACCTCCTCTGGAATCTGAGCCTGAAGCTGTGGAGTCTCAGCCCAGCCCTCGTTCTGCTTTGACAGCCCCAGCAGAGCCTGTGATCTCCCAGGAGGCTCTGCAGCCAAGCCTCCTGCAGCAGAACATTCAGAATTGGAGAAAGATCAAGGGACAATACCTACCTTCAGCCAGGGTTGAGCAGAAAGGGAAGGCTTTGGGCATTTGAGAAGACTTTATGAAAAAGGCCAGAGCAATAAGCCTCATCTGAGCTCCTGCAGCTTGGTAATTTAACCAGCTGCCTCGGTGCCAGAGATTATCTGAGCTTCCCAGTAAAAGCCTCTGACTCTTGCTCTCCTTGTTCCTTGGCCTGAAACCTTGACTCTTGGACTGCTGACTTATCTTGAACTTCCAGAACCCTGGACCTTTAGACTGCCTTGTCACTCTGCCTCTCTGGAATCCTAGACCTTCAGACTACTTGACTATTCTCTGGCTGGACCTTTGGATTGGTAATATGGGCCTTTGCTTTCTTGCTTTGCATTAGCAAAAGACTTTTGATTGCCTTCAAACCTCACAAGAAGCTGCTATCAGCACTCTTGGTGGCTTTCTTGGACACTTTAATTGTCACAGAGTGTCCCAGTCCTTGGTTTTAATTTTCCTTTGATTTTCTAGATCATGTGAAATTATCTCTTGTTCTTCCCTTTTTGTTGTTGTCATATTTCTCTGCATTGGTCATTGTAGTAAATTTCTTTATCTTTCCACCCAAACCATTGTACTGTTGCATTCATAATTCTTAGTTTGTTCCTAACTCCCTTTTGTTTGTTTTTTCTCTTCTTTTCTTTATTGCTTGTAGTGAATTTTTCTTTCATCCATGTTTTTTCTTTCATCCAGGTTTTCTCTCTCTCTCTCTTTGTTTTTTTTTTTGTTTTGTTTTGTTTATTGAAAGTATTCTTGGTCTATTACACTTAGTTGTGAGAATCTGTTTCTTATGTTGCCAGTAAATTCTGTTGAGATATTATTTAGATCATATTTTAATATAATCACTGGTTTTGTGTTTTTTTTCTTAAATCTTATTCTTATTTTTGATATGAGTAATTCATGATCTGAGCCACAGTCAGTGCCTGGTCTAGAATTGGCCATCCGCTGCTTCCTGGGGTGGCCCAGAGCTGCCCGTCTGCAGAGTCCCTAAGTTGTTTCAAGGATCAGAAATCCATACCAGTTTCAAAGGGGTGAGATTCACCATATACATGTGGTAGTGGCAACATGGCCTAAGGGATTGAAATAACGGGACATGAGTTTCCACAGCATCATAGCTTCTGGGATAACCTGAGGTGTTCCTTGATACTATGGCTTAATCAGGCATTGTACAGCTTATTCTGCTCCAATGACAGACACATCTGTTTTGTTTTGGGGGTTTTTTAAACAAAAAAAAGTAATATACTTTCTCTTTACAAAGTAAATCATAACAAAGTCTCCTTGAGTTCTATCGATGAAATTAATAAAATTTTACTGTATGAATCCATGGAGTTTGATTTTGAAATAATTATCCATACAATTTTGCACAAAAGCATTCCACAAAGTATTATTTAGTGGGCTGGCTGCTCAGTCAGGTTCAGTACAAACAGCTAATTAAGGGGAAATGCAGACGGGCAACCTTGGGCTGCCCTGGGAAATCGAGGATTGAGGCTGAGGCTGCCAGACATGTTGGCCCCAATCCTCCCTTTTGCCACCTGGGAAAGGAGCACCAAAATGCCACTCCTTTCACAGGCAGCAAATAGGGCGCCCGAAGAGCCATCACAGGGCTCTTCTGCATCCCTTCTGGTGAAGATGCTGCCCAAGGAGGACGTCATGACATCACACACCATGCGTAATGATGTGCATCATGATGACGTCCTCAGAAGGGGTTGGGGTGCCTGGTGTGTGGGTGCCCCTCCCCTCCCCTGCCTCCAAGATGGTGCAAAGCACCATCTGTAGAGGCCCTTAGTCATGCCCAAATCCATTACCTTCACTTGCCAAGTACAGACAGTCATACTTTACAATATTCACTTCTTTTCCAATTAAGGGATAAGGGTGGAACTAAATGTTTAAGAAGGATCAACATTCAGGGAACAAAATCTTCTCCAATGAGTTACAAAACTCATGCAATTTGAGATACACACTCCCTTTCTCTGTTTAATTGTTTAACTTTTCTAAATTGGAAGCACATTTGGAGATGTGTCCTTAGGCAAGGGATTTTTAGGGAAGGTAAAATACTTTCAATAAGACTAATGCAAGTCTTCAGGGGGTATTCTGGGAATCTCTAAAAATGGAGATGGGGAGAGAAAGAGAGAGAATTTCAATTTTAATATGTTGAAAATAAAAAGAGCAGCGTGTTGAAAGAATTTCAGTTAACTAGATCTCCAGGAGTGGCTCAAAACATGCAAATATTAGTATCCAGGAGTGGCTCAAAACATGCAAATATTAATATCCTTTAACAATATTGATCTGATTTAGAACACATGGCAGAACAGACTGTAGTTTCTTCCCCCCCCCCAAGAAAAACATATGGTATATGTAATACTTGCTTTTTAATACAAAGTAACTTCTGGAAATGGTCCAAGAAAATAGAACTTTGACTAAAATGGCACCATCTGGTGTGGATACCTGGAGGACATGATTTGTGGAATACTCTATGCTCTCCTGTGAAAAATAATAATAATCTTCTTATGTTTGTATATGGCAAATGTTTGCACCACCAGCAATATAAATAAGGTCAGTTGGTATTCTTAGCAAACGTCATGAGGAAGTCAGTTGTAACCACTTCCTGTTTTACTATGTCAAGAGGCCAGAATAATTGCCTATGTAGATATCTCAGATTTCTTTTCAATAAAACACATATAACATGTACACACACAAAACAGTTCCTTGTATTAGGAAATACATTTTCCATGCAAACAAGAAAACACAGTTCTAGGTATTGGATGACATCCTGTTTCTAGTTGACTGGGAATACTAATTTGGTCTTTGGTGTTTTAACTTGTTTTTATGATGTTTTAATTTGTTGTTTTAACTTTTAGATTGTATGCCACAGGCAGGCTTTTTATATATTCTGGATTTTACTTGGTTCTGTACAGCGCTGCGTACATCTACGGTGCCTAATAAATAAAGCTAATAATAATAATAATACTCATGCTGCTAAAAGAAATTAGGAGATCTTACAATTGAGTCAAGCATTAAACATGTGTTGCAATTCCTGATGAGCAATTTTGATTCATCTCACTGTCAATTTGATGAAAAGTAAATAATTTTATTCTTGCATTTAGATTGTTATTCCTGACAAGCTGAATCAAAAGCCAGAAGCCATACTGATTTTCAGTTTGGGAGAAAGGGAGAGCCAGAATGGTATAGTGGTCTGAACAATGAACTTTGGAGACTGGGTTCAATTCCCCTCTTGGCCATCCAAATCCTCTAGGTGACGTTGGATGAGTCACACATTCTCAGTCCCAGAAAACACTATCTTAGGATCACCATAAGTCAGAACCAACTGGAAGGCACACAACAACAACCGGGAGAAAGGTGGAATATAAATAAAGTGATGAATGGATGGAATGATGGAAGCCATATTCACATGCTGCAGTAGGATTGTAAGACAAATATCTACAAATGGTTGGCAGCACTCAGTGAAAGAAGAAATATACACACACTTACATTGGCAGTTGTTAGATTCCATGTCAATGGGGAGGTGAATCAACTCCAAATTTAACTCCACACTTTCAATGAGCCATGCAAAGCTCATTCTATCCTCAGAACAGTCCAGCACCCTAGAAAACTCTAAAATTCAGACTGGAATCCAGAATGAATTCACTGACACTTATATCATTTTTGAGCATCAGATGAATTAAGTTTGTATCCAACAATCCTCAGGCTGTGACTGGGTCAGACAACTAGTCTGTCTAGGTAAGCACTGAGTTCTCCAGGCCTCAGACAGTGATTCATAGGGTCTTAGGGACAGGTCTGACCCTTGACTTTGTGGCTAATTATCTTTTAAGTGAGGATTCTAGAGACAGAATCTGGAACTTGTACACACAAAGCATATGCCCTACCAATGATTCAGGGATTGTGCCAAAGTTATCAAAAATATCATAGATACATACTTCTTTTAGAAGTTTCTAATCATAATATTAGCTTTCCAGTGTGGATATATTATGAAGTTTTAGTCAGAAATATTTCAGTGTTGGGTCTATACATTATTTTTTTTCCCCTGTACTTAAGAAATGCTATGAGAGAAATTAGAATAATGGTAAATAGCTATGTTTCATATTGAGGTAATGAAGTCTTCCTAAACCTGGTACCAAGCAAAAACAAAACAAAAAAACATAAAAACAAGCAAAAATATTGGCTGGAATTCACTTTCAGTTATAGGATGTGCAACCTAAAGTTATTATTGCTGTGTGCCTTGAAGTAATTTCTGAATTATGGCAGACCCTAAGGCAACCCTACCATGGGTTTTTCTGGGGCTCAGAGTTCATGACTCACCCAAGATCACCAAGTGTGTATCCATGGCCCAGCAGGGAATTTAATTCTGATCTCCTGAGTCATACTTCAATGCTCTTGCAACTTAGAGTTACACCTCCATAACTATTTATATTCATGGTTCCTACTCATTCATGCATGTGACACTATTGCCATGATTGTAAAAGTCCCTTAGTCTTGCTTTAATGGACAGCAGCCACTCCAAGCAATGAGTTCTGTTCTTCCATTGGTCAGAATGTAGCCTAATGATGTTTCCACCTCTCCCTGCCAGTATTCTCTGGTGCACACAGGAATTGGAATAGGGATCCTGCTTCTGATTATAGCACCAGAGATCACTGGAAGGAGAGAGGTGGAAATGTTAGTATTCTATGATTTAATCATCAGAACAGGCCTCAACAGTTTCTGCATGGTAAAGCTGTCTGGAGTAGATGGGCCCAGTGCTATGATGGCTGATTTGATATAAAGATCCTTTTTGGGTCCCTGCTATGGTCCTGGACTGGGAGAAGTCCCGATCACCATAGACTAAAGGCAAGCGCATCACGTAGATACCTGAAAGTTCACATCTGCATTTACAACAATTTGCAGATCAAAAGGGCCAAGCCTAGGAGCTGCAACGCAGGACATTCACATCTAGAAGATTTATGAGCACCAGCCAGGATGTGTCCAGCTGAGATGAGATAACATTAACATCTCAACTCCTCTTCTTGAAAACTGTTTCCTTCAAAGAGTAATAATCAGAATCCTTTGCTATGCAATTGCAACTCTTCACCTCAGGCTAGATTTAAGGGTTCCTCAAAATCTCAGGCACATTGGGTCTGGTTAGATTTCATGGTGACACTGTGAACTCTGACTTGGGTCCCGGCTCTTTCCATTGTCCTTTCCCTTTTCACAATGGTTGAGTCTATCTGTCTTCATTCATCACTGGAGCAGCCTCCTTCAGGTAATTATCACCATTAGAAAGCCTTGTGTTTCCTCACCAAGCTTACTACTTTATTCCTGAGTTCTTGTATGTATGAGTGTATGATAGAGTGTCTTTGTATGTTTGAATCCCTCAAATAAATTACAGTTAATTGGAAAGCTTTGTCTTTATCAGTCTATTCCCTAGCCACCTCCATAAACATAAAATAAAATATCTCATAGAAGACTTGGATTTTAATAATTCCCCAAGTTCAAGTCCTTCTATAAGCCAGAGATGCTACTTAAGGCCTTTGCAGACTGCCAGAAATAGTGCACATTAAATTGAGGCACTGCCTTGGCTCAGTGCTAGGGAATCATGGAAACTGTAATTTATTGTGGCACCAGGGCTCTCTGACAGAGAAGGCTCAATGTCTCAGAAAAAAATACAATTCGCATGACTCCCTAGCACTGAGCCAGGGCAGTGCCTCAATTTAATGTGCACTATTTCTGGCAGTCTGCAAAGGCCATTAGTTAAGTATACTTATCAACTAAATATATGCCTATATAGTACTGATCTTGACAACTGAAAGTCTCATTTTAATTCCTCACTTTCATCTTGCATGAAATACTGGCTCCTTGTCACTTTCTGAATGAGACTTGGATCTTCTTCTTAAACTTCTGTTCACATTAATTGCTCATCCTTCACCCTCACCATCCATAACTCTTGCTCAATTCTCTGATTTCCTCAATTGTTCCAGCTAAAATGACTTTTGACAGGAATGTTCTCTTGACCAGAATCTTCTTTCTCCCAGGAACAATAGGGAAAGGAATTATTTGTACTTTTTCTGATATCCACAATTCTTAAATGCCATGGTGTTTTCCATCCTGAATAAGAAGACATTTGCAAATTTTAATAAATTCTTCCAAAATGAACTAAGCTGAAATGCTCTTCCATTTACACCAGCCAAATTCAATACAAACAGCATGGAGAATGTCACATTGTTCCTCCCATTTAAAAATGAAGATACTTTGGGGGTGAGACACATTGACCATTTTAATAATTAACAGTAGTATGAGTTGAATGCAATGAAATTTAAACCCAGAATTTTAAGAGTTAAGCGACATGTGCAGAAATCTGTCACGTTTGGTTTCTCCCATTTCCATTTAAAAAATCATAAATTCCTTTCATCTTGAATTTGAAAACATTTGCAAATGTTAACAAACAAACAAACAAACAAAAGACAACTGCAAGCTGAATACCTAGTTCCAGTCAAGATATTCTAAACACTTAAATCCGCCTTATACCTGCATTTCTTTTGTAGTTTCTGACTGTTTTGGCCATTGGACTGACCTAGATTCAAAAGCAGCACACAGAGATCATTTGCTAGCATCTTTGTCAAAGTCTGACAGAAGTAATGGCTAGACTGTTTAATATCAAGATGTACGAAAAGAGAATACAGAAATTTCCAATTTGCCATGCCTACATAGTAGATGTGTAGTTTCTTCCTTTTTACTGAATTAATTAATATTCTCCATAGTAAATTCCAGTTTACTGACTGCTTTTTTTCATATATTCCACAAAGCACTGTGGAAGTGATAACTCTAGACTACTTTTAACTCCCATACTTGATTATTCCTTTTGCAACCTCAAAAGAAAATCAATGACATTGTAATGCAAAGAATTCTGAGTGACATCTTCCAGATTGCTCCAAAACCACACATTTAATGTCTAAGACACTAAAAGAATATAAAAGAAACATTCTTTAAAAGTAAAACCAGATACATGGGACGCCAGCTGTGATTTCTCCAAAGCCAGTGATTTGCTGGATTAGGTTCAATCCCAAGATCCATATTGTAAGTTCCCAGGACAATTTAAAATTCTGATGTAAAGACCAGAATACTGTAAATTGATTAAACTTTCAGATGTTGCACAGAATTAGAGTAGCCCTCTTTTCTTTTTCTTTTTAAAAACTGTTCTACTCTAGGGTCCTTAACAATAGTTAGATGTGTTGTTGTTGTTGTTGTTGTTGTTGTTGTTGTTGTTGTTGTTCTTCTTCTTCTTCTTCTTCTTCTTCTTCTTCTTCTTCTTCTGTGTCTTCATGTCATTTCCAACATATGGTGATCCTAAGGCAAACCTATTACAGGGTTTTCTTGGCAATGTTCATTCATAGGGGGTGTTAGCAACAGTGTTTTTTTTTTAATTTTGGTGTGTGTATGAATTTCACATGGCCCCATATGAACTCTGCAGTAAACCCCAAGTGCCACTATGGCAAGGCAAATAGGTCATGCCCAGGTCACTTGGAAGACTGGAAAATCCCCAATCCCCAGACCCAGGCAGATAGTGTGGGAGTTGCAAATGGACCATCATCACCTCCATAATCAGAAGGATGGGTGATAATGACCTAGATGTCTCACCCGATGGGTCAGCTAACAACTTAATCCTCTCCCATTTCCCCTTGAATATGGATTACTTCACACCTTTGCCCTGTGGCTAGTTTTATCCCTTAAAAAGCCCTGGATTTCTCCCTTCAGTGTCGCTAGTTGGAGTTCGGGGGGACCCTGTGTCATTTTTTACTCTGATCTAGTTACCGGCACCTCTGTTCAACCCAGCTCTCAGAACGGTTGTGTCTCACGCCACTTCACTCAGTTGGAGCCCAGAGAAAGCTTCATCTGTAGTGTCACCCGTAGTTTTGCCTCTAAACCTTTTCCAAGCTAAACCCTGATTTTCCCTAAGCCTTGTATGAGTGTGTGCGTGTATGTGAATTGCTGTTTTATTTCCCCTTTTTAATAAATGATACTTTAATTGGAGAATTCTGTCTCTGCATCAATTCTTAGATCCACCGGACTCTTGGTATATACGTGTGAGATGGTCTCACAGGGTCCATGTAGCCGACCCTCTCTCAATTTGAGCTAAATAAAATTCCCCATACTAGATCAGCTTCATTTCATAGCTTAGGCAAAGCTGTAGAACCCTTAATCCTTCCTCATGCAGTCCATGCTTCCTCTTGTGTGAAGGTGTGAACAAGGATTCTGGACACTCATTGGTAATACCTTCAATTTTCATTTAATCCAAGAAAAGTTCTCACCAGCATGAGGTCCCTCTGACCAGCAGTTTCATTGTAAAAGCTATTTCTCATTGCTGTTTTTGATTAACTGCTCTTGAGTCAACCTCAACTCATGGTGATCTTGTGGATGAGACATTATTCAAGACCCCCTGTATTGGGGATGTCTCACAGCTCTGCTCAGGACCTGCAGGCCCAGGCCATGGCCTCTTTGATAGAGTCCAACCATCTGGCATGTGGTTTTCCTCTCTTTCTACTAGCATCATTGTTTTTCCCAGTTATTGTTGTCCTCTCATGATGTGGTCAAAATTTAACAGGCTCAGTTTAGTCATCCTGGCTCCCAAGGAGAGTTGGGCATGATCTGTTCTAGAACCCATTTATTTGTTTTCTTGGCCATTCACAGTATCTTCACCATTCTTCTCCAGCACCACATCTCAAATGAGTTGATTTTTCAATAACAGAGGACTAAGGAAGCAGTAAAGCTTCAGTTGGCCATTCTGCTGCCTAGAAGATCAACTGTTTGTTTGTTTCAAGAGATATAATAAAGTATTTTAAAATACATATTTTATTAGATAGATTAGTCTTTTTAAAAACAGAAATTACATCATGAGAAAATGAAACACGTTTCTTTGACACTGATAAGACTGACTAGAACTGGGCTGTGGCAAGGGAATAGTTTGACTATTAGCTGTGTGATTGCTGGATTGAAGAAAGATGAAACATTCCCAAGGAGAGTTTTACCAAGAACTACTGATGGAGATTTGATTATGGAAAAATCAGAAATTCACAAACATGATGGAGAGACTGAGAGACTTGAAAGAAGTTCTGAGACAGCGATTGTTGAAATAAAGGCAGAATTGTTGGGGGCTATAATGCAAGAATAGGAGAAAACTGGGGCTAATCTCAAAATGAAGCCTTGGCTGATCTCTGGAATAGGGAAATTGCCAGGGCAGTGGACATAATTGTTCCTAAATGTCCCCTGCCACAGAGTGGAACCAAGCAAGCACCCTGGTTTACCAGGGAGCTGATGGTAATGAAACAAGTGGAACTGAGACTAAAGTGATGATAGTGGAAGACCCAGAGCTAGGCTGACAGAACACAGGCTAGAGCTCATTGGAAAGTCTATGCCATGGCAATGGTGGCAGTGATGAAATCTTTCTTCACTGCCACCATTGCATCTGCAGTGTGGTCCAGTGAAACTGTTCTGAGTGATCAGGGGCCTTCTGCATTCTCCCCCTCAAGAGCAATATATAAACCACTTGGAAGCCCACTGTGAAGAGTTTGCAGATCCGCATTTTGTGGATAAAATTGCTCAGATCCGCTCCAACTGGGATGCTATAGTTAACAGTTCTGGTGGATGCAACCTTGGCACCTGCTTGTCCAGTGTTATTAGATACATTTTTGTTTGTGCAACCTGAGGATGTGGACAGAATCTTTGAAGAGGTGAGAGCCATCACATGCATACAGGACTCATGCCCATCTTGGCTCTTAAAAGCAGTCAGAAGGGGACTGGCTGACTGAGTGAGGGAAGTAGTGAATGCCTCACTACAGCAAGGCAGGTTCCCAACTTGTCTAAAAGAAGCTATGGTGAGGTCATGACTGAAAAATCTTCCCTAGATCTCACCAGATTAGAGAACTATTGGCCTATCTCAAATATCTCCTTTTTGTTTATGATTATATTGTCTATTTCATTTGGCATCAAATTAAAGTTCTGTTGTTTGAGATCGCTATTGAAGCAGGCTTTTAATTAGTAATATTGAAACCACATGAATGTTGAGTCTTTAATTTGTATAGTGTAGAGATCTATCATTTTTACACATCCAGTTTGTCTATTTATTGCTATTATATCTTGATATTTCAACCAATTATAGGATGTTTTGAATCTGCTTAACATAGCTTCTTCAGGAGAGAGCCAACCTGGTATATATTGGTAGAAGTCAGTTTTTATCTTTTCCCATATCTTTATGAGAGCTTTCCTGATTATATGATGGCCAAAAGCTTGATGTATTTTAGCTTTATTATGCCATAGGTATGTGTGCCACCCGAATCTCAAATCGTGACCTTCTAAAGCCAAAAGTTTGTTATTCCTAAGCTGTACCCAATCCTGAATCCATGTTAATGCACATGCTCCAAAATATAATTTAAGATCAGGTAAATCACAGCCCCCATTTTTTTCCTATCTGTTAAAATCTTCCATCTAACACGTGGTTTTTTGCCTTCCCATAAGAATCTTTAAAGTTCTCCATTCCACATCAAGAACGGTTTGTCATTGTGTATAATTGGTAGATTATTAAATAAAAAAATAAATTTTGGCAAAACAGACATTTTGATTAATGCAATTTTCCCATATAATGACAGTCTCAGCCTGGACCATTTTATTAAATCTTTTTTCATTTCATTCCAAGTTTTGCCATAATTCATATCAAACAGCTCGGTGTTTCTGTTGGAAATATAGATGCCCAAATATTTTGCCTTTCTTACTACTTTACAACATGATATTTGCTCTAATTGCTCTATTTCCCCTTTGGACATATTTTTGGTGATAATGACCGATTTGTTTGTATTTAGTTTAAATCCTGTATATTTGCCAAATTCATGGAGTGTAGATATTAGTTTTTCAATGCCATTCAAGGGATCATCCAAAAAATAATTAAGTCATCAGGATAGGCTTTTATTTTAAACTCAAAACCTTTTATTTTTGGTCCTTTGATAATCTTCTCCTGTCTTATCTTATTAAGCAAGGGTTCTATAACTATGAGAAACAATAATGGCAACAAAGGGCAACCCTGTCTAACCCCTCGACCAATGTTGAATTCTTTGGATTTCATCCCATTGATTACTACTCTAGCTTTTTGGTCTGTATATATTGCTTTAATCCAATTTATAAATCTATCACCAAAATTAAATTTTTCTAAAATTATGAGCATAGTATCCCAATTCACTGAGTCGAATGCTTTTTCAGCATCTAGTAATAACATTGCCAATTTACTTTCATTTTGTTGTTCCTAATATTCTAAGATGTCAATGACCGTTCTGATGTTATCTTTAATTTGCCTTTGGGGTAGAAAACCTGATTGATCTTCCTGTATTTTATTATTTAAGATTTCTTTCAATCTATTGGCTAAAATGCCCATCAAGATCTTATAATCTATGTTCATCAGTGAGATGGGTCTATAGTTCTCTAAACGAGTAGGATCTTTGCCTGCTTTTGGAATTACGACAATATCTGCAAATTTCCAGGTGTCCGGGATTCCTTCTGATCCAGGACTTAAATAGCATAAATAAAAATTATACATGGAAGATTCTTTTATATATGGTGACACTTGCTAGAATTGCAGTTGCTAGTAACTGGAAATCTCAGGATATACCATCAATTAATAACTGGTTACAAAAACTATTAGATATTGCAGAATTAGATAATTGTAAAGAATTAATAGGTGATAAAGTGTATAATAATACAGAGAATATATGGAAACCTCTATACTTGTATTGTGAGGAAAAATGGGAAATTTAAGCGATATATTAATGATAACAATAAAATTAACAATAATGATAATAATATCAACAATAACAATTTTTTAATACAATAATAATTTTTTTAAAGGATCAGCGGCTGTAATAAAATGTTTATTTACTCCAGCAATGTAATAGACATTGTTATATACAGAAGTGGTACTTGGATGTAAATTTAGGATAACGACCTTCAAACTTGATATGTCTTGGTTATTAGTTAGAAACTATCAGCTTTATACATTATAATCTTGAACTGTATAAGGGTCATTCTTATAGCTATGTAAGTATTTGGAATAACATGTGATAAAGTTTGTATTCTTATTTTTTGTTATAATAAAAATAATCTCCTTTTTGGGAAAATTGTTGGAATGTGTGGTGGCCTCCGAATTCCAGGGGTTCTTGGGTGATTATCTAGATCTATTTCAAGGTGGCTTCAGACCTGGCTATGGGACAGAGACAGCTTTGGCCACCTTGGTGGATGACTTATGCAGGGAGCTGGATGAGGGAATATATCCCTGTTGGTTCTGCTGGATCTCTCATCTGCTTTCAATACCATCAGCCATGGTATGTTTCTGGGATGCTTCTATGGGATCAGATTTGGGGGCACTGTTATGCATTGGTTCTGGTCTTTCTTGGTGGGGTGAACTCAGAAGGTGGTGTTGGGGGACTCCTGTTTGACTCCTTGGCCGCTGGCCTGTGGGGTCCCTCAGAGTTCTGTTCTCTCCCTCGTTATTCAACCTCTATATGAAATCACTGGGGGAGATCATCTGGAGTTTTGGGGTGTGGTGTCACCAATATGCTGATGACACCCAACTCTATCTCTCCTTTCCATCTGACTCCAAGGAAGCTGTCTCTGTACTGAACCAGTGCCTGCTGTCAGTAATGCACTGGATAAGGACAAACAAATTGAAGCTTGATCCAGACAAGACAGAGGTGCTCCTGGTCAGTTGTAAGGCAGATCAAGGAATTAGGATTCAACCTGTACTGGATGAGGTTATACTCCCCCTAAAATCTCAGGCTAGCAGCTTAGGTGTGCTCCTGGACTCCACTCTGAGCCTGGATGCCCAGGTTTCAGCAGTGACCAGGAGTCCATTTGCACAGCTAAAATCTGTGCACCAGCTGTGCCTGTTCCTTGAGATGCCAGACACGTACCTTGGTTACATCCCATTTGGACTACTGTAACACACTCTATATGGGGCTGCCCTTAGAAAATGTTCAGAAACATTTCTGAACAGCATTGTGAGTGCACAATGCTGTGGCTAGGCCATTGACTGGGGCTGGCTACAGGGATCATGTCACTCCCTTGCTGAAACAGCTATGTTGGCTACCGGTCCATTTCCAGGCAGAATTCAAGGTGCTGGTTTTGACCTTTAAAGCCCTAAACAGCTTGGGTCCAGACTATCTGAAGGACCGTATCTCCCTATACAAGCCAGCGCGAGTGCAAGATCAGCAGGAGAGGGCTTTCTCTCAGTCCCACCACCTTCGCAAGTGTGGTTGGTGAGGACTAGAGAGAGCCTTCTCTGTGGCTGCTCCCAGGCTGTGCAACTCCCTGCCACAGGAGGTCAGGTTGAACTCCTCCCTGCTCTTTTTCTGCTGGCAGCTGAAGACATTTTTATTTAGACAGATGGGTATTTAGTGGGTAGATTTTATTTGAATAAAGCAGTGTGCTGTTGTAATGTTTAATGATTTTTTAATGTTAGTAGTATTTAATTCATTTTTAACTTTTGTAATCAGTGTTTTAGCTTTGTCTTTTTAAAATATATTGTAACCGACCTTGAATCCCACTGTGGAAGAAAGGTGGGATATAAATCCTAGAAATAAATAAATATGAAGGATTGTATGGATAATCAATTTAAAATTAATTTAATGGAAGGATCAGACTTCCATACTGATCAAACTGATGAGAAGTGGGATGAGGAAGGTTTGGGATACAAAAGGGAAATTATAGAATAAGAAGGGAGAGAAGTGAAAAGCTAAACTGAAAATGATGTGTGTGGGATTTATACAGATGGAAGAACAAACCCAAGTGAAAGAATTAGTGTCCAATACTGAGGAGAAGTGGAATGAATGAAATATGAAAAAAATATGGTCTTCTGTCTCAGGACAAATACTTTGGAATATGAAACTGGAATAAAAGGGACATAACAAAAAGTAAAGAAGGGAAGCTGGGAAGACCGAGGCGAAGGACAAGGTTAGTGAAGAATCAAATTGAAAATGAAACTGAAGTGATATTGTTTGGTTGAAATGAATTATGAGAACATGCCATATAATTTAATGACAATGAAACCTGGATGTTGGAAAAGGATTCTATGAGAGATATTTGAATTTAACAAAAATGGAACTTCAGAGAAACAAATATTAGTAAGTTAGTATTAAGGATGACAAAATTGAATATTATTTATTATGATGTAATGTGATGTAATGGTTTTACTGTTTCATTGAACTATGGGAAGATAATGTTTGATGTTGATATTTGAGATTTTAATGTTAGAAGGAGATGAAAGGATATGGAAGACAGCTATTGGTTTTTACTTCAAGAGGCTAAATAAAATGTAACTGTTACATAACTGCCAAAAGGAAGAATGGAAGTAATCTCTTTTTCTATTTTAATCCTTATTCTTTATGCTTTATCTTTGAATATTTTTATTTTATTTATTCTTTTTTTTCTTTGATTCCCCACCCCTTTATATAGTTGTGTATTTGTAGAATTTTAGTCTACTGGAAAACTCAATATTTTTCCCATGGAGGCACACCATACATGCCCCCATCACCCCCTTCACTCCATTCCTCCCCTCATTGGACTGTCTGTTGTGTGTATGAGTATGTTGTAATTGTATTATTGGTGATCATGTTTTTACTATGCTGCATTCCCATACTGGCATCACGCTGTTTATATACCAGTTTGATGATGCACATTTTCCACCTTGAGTCAGAATACCCCAGCTTCTTTTTGTTCTGGTAGCTTCATTGTGTTTTTCACCTGCTTTCACTTCATGTGTCATCTAACCAGCCAGGCTATAAAATGATTAGAAGCCTCATTAATTGGCCAGTGTGGACTACCTCATAGAAGAGATAGGAAAACTTCCCCATCTTGGAGTCCATCTGCTTTTAGAGGTACAGACTGAGGATCCCTTATCTGGAATTCTGACATTCAAAATATTACAAAATCCAAAATTGTCCACATGGGTGACTGAGTTAGTGACACATTTGTTTTCTGATGGTTGAATGTAAACAGAATTTGTGTCATGGACAAAAGCATTTAAAATATTGTATATAAAATTCTCTTCGGGCTATGTATACAAGGTGTATATGAAACATAAATGAATTTAATGTTTAGACTTTGGTCCCATCTCCAAGATATCTCATTATGTAGATGCAAATATTCCAAAATCCAAAAAGCTTTGATATCCAAAACACTTTTGGTCTCAAGCATTTTGGATAAAGGATTAATCAACCTGTATAGTGCAAGATTGATTTAAAACAAAGGTAGCACACCTGTTCATAACAAGTATACATAAGACAAAAAATTCACCTTGTCACCATCATTTTGCTGCCATAGACAGACATGTAGTTCAGAGATGAACACTTCTAGCCTATATGCCATATTTTGATCCTCCAGATGAGCTCATTTGTGGAACCCTCAAGAGAGGTGTCCACCTTTTGAAGTCCCACCTGCTCCCAAAACCATTCTCTTGATGCTGATTCATCTTCTCAGTGGCTCCAGTGTCCCCGGTGTACAGAACTGTCAGATTTTAATGAGTCTGTGCACCAGCTTCTGCTGTAGAACTCATCACATGTCAGTCCCTGTTGACCTTATCTCTCACAGGCTAGAATCTTCTTGTTGTCTTACATATGTATAAATTCCCCTACAGTAGCAATTAGATATCTTTGTGATATGTGATGGCCACATTGAGTTCAAAGTCATGGAATCCACAGTATACATGTGATATCATTGCATATGCAGAAACACATTCTCTGGAAATGTATATCCATCTCATCCTACCGAGATTATTTATTTATTTATTTATTTATTTATTTATTGCACTTATGCCCCACCTTTCTCTTAAAATGGGATCCAAAGTGTCTTACAATAATTTAAAAATAAATAACAGCTAAACCATTGGTTACAAAGTTAGAAATGTTGGTAGCACTTCTTCCACTGTGCATTTGGTTGCATATCCAGGAGTGCATACAGCTCTGTAGAACTATTCCTTTGTACATTCAACACAATGGTCATAGAGCACAATCAACTTGCAACTCCACATGTGGAAGTTTATACTACAGAACCTCAATATAGGATCTCAGCTACCACCTTTTACTTTTTAATACATTTTGTATTTGGAGGAGCATGTAGTTGTTATACCAATGAATGCCTGAATAGCTGCTGATGGACCTTTCCTCCTTGAATTGTCTGTGCAATCTTCTTTAAAGCTAACAGTCAGTCTAACCAGCATACAAATTATCTGTCTTGCAAGGACTTCATGGAAAAAAAGATAGGTGCAAAACAGTGACAACTATGTATGTGATTTATATTATTGAAAAGTAGTTTTCTTTTTCTTTTATTATTTTCCCCTTAACACACCAAGGCTCAAGACATGATTAACAGCTTGTTAATGTATCCAAAATACTGCCATAAAAAGCATATGAACTATAGATGGAGTGGAGGGGAAGCCTGCATTTGAATATTACTGGCATTCTCTTTCCCTCTAAAATAATGTCTGCTTTATCTTTCAAAGCAAAATAGATAAATCATGAGTTAAACAAACAAGAAAATGTCCTTCTAGTTACAATCCCTAATTTGCACACATGCATTTTCATCCAGTTGGGGCCATTACTACTACTATTACTGCAACTACTACTACCACTAATAATTCTTCTTCATCTTCTTCTTCTTTGAAATGAGCTTCAATGAAGATGTGTAATCTATCTGGAACAAAGCAAAACTTTTTCATGTGTATAGCTTAAATTCTGTTTGAAACATGTTTGCACTATTTATAAAATCAAGTGGTCATTATTAAAGTGTTGCTTATTGTAGGGAAAGAGCTGGGTTCATGATTCAGGAATTCAAAATGTCACTCCTTCCATTTACTTCTATGGGGAAACCAAGTCAGCTTCCAAGATTTTTTTAATGAATGTAAAAACAAAAACTGAACAAATATATAGTGATGTCCATGTGTTCTGCTTTACTAAACACACAATAATGTGTCTATTTTTTCTTAACTGATGTGTTAGTCTAGGAGAGTTGCCAAATTATTTCATGCCTAAATTTCTGAGTGAAATGAACAGACTCCAGGTTAAGGGAGGGGCAGAACATTAAACTATTATAAAGACTATAAAAGTCCAACTAAGCTCCAAACAAATAAGCAGTGTATTATTGTTAGTAAAAGTTGAAAAAAGTGTTTTTTATAAAACTGACTCCTAAAACACACACACACACACTTCACTTTATTCCCTACATAGCAGTCTCTCCCAGTAAACAAACAAACAAGTAGTTATTTAATTGAAATAGCTGAACAAAATTTTAGTGTAGAAAGAACATGAAAAAAACCCCACTCTGAATGCAAGCACACAAACTGACTGAAGCTTACAAAAAATAAAAACGAAATCCCCTCTTCTGTTATAAGATGTTTTTCACAAATACATTGTCAAACTCCCTCTCAAGGACTCTTCATCATATTAGGAGCAGGTCTTTTTCTTCCTGGATCATAGACGGGGCTGAGATCCAGTAGCATACCTGTGTATAACAGAGGAATAGAAAGTAAAATTCAGATGTTTGATGGGAGGGGGATCAAGAAAGGTTTATTGAGTGTTCAAAAACCCTGATGAGGAAAATCTTTTTTTTATGACCAATCCTTTGTTTTTTCTCATAGTCCTTAAACAGACTTTATAAAGCAAAGCAAAGCAAAGCAAAGCAGCTTCATTTATATACCGCTTCATATCACGCATGGGATGTCTAAGCTGTGAGCTGATTGCCCCCCAACAATCTGGGTACTCATTTTAGTGACCTCGGAAGGATGCAGGCCTGAGTCGAGCCTCAGCCCTGGCTGGTATTGAACTCGCAACCTTGTGGTCTATGAGTGAGTGGCTGCAGTACAGGCTTTTAACCACAGTACAGGCTTTTAACCACTGCACCACCAGGGTGACTAGTCCTGTTCCACCCACAGACTCATGTATTTCCTATCCCTCCTCAACCATGAGGTTGGGGGAGAACCAAATCAGGGAAATCATTTTGTGCTGTTTCCTGATAGCTAGCACATGATTACAATAGCTGAATTGTTGTGAATCAGCTAATAGAACATGCTATAGCCTCTTCAATTCTTGTGTGGCTTATCTCCCATCCTCCACAGCAGGTGGACAGGAGAAGATCCAGGAATCAAGAGCCTCTCCATCCTCACTTGACTTCCTCCCCACAGTCCTAATATTTTGCAAGGGTGGAGTGGAGAAAGAATCTCATGACCTTGCTGCTGCAGACTTTTTCTCTTTTATGAGACCTCTTCAAAAACTGCATAATTTTCAAGGAAGCCTGGCAGCAGGGAAAACGGATTAAACTCTCTTTGGAAACAAATAATTAAACATAGCACATCCCTATTATGGCAACTGCATAGCTGTACATAACAATTCAGGGTGTGACCAGGAGGAAGAATATCCATGGGCAGCTCCAGAAAATGACATAGACAGAAGAGGCTGGTGCAAGTTCTTCCTCTCAGACACATTGGTCAGGAGCAAAACATCTGAAAGACCTTCTCCAGAGACAGCTGGAAAGCTGGCTGGACCTAAGAGTTTTCACTTTCAAAAGCATTCTCAGTCCAGTAACTTTTTTTGTTGAAAGCAACATCACTTCTTGCTTTGAGTGCAATAACCCCAAACAAAGGGCCTGAACAGACTGCCAGAAATAATCCAGTTTGAGGCCACTATAACTACCTTGGCTCAGTGCTAGGGAATCATGGGAACTGTAGTTTTTGTGGCACCAGAGCTCTCTGATAGAGAAGGCTCAAAGTCTCAGAAAAAAACTACAATTCCCATGATTCCCTAGCATTGAGCCAGGGCAGTTAAAGTGGTCTCAGATTGGATTATTTCTGGCAGTCTGTTCAAGCTCTGAATGGAAGAAGCAGGAAATATGTATTTTCAGTGACATCATATGCAAAATGCCCTGAAAATGCCATGACTAGAACTTTCCAAACTGCTAGTCAGACTCTTGCCATAGCTTGGAAATTAGAGCTGTCACTCCAATTCTGCTTAAACCCCTCCTCATCACACCATGAACACAAAGCTCTGATATCCTGGATTGAAGGTGAAATTCCTTCTCTACCATACTTAAGTATTTGTTTCATGCATTTCTTCAGTAAGCAGAGGTGCCCATTGGGGTGGCTCAACCATTCCACGCTGCCAAGCCTGACATGACTGAATCTAAACCTGAATTATGGAATGTACAGAATCAGACTGATCCAATCTGAAATTTGGTCTTCGGCCAAATTGCATGTGTAACTCCAGTTTATTGTATAAATGCAACTCTATATAGTCTTTCCTCTGATATTGCCAACTCTGTTGAAATCAACATCGTCTTATCTCCCTTTCAACAAACAATCTCAGTATTTCAAATGCAACACTTTCCCCTTCTCAGAACTTCCGAGACAAAGCAATTTGATGAATTAGCTTTTAGTTGCATACTAAAGACTTTCTTATTAAAATATTTGACTTGGAAACACTGCTAACCATCATTATGAACAGAAATTATGAATGTGGACATGCTCCTTGGTAGAGTGAAGAAGACAACCTGCCCTCTAGACCCTTGCCCATCATGGCTGGCCTTCCGGGGGGAGAGGCAGGGATGCATTGAGGATGTTCTTTACAGACATTATTAATTCATCCCTCAAGGAAGGTTATAGTCCACCA
>JAIPUX010001232.1:39462546-39473862 GCA_020142125.1 Phrynosoma platyrhinos
TGGAGTCTCCTTCCTTGGAGATCTTTAAGCAGAGGCTGGATGGCCATCCATCAAGGATGCTTTGATTGGGAGTTCCTGCATGGCAGGGGTTGGACTGGATGGCCCTTGTGGTCTCTTCCAACTCTATGATTCTATGAGAGGGAGTATGCTCAGAGGTGGAAGGAAGCTACTATTCTAATTTAGGAAGATGAATTGATGAAGATATTTGAGCATCTTGAAGATACCCACATCTGGTTAGCTGCCCGGCTTTCCGGGTGGCTTCC
Organism: Phrynosoma platyrhinos; assembly: GCA_020142125.1. NCBI lineage: Eukaryota > Metazoa > Chordata > Lepidosauria > Squamata > Phrynosomatidae > Phrynosoma > Phrynosoma platyrhinos. The sequence continues at coordinate 39,462,810 of JAIPUX010001232.1, forward strand.
TGACATCTTTGGAGCATGTGGAATACAAACACCACACTCCCAAGATTCCTGGAAGCAGGCTTTAAAGAGCCCAGTGTTGGAAATGTACAGTCAATAAAATGCACAGACATAGCAAAACATTGTCAACAGGCTGCAATATAGAGACAGGGAAATTGAGGCCCATAGGCTGCCTGTGCACTCCCTCATAGTCCCTGTTGCTCTGCAATAAAAAAAGGACACCAAATTCTGTAGGAAACACACAAAACTGTGAAATCACATGTTGGAATACATATTAATACACCTACATGTGTCATGGAACATGAAAGACAGTCACAGGAGGACAGTGAAAGATAACAGAAGGGAATATAGTGGCTTATGCAGTCTCTGAAACAATTAATGAATAGTGTTATGGAAATCCACTCATCTCTGCTGTCATAGGTAATTAGTATTTGAGTAATTCATTTTTTTAAAAAGAAACCCCAAGTCTTACTTCAAGTAATTATCAGCATCTTTGATCAAACTTTGATTCTCTGTAATAATATTATCTGAAAAAAATATAATTCATAATGTTTCAATTAATCTCTATCTAAAGACTATAACCCTATGTCTAGTTTCCTGGTAGGAGCTCCCCTTGAACTCAGTGAAAGTTTCTTCAGAGTGGAGTTGTGTGGTATTGTGCTGTAAGCAGTTAATTTTAATTTTATTTATTTCAAGTATTTATATCCCACCTTTCTCCCATAATAGGATTCAAGGTGGGTTACAAAAATTAGAACTAAAACACTGATTATAACATAATTAAACATTAGGAATATTAAAACATATGTTAAAAACAGCATAGTTAAAACCAGTAAAAACCATTAAAACATTAAGACATCACACCACACTGCACAAGTAAAATTCACCTACCAAATGGTTCACTAAATAAAAATGTCTTCACCTGCCAGTGAAAAGAGAACAGGGAGTTTTATAGCTCTACATGGGCTGGAATTCTTTTGTTGATATTCACTGATATAACCAAAAATAATGTCAGCATAAGTATTTTTGAGGAGGTTTGTAGTACTTGTACACATTTTTTCCTGAGACTGTGCAATGACAGTGAGATGGTGCCAGAAGCAGCATTTCACCTTCCCTAGTTCAAATGGCCATTTATTGGCTGGGTGGGGCCACCAGAAGAGCTCCATTGCATCATCACCCTCCTTCCTAAATCTCCTGCACAACTATGTTGGTAGAGTTAAAGAGTATCTCATCCATAAGAAAAACTATTATAACTTTTTTTTAAAAAAAAAAATATCCAGATATTATAACCAATTTGTTCCAAATTTTCTTTTTAAACTTCAGTGTATCCAGATGTTTTTGAGAGAGAGATGAGTGTCCTGCTGACTCTGCCATCATAAACATATGGCCAACTGTCAGTATGCATCTGGCTCCACAGAAAATGAAAGTAAGGAGAGCAAGCAGCTGTAATTACAATATCCAGTAATTCCTGTTATGACAAACAGGTAGAATGCTAACCTAATTCACCTAACAGCCTAACAAGTGTTGATACAGTGTTTGGTCCATGAATTACATGAATTTTTTAAATATAAAAAACCTAATCAGTGATGATGAAAGGTGCAAGAAAATTAAATAATTACTTGTATGCTTCTGGACCTTTATTGCTTTCCTGTTCTCTGTATTATCAATGAATACTGAGTTCCTAGTCCAGCAATTAGATTGGCCACTGAATTGTTGAATGCAGAACAACCCTTTCTCCTTCATCTTGTACTTGGGATTTAACTGATGTGGTGGTGAACATGTTGAGACAAGCCTGGGGAATCATTGGGAATCAAGATGTTTTGGCTTCCAGTTTTCATAATCTTTTACTATTGGCTATGCTAGGTACAATTTCTGGGAGTTGCTGACTAAAACATCTGTGGGCAAGCCATTCCCTAGTCTTGGGTTATAGGATCTTATTTCTAGATGGCTAGTGTCTTGATCAGATCAATAGAAAGTTCCAGAAATTGCTACTCATGTTTTTTCCCCTCATGAGGGGATACTGAAATCCAGTTGGACCTTAATATCTATGGGGGATCTGTTGCAGACAGCCTCCAGTGGATATGAAGAAATGCAGACCTCAAGTCCCACTGTCCCCTAATGGCAGTGCAACATGCAAGTTGCCACCATTGGGGACAGTGGTGCTTGCCATTGATGGATGCTTAAATACACAGATGGCAAGCCTGCAGACATGAGGCCCCACTGTACATGTGCATACCAGTACTAATAGTTTTTCAGACCATAATTTGGGTCAATTTATTTCAAAATATTAGTTAGTACAAATTTCTTTTCTTGTACAGTGGTATCACTGTACAAATGCAAGCTCTATTGCATTTGTAAAAGCATGCCTGTTAGTAAAAGAACAGAAAACCACCTGTTGTCCACTGTGCAATTGTCTGTGTAGGAGTGTACTTGGATGTGCTATTCTTTGTGCTACCACTTGTGCAATAAGCAGGTTCAACAGTAGTCATGATGTTTTTCTCTCCACTATTATCTTACCAGACCTAGGCTTCTATAACCTAAGCCCAGTGCAATTTCAACCTTGCTCAAACTGAGTGAAATCAATGGCTTAAGCATGCCAAAACTGTCTTGGATTTACATCAATCATTCAAGCTGGAATAAAGAAGGCAAAAGGCAAGTATGTGTGAAAAATTCATTTCAACCTGTTTTTGATACAGGATGGAGAGCAACTTACTGTCAGACTCACCAAGGGGTTTCTGTGCTCATCTTCCAAGTGTCTCCTTTAAAAAAGAAGTTTGTGTTTGAATGAATTTTTGTGTATTCAAGCCATTTTATCTGAGAGTTTTTCATATTTAAGAGCTGTATGATAGGGAAGATACATTATAATGTTTCCCAAGCTGAGAATAGTTGTGCCTCTTGAATCTAATATTACAAATGGGGATTTTTTAAAAAAATTCAATTCATTTATGCAGAATTTGCCATAACTTGTGTATTTCTTCATATTCAGGACAGATTTTTTTTTTAAAAAAAATTAAAAGCATCAGAAAGTAAAATAGACATTGAAAAAAGATATGAACATTAATGCTTAAAAATGAAGTGATGACACAATGGGGTGATGGGGTAGATGGGAAAGTCATAAAATTTGCAAAATTACTACTTTTAGAGATTGTTTATATTGTGCCACCAGACTGTGATAGAAATTATTACTTAATAAATTCATCCTTATCATACAGCAGCACATGAGCAGCAAGATGACAGAGATCTATTGTGAATTACATCTCTGAACCTCATACAGTAAAAATCCATTCCTAGACTTGTTCCCACTTTTATTAGGAGATATGAGGGACCTTGTGGTGCTTCAGAAAAGATATGTCAAAAAATTATGAGAGGAACCAGAAATGCTTTTTAATTTCTAGATGCCAACCTTGGGATTTGTCCAAAATTTACAGATAATACCAGCTACTATAGTGATTTAGCAGAGACTTTGAAGACCTTGAATTAACTTTCATTGGGAATTTATATTTGCCTATAATTCAGTAACTTTCTTGATCATTGTAGCAGAACAATGAAACACTATGGAAGTCAAAGATTTACATTTTAACTCTCTTGTGCATTTGATATGTATAGATCTGTTTGTAAGGGAGCTGGGGAAAATGTGATACATCTTTTGAAGTCACTGAAAAATTGTTGTTTTTACAGCAGAATACTGGGTGAAAGAAAGAAGAAATATTGGAAAGGTAAATCAAGGAAACTAAGGGGGGGAGCAAACCAGGAATAGAGATGTAAGTAACTACTGTAGAAGATAAGTGATATTTTTCCAACCCCCCCCCCCCCCCCCCAAATTGAACTAAAGGCAGAGAGAGCTAAGGATGTAAAGAATATTCATATACTTTCTTATATTTACCAATAAAATGTGTCTCAGTATCACTAAAATTTCACATCTTGTATGAGAATGAGATCAGTCCATTTGTCAACTGTTGCATTAGCAAAACAAACAAACATGCAATGAAACAATTGAATTTTGCATATAATAAATGTTTTTTTCCCACCAAAAAGCCTTGAACTTTTTGCAAGAAAGATCCCATGGTACAGCAAGCAAACATATCATTGTTAAGTTTTGTAATCACTCTCAGCAAGGAGAAATCTAACTTGGAAGAACAAAATGAACAAAGATTTGCATCAATAGTGAGAACATAATCATAGCAAATGCCTTTTACAGCTAGATATCTGAATTATTTGCTGGAAAATAAATGCAGAAGTGACAAACCAGCTACTACTTAATTTGTCTCCAGCCAAATAAACTCCTTGACTTCTGGCATTTCACTAAGAACACCCAGAAAAACCCACTCTTGATATCATGCTGCAATGCATAATAATGCAATGGTAATACATTACTGAGAAGTTCAATGGCATGTTCAGGGCCATGTCTTCTTATTACAAAGTATTCAGCATCAATATTGTTGATATCTTCAAGTTTCTTCTGATTTATGGTGACAACTAAGGCAAACATATCATAGGGTTGTCTGGGCTGAGAGTGTGTGACTCATCCAAGATCACCCAGTGGGTTTCTATGGCCCAGTAGGGAATCAAGCCTTGATCTCCTGAGTAGTAATCCAGTGTTCAAATCACCAGACTTCACTGGCTCTCTAATATCAATATTAAGATTTGTCAATTTCTCTTTTTTCTCACATTCAGTTAAAAAAAAACTCCCAATTTTTTTCCATACAAAATAAGGTCAAATAAATTCTCATCCATCATCATAATATCATAAACTGGGATAAATTAGACTGTGATATTTCTTGGTCTAATTTATCCCAGTTTATCCTATTATGATAATGGATGGGAATTTATTTCACTTTATTTTTAAATTAAATCAGGCTGTGATACTTGTTGGTATGGGTTGCAGTGGCTCAAGTGGTTAAGACACTGACTCTGTTGATTGCAAGATTGGTAGATTGGCAGTTCGAGGCCTGGTAGTTTCATGATGGGTTGAGCTCCTGTCACTAGTCCCAGCTTCAGCCAACCTAGCAGTTCAAAAGCATGTGCATGCAAGTAGATAAATAGGTACCACTTCAGTGGGAAAGTAAACAGCATTATGTGTAATCATGCTGGCCACATGATCACAGAGTAGTATCTGACAACGCTGGTTCTTTGGCTTAGTAATGGGAATGAGCACTACCCCTTAAAGTTGGACACAACTTGACAACCTTGCCATTGGGGAATACCTTTACCTTTTTTCTTATTGGTAGGAAAAAATTAAGGCAAGATGTAACAGTTCAAAAGAACTGTGCTAATAATTAATTTAATTCATGTCTGATTTAGTAAGTAAGTGAAAGTACTGACAATATCTAGGGCTGGAATCCTATATAGAAGTTATGTCTTCATATACATGCAGAAATTAGAGCTGGTCAGTTGTGTAATGTCTGTATCCAGTAGAGGACTGCTGTTACATTACTAAATCACAGGGCCAGCAAAGTGACAGATGTCTGATGGGGCCAATGCACAACACAACTGATGCACATTGGGCACTCTTTCTATTGTCCTAATATGCAACAATTAACTAAAAAGGTTTCATATTACCTCTGCTACTTAGCTAAGTGTACATAAAGTTGCATTATATAAAAGGTGACAGAAGAGTCTGACAATCATCTTTTACTGGCTACAAGTAGCACTGGAAGGGAAAGACAATGAATTACTGCCAAGACAAGAGCAAAAACTGTTTGTGTCATTTTAAGGTGTTCTGTTGTTGGTTTTAAAGACTAAAGTGCAATTTTTCTTTTTTCTTAATGGGATCAATACTAAATGACAAAACTAAACCACTTAAAATAGTTTTCTATGGGTAGTGCTTTGAGACTGCTTTTAAAAAGTAAGATAGTGTCTCAGGAGTTATTAAAAGAGCATCAGGTTACTTGAAAGGCTTAGAAAAGGACAAATTAGTCTTTACCACACATGTAGATTAGTCAAAGAGTTGGGAGTCTGAGTGACATATTATAAGCTTTGAATGTGGAGATGCAGAGGATTTGAGAAGAGCTCTGAGGATATTGCCAAACATAATATTTTGAGGCTTTTTTTTATGTAGCTAGTAAAAAGATGGTAAGTTGCTATATTGAATCTACCCTCAGGGCTGTTTGCTGAGTTTATTTATTGTAGCCTAAATTATATTTGATTCATAACTGCTTTCATATTCATCTTTCGGGATGCCTGCAGGGACATATGAAGAAAGCTGTGAAGAGTCAATGCAATTTTATTACATTTTAATAATAAAATGTTGTAATACTTATATAAGCTTGTTAGTCTATAAATATAATTTCTTTTGTAAGCTTGGTGACTGAAATCCTTACTTATGTCTTTTTTGATTTAGTTCCTCCTGAGGCTGGCAATATGAGAGAGCCACTGTGCTGGTTTAATATGGTTATTTCCTTTACTAAAAATGTGAACTGAAAACATCTGGGCCAGCTGTTCATGTCTCTAAAGACTGAACAGCAAGGGATAAGAGTTACAAATATGTTCTGACTAAATTTCATCACAGTTACACCCACTGAAAGCAAGAGTCATGGAATGAGACTCTTTTTTATTGGACTGTGTCCACATGAAGAGAAAACAAATGAAAACACAATATTCACATTTTACTACATATTATTAGAGTGATCCTTCATGACAAATTTCAGAGAGGATAGCTCTTTTTGTCTCTTTGGTGATTAGCTGGAGAAGTCAGGAGAAGTCATCAGTTGTAGCCTAGAGCCAGTTTGTCAGATGCATCAAGTGAAGTAAGCTTGAGTTCACTTGGGGCATGGCCAGCCATGCACGAATGCACCACCAAGGATGGACATCTCCCCCAACCAGTGGCAGGGCTCCTTCACAGAAGCCCCACCAACGGTGACTCAGCCCCAGAATTGACAGCCGCCTTACTGCTATACACAGCCTTCCAAGTTATCATGAGCCTAGCCCCTTGGATCCCAGGACTCGACGCTGTGCTCCAAATCATAATGAACCATGCCTTTCATGCAGCCAAAAACATGAACATTCAGCAAGTTTGAACCACTTTCGTTCAGAATGGAAATCTAATTTGCATAAGTTTGCCAGCAATTCCAACCCCAATTGACCACAACCAAGATGGACGCAGACTTGCCCAAAATTGCTGAATGGACTATGGACTCCTGCTCGCCCAAAACACTTCAATTATGTTGGCTCAGACTGGACTGTGGTTATTGTAGCCAACCAGGACCACACTTTATGAGGACTGTCAAACACTGAAGGACTTGATTTTGCCATTTTCCATTACCATCCTGCATATTTGGACTCTAGCTAAATGCTTTGCTGTTGTTGATTACTCTTGCTGATTGCTTACTGTCACTGATTATTGCTACTGCATTGATTATTGCTTTGCTAAATGGATGAGTGGGTTCCAGATGTATGGTCTCCTATTCTCTTCCTGCCACACCAGAGGCATTGCTAGCCACAGCATTTCCTATGGAGTAGCCTTCTCCCCTATTGACACCCCAAAATTCATTCATGACAGAGGTTAATTAAAAAAATATATTCATCCCCACAATTTTCTGGGGGGGGGACTGTTACCGATAGTGCATTTTTTTGAATTTTGGTGTGTATGAATTCCACATGTCCCCACATGGACACTGCATCAAACTCCATGTGCTTCCATAGCATGGCATAGAGGTCATGCCCAGGTCAATTGGAGAAAATCCTCAAATCACAGAGCCAGGCAGACAGTGTGGGAGTCGCAAATGGGCTATCATCACCTCCATAATCAGAAGGATAAGCAATAATGGCCGAGATGTCTCACCTGACAACTCAATCCCCTCTCATTTTCCCTTGAATATTGCCAGACCAGATTACCTCAGCTAGGCAATCTAACGCCTTTGTCTAAACCTCAGCCAAACAATCTAAGTTATAGCTAAGCAATCTAGAGAACCTTAGCCAAACAATCCAAGCTATTGTTAAGCAATCAAACTACTTTTGTCTAAGCTTCTAGCCAAGCAATCAGGTATCTCTCCAGAGGCTACATTTTTTCTTTAAACCCCCCTGGATTTCCCCCCTCAGAATCACTAGTCTGAGTGCAGGGGGACCTCACACTACTCTGTTCTCTGATCTGGTTATTGGCACCTCCATCCAACCCACACTCTTGGGACGGTTGTGTATCTTACTCTTTCACCCAACTGGACTCTGAAAGAGGCTTCATCAGTACTAAGTATCACCGCAGCATTGCCTCAGTCTCTAGCCCTGGATGTCCCTAAGCCCTGTAAGAGTGTGTGTGTGCTTGCTTGCTTTGCAGTGTGATTTTCTACTGTTCAATAAATAATACTTTAATTGGAGAATCCTGCCTCTGCATCAAGTCTCAGATTCACCAGATTCTTGATATACATGTGGGAGACATGTAGGGTCCTAGTAAACAACCTCCTCTCAATTTGAACTAAATAAAATTCCCCATAGACTTTTGGCTACACAAGGCATAGTGGGAAGAGCCAGAATGGTATAGTGGTTTGTACATTGCACTACAACTCTGGGACCAGGGTTTGAATTACCACTCAGCCAGGGAAACCCACTAAGGGGGGATGCAGACAGGCAGCCCTGGGCCGCCCCCAGAAGTGGGGCATAAGCCCTGGGCTGCCCCCAGACACCTCAGCCCTGATCATCCTTTTTGCCGCCTGTGAAAGGAGCGCTGAGCCGGAAAGACATCATTGGAGTACCCGCCGTGTGGACAGGCCATCGCTCTGATGATGTCCTCAGGAAGAGGATGGGGCTCCCAGTGTCCCAGGTGCCCCTTCCCTTCCTAGGATTGAAGACGATGTTTTTTGCTATCTGCATCCTCCCTAAGTGACCTTGGGCACACTCTCCCAGTCTCAGAGGAAGGCACTGCCAAACTGCTCTGAAAAAAATCTTGCTTAGAAACCGTTGTGATAGGTTCATCTTAGGATCAACATGAGTTGAAAATGACTTGCAGGCACACAGCAACAACAGTGCAGGTGAGAGTGGGGAATTTCAAGTATTACCTCTAAGTTCACCAGGTCCCCAAGGAGATGCACTACACTTTAAAAACATTAAATAACATTAAATAAAACAAACAAATAGTCTCTTTATAAGCAAACAGTTTAAAAAATAGCCAGAGCAACCCCCCCTAATTTTAACATCCAAAGGATGTTTCCACCTGCTGGAAACTAAAAGGATGGAGTTGGGAAGGGCGTCCACAGTCAGGGTGCTGCTACAGAGAAAGCCCTGCTATGTGTACTCACCAACCTGGACTCACAGTATGGTGGGATAGATAACCAGTCTTTGCTATAGATCTTAGAATTCAGGGAGGCTCATATGGGAGGCAGAGGCCTTTCAGATATCCTGCCCCAAGCTGTAATCCTCTATTGCTTCAAAGCAGCTTGCCACAGCTATAACTAGTGTTGTAAAATGACATAATTCTTCTCACATATTGGACTATAAAATTACTGTTCTCCCCGCAAGAGACGTCTGAGATAATTACAGTGTCTCATTCCCTCACAAAGGGCAGCCATCACCCATTCTAATCAGGGGTGGAAAATTTCTTTTGAAGTTCATTGTTCCAAATTGTTTTATTGTTTTATGGCCATAAATGCAAGAGTGTGTTAATTTTCATACTCAAGTCAAAACTGTCTTGCCAATGAAATGTTGCTTTTGCAATGACTGGATTCCCATTTGTCAAAGCTCAAAGAGAAAATATCACACAAAGGTGTTTTGGGAGGAACATTACATAGTGCAGGAGAGATGTAAGCTATTTAAAAGCCAAAGTCTTTCTCCTGAAGCCTTCCAAGAGAGGCAGCTCATCCTTTCTTGTGGCCACAAAAGTGTAGCCAGGAGATATTGGAGAGGTCAGGGGCTGCAAAAATAGACTGAGGGCCTTTGCAGACTGCTAGAAATAGTGCAAATCAAGTCCACTTTAACTGCCCTGGCTCAGTGCTGGGTAACCATGGGAATTGTATTTTTCTCTAAGACATTGAGCCTCTCTGTCAGAGAGCTCTGGTGCCACACTAAACTACAGTTCCCATGATTCCCTAGCACTGAGCCAGGACATTTAAAGTGGACTCAATTTGCACTATTTATGGCAGTCTGCAAAGGCCCTTAGTAGGACACATGTGTCCCCAGGTAGTTTGGCTGTGGGCCATATGCAGCCCATTCCCTGTACTACCAAAATATGAGGGAACACGGTGATAGAATATATGAATAGGAATGCATAAAACTGCAGTTAGCAGAGGTATCAGCTATTCTTTCTCACACACACTCCTCTTCTGGCTTCCCTCAGTCATCCAGCATGTTAGTTTAGCAGGTTTCATGGAGTTAGTAATGCCTACCCGGTCCTCAATATCTGACTTTCTTTGTCCTCTTCCAGGAGGTCTCTGTGCCTTCTTCAGCATCTCTTCTAACCAAACTAACTTGCTCTCAAATGGGCATTCATGTGAGCATATCTTTTGTAGTGTCCATGACCCTTGATTTCCCATCAGAGACAATGGGCCTCGGCAGACGGCTAATTGAGCCATCTCCGAGGCAGGGAAGAGGAGGGGCAGCCACACTCTCGGTGCCCCTTCCTCCTCCCGAGGTTGCCCTCGGAGCCACCAGCTCTCTGCAAGGCCGGCGCTCCAGGGGCAACCTCCCGCCACAGCGTCCGCACACGCTGCGGTGGAAAAGCCAGCGAAAGTGTGCCTCAACCTTTTGGGGCACACTTTCACTGACTTCTGAAAGGAGCACTGATTTAGCGCTCCTTTCAGGGGCGGCGAGGGAGCGCCACAGGAACGAGGCGTGGGGTTGCCTCTGTCCTGCGGTGCACCTTCCCAGGGCGACGCAGAGCCACCAGTCTGCTTCCCCCCAAATAGTTCAACCAAACTTCACATTTCAAAGTTATGTTAGAACTGGTAGACCACACAGCAATATACTGGTACTGGAATAATTTATTTTCCCATAGCTATCTTCAGTTGAAATATGAATAGCAATGACACCATTGTTCCCATTAATGATGAAGTTCAAGCGGTTGCAAATTTGCAGCCACTTTAAGGCATCAGACTGCCAGAAATAGTGCAAATTGAGTCCACTTTAAATTGAGGCA
>JAIPUX010001232.1:39516457-39529143 GCA_020142125.1 Phrynosoma platyrhinos
TGTGGCCTTCCCCTCTTCCTACTTCCCTCCACCTTTTCCAGAATTATTGTCTTTTCCAATGAGTCCTCCCTTTTCATTATGTGTCCAAAGTATGACAACCTCAGTTTGGTCATCTTGGCTTCCACGGAGGTTTTCAGCTTGATCTACTCTAGGACCCATTTGTTTGTCTTTTTGGCTGTCTGTGGAATCCTCAGCACTCTTCTCTAGCACCACATCTCAAATGCATTGATTTTCTTCCAATCATCTTTCTTAACTGTTCAGTTCTCACTTCCATATATAGTAACAGGGAATATGATGGCTTGTATGATTCTAACTTTTGTGCTGAGTTGTATATCTTTGCATTTTAGAATCTTTTCTAGTTCTTTTATAGCCATCCTCCCCATTCTTAATCTTCTTCTGATTTCCTGACTGCAGTCCCCATTTCTATCCATGTTTGATCCCAGGTATGGGAATTCTTTTACTATTTCTATTTCTTCATTGTCTAAGATGAACTTGTGAAGGTACTCAATGGCCATTATTTTTGTTTTCTTTATGTTCAACATTAAGCCTGCCTTTACACTTTCCTCTTTGATCTTCCTTAGTAGGTGTTTCAAGTCTGTGGGTTTTCTGCTAGTACTATAGTGTCATCTGCATATCTTAGATTGATAATATTCCTTCCCCCTATTTTCACTCCTCCTTCTTCTGTGTCCAAGCCTGCTTCTCTTATAATATGTTCTGCATACAAGTTGAACAGATAGGGTTGAAGGCCTTGTCTAACCCCTTTGCCAATCAGGAACCATTCTGTTTCACCATGTTCATTTTGACAGTAGCTTCTTGTCCTGAGTACAGATTCCTCATCAGGATTATCAAATGTGTTGACACTCCCATGTCTTTAAGGGCATTCCAGTACAGTCAAAGGTTTTGCTATATTCTATAAAGCACATTTACCAGAAACATAATAAAATCTTATTTAACAGATAAATAAAGTCTTATGTACCAGAGTTATAATAAAGTCTTATGTACCAGACTTATCTCAAATGAATTAGTATTTTTGCACCAATTATGATTTGTCACATCTATACCTTTTCTCAGGCATTTATGCATTTGTGAGACACACAAGTGGTTTCTGAGAAATAATGCACATAAAGTGCATACTTTGAAATATGCATAGCTAAAATGCACAACTGCATATCTTTCAACTGTTCCAATTTGGCAGTGATATCCTCAATTAACCCTCTGCTGTCCCCCTTTTTCAGATGCTTTAAAAATGTCCCAGTTTCTCTCTCCTTCTTGCCTTTTCCCACTTTGTTCTCAATTTCAATTGGTGCAAACTGAGTTCAAAGAGCAAAAGTAGTTTTCACTCAATTAACTGAAAAGAGGGGAGAGGAGAGGAGAAAGCAGAAACTTTCCCTTCCCAGTAGGCTCAGGCAAAACCAAACTGTTTTAGCCTTTCCTAGCTTGTGCAGTTTTCCTCATCAATATTGTTTGCCATCTTGTCTACCCTTTCATGTTACTTGTTACACATGTTCTAGTTTTCATCTGTGAAATTTTGGAGGGTATGTAATTGAGAATAAGGAAACATACGGTACTTTAGTAAATGGAGGAAGGTTTCACAAATTAGGTAAATTGTGCAAAACAAATGCTCAAATTAGGGAAATACTTAGCAATACTTGGGGGGAGGGGAAGTCTGCATGAATTTCAGTACCAGAGGAAAACATAAAGTTTCAATGCCTGATATGAATGAAGTATGATAAAAAAAAATAGATGTGGGATTTGGAGATAGTCAACAAATTGCTACTGAAAGATTTTCACTTTTTTCTTTTTCTTTTTCTTTTTCTTTTTTCTTTCTTTCTTTCTTTCTTTTTTTATTTTTGCCAAATTCATTTTTCAGGTTATATTAAAGAATTTCTCTAAGGGATGAAAGTATTGAAGCAAGAGATGTCTTAATAATTTAAGATATACTGTAGCTGTTTTGTACAGTTTTATTGTACAGTTGCAAAAAATCAACTAACATTATTACAATAAGGACATTGGATCCATTAAAAACACTTTGTTATGTCAGTAGTTTCTCAATTATATTTGGTGTATTTTAATATAATAATAATAATAATAATAATAATAATAATAATAATAATAATAATAATAATAAAATTTATTTATACCCCACCCGTCTGCATAGCAATCGAGGTGGCTTCCAACATAAAATACAATACAATAAAATGAACCCTCAACCCTATTAACTTCAATTAAATGATTTTTCATTTATCACTTTCCCATATACTACTTTTGCCATTCCATGTAGTATACCATCTATTCCTTTGAAATGCAGATACTGTTCACAATTGCCTATTATTTCATTACCACTGATCCTACTGTTCACGCCTCTTAAACACCTCTGTCACCAATAGCATGCAGCCTTTTCTATTTCAGCCCCAAACTCATAAAGTCTTTGGACCTGTTAGCAATCCACCAAAGGTCAACTATTACATAGGAGTGGGATTCATTTTGGTTATGTAAAGCCAGTGTTGTGCAGTGGTTTGAGTGGGATGCTGAAGATCAGAGTTCAAGTCTCCGCTCAGCATGGAAACCCAACTGGTGAACTTGAACAAGTCACACTCTCTCGTTCTTGGAAGAACACAACTGCAAACCTCTGTGAACAATTCTTGCAAAGAAAATCACATAGTTTGAATTAGGACTACCATAAATCAGAAACAATTTGAAGGCATACAGTAGCAACAACAATAACATTTAACCAGGTCTTGTAAACGATAGCTAGGGAGAGTTGAAAAACTGAAACATTACATTCTATTGGCTACATCTATATGTTTCTTTTCTTTTCTCTTCTTGACAAATTGGCCAAAAAATACTATTTTCTTGCAAATTAACATTGTCTGCACTTTCATTTGACATATCTTTCAGAGTACTGCATCCACAATCCAATATGTAAAATAGAGTTGTCCTTCATTGATTTCAACTGTATTGTTAGTGTGTATATTATCTGTGTGGGTTGCAATGATATATTTGAAAAATATGTGCTTTCCTTTCCAACTTATTTATGAGTTTTGTCCTTAATGCATTAAACCCCTTCTATGTCAGGACCTTAAGGTATATTGCATAATCAGAACTGGTAGTCTAGCAGTGGAATTTATAAAAAAGATTAAAAAGAAATTGTACACTGTCAAACAGTGTTGAAATCTGTAGAATTTTTTTAAAATTATTAGTGTCAAAAAAGCATGCACATCTTTATTAGTTTTTTCCCCTGCCTGGATATCAATAGTAATCAATAGTAAACATCTGTTAGAGTGCACAAAATATTTTCAAGGTAGTATTAACAGTTTTATCTGTTTCTGTAAGTTATCAACAAAATGTTAAAGATGTTACAAATACATGTTATCATGCAGACTTGTTTAATGCATATTACATGTGAATTGCAAGGTGGAGGCTTCCATAAAATACTCCCTCATAGTGACAAATACCTAGAATACTGTAATTCTTGGCAATGACTAATACTTAAATCAGGGTCACTTGTAGGCTACATGCAGCCTCAAGGTTATTTTTGTGATTCTCAGAGTCCCTTCCTTGCCAAGATTTGGCTACAAATTTCATCACCAAAATGCTGAAGAGATGATGTGAATGGAATAAGGCTCGGTGGGAGGAGAAAGGAGAGGCCCCAGGTTTTTGTTTAAAAAAAAATTGAAATTTTTATTTTTTAAAAAATATATATTTTTAATTTTTTAAAATTAAAATTCTTATTTTTTTAAAAAAAATATTTTAAAATGTCACACCTTACCAAATTTTATTTAACTATATGAAGGTACATGTAAGTACATCTTAGGCTGTGCTTATAATATTGTAATTTAAAGGTATAATTTAAGTTTTGCTAGTTGTTTATGTCACAATTATTGCCATTACATTCAGTGATATAAAGAAATTATGATTTATGAATAACATTAGAATAACAACATTACTAAGGATTCTGTGTGGTGTGGTATGGGAGGAAGTCAATGGGGCAGGTGACAGCATGAGTTACTGCACTGAGTGACACCAATCTTAATGATGCCACTGGCCACTGCCATGGTTGCCTTGACTGACGATCTGCGTCTGAGCATCGACAGGGGTAGTGTGACCCTGTTGGTGCTCTTAGACCTCTTAGCGGCTTTTGACACAATAGATCATGGCATCCTCTTGGGCAGCCTGAGGGGGTTAGGTATTGGAGGCACTGCGCTGCAGTGGTTCTGGTCCTTCCTCTCGGGCAGGTCCTAGAGGGTGCTGCTCAGGGACAGTTGCTCCAGTAAAAGGGAGCTTACCTGTGGTGGTCCACAGGGTGCTATTCTCTCCCCGATGTTATTCAACATCTATATGAAGCTGCTGGGTGAGATTATTTGGAGTTATGGAGCTGGGTGTTATCAGTAAGCTGATGACACCCAGATCTATTTCTCCATGTTTCGTTCATCAGCCTCGAATTCCAATAGCATCTCCTCTCTCAATGAATGTCTTCAGGCAGTAATGGGCTGGAAGAGGAAAAACAGATTGAGACTGAATCCAGACAAAATGGAGGTGCTGCTGACGGTAGTGGCCCCGAAACCAAGAATTGGGTTGCAACCTCCGGTCCTGGATGGGATCACACTCTCCATCAGGGACTGTGTTTGCATTCTGGGGGTGCTCCTTGACTTGTCGCTCCTGATGACGAATCAGGTAAATGAGACAGTCAGGAGCACCTGTTATCAGCTTCGGCTGATATGCCAGCTGCACCCTTTTCTGGAAGTAAGGGATCTTGAAAGTGTTGTGCATGCACTGGTAATCTCACGTCTAGATTTCTGTAATGGGCTCTACGTGGGGCTACCTCGTGCTTGGTCCGGAAACTGCAATTAGTACAGAATATGGCAGCCAGAGTAATTTCCGGAACACCTAGGAGGGACCATATTACTCTGGTTCTAAAGTCCCTCCACTGGCTGACTATTAGTTTCCGAACCCAGTACAAGGTGTTGGTTATTACCTTTAAAGCCCTAAATGACTTGGGTCTAAACTATCTTCAGGACCACCTTCTCCCCTATAATCCTCCCCTTGCACTCCAGTCTTCTGGGAGGAACTTACTTCAGCTACAAAGATGCAGGTTCTCAACTACCCCCCAGAGGATATTTTCCATTGTCGCCCCCAGATTATGGAACAGCCTGCCGGATGAGATCCGTCTGCTCACATCTTTAGACAGCTTTAAAAAGGCTGTTAAGATGGATCTCTTCTGGCAGGCCTTCCCAGAATAGAGATCCCGACCTCGGAAACCAGAAATCTTTTTAGGAGAATCCTCTAGGAACATCTTCAGTAGCTATGTATTGGATAGTGCCACTTTTATTTATTGATCAATGCTGCCATATTTGTTGCAATGTTTGTATAATTGTATAATGTTGTTGACCATTGGGTTGTTTTAACTTGTATGTTTTAATCTGTTTGGATTTAATGCTTTTTTAAGGGAGGGAGGGTCCTGGGGATTTGATTGGATCATGTATTTTTAACATTGTTAGCCGCCCCGATTGTTCTCAGAGGGGTGGGATATAAATTATTATTATTATTATTATTATTATTATTATTATTATTATTATTATTATGACTACATCCTATGGAATCCTTGGGTTTGCATTTTAAAGAGGGATAATAAGAGTTCTTGGTGAGAGAGCTCCTCTGTTGCTTCACCAAATTAGAAATCCCATGAATTTGTTAGGATGTTACCATAGTAGTTAAATTGGAATCACAGTGTTATAACTGTATAATGTGAAAGTGCTCCTGGTTTTCCACCCAGTTATGGTACTATGATTTGTTCTCAGATTGTTCTGGAGAGTCTGGACCATGGTGGGACTGTGATATGTATAAAATTGCCCTCTGAACCTACCAGTTCAGAGTGTTACCTATCCCAGTTTATATTGATATTGCCTCAGGATTGCACTGCTACAGTTTATTTGTATAAGCTATGCCTGCCACATGGAGTCACTTTTGTGTAATCATTGAATCAGTACTGCATATTTATCTATCTACAATAATAAATATTTTATTATTTGATTTTGGGGATTTCAGCTAAATAAATGTTCATGTTAATTATACAATCCTGTAAGTGTCTACACAGAAGAAAGCCCCTTTAATTGAACTGATTTTACTCCAAGAAAATGGGTAGCGGTCTGCAGTTAAATTGACTTACAAACCATAAAGGATATAACTATTACTCACTGGAGGTGATATTGTTTCAGCATCAGATAGAATGGTTGCTTGCTAAATTAACTTTGTGTCTGTACCTTATTGGATCTTTTGGAAGATGGTCAGGGCTAGTTGTAGCTACAAAAAAGGCAACATTCACAGTCAGAAAACGCTAAGGACAGTAGCAGTAACTCCTCAACTATTTTTCCTAAGCATTCAAGGTCATTTCCCCTTTGTAGAGGACTAAAGCCAAAAACAGACAGACCCAAAGGAGTGATGCAAGGCCACACTGGCTCCATTCATGCCAGGATTATAGCAGCTGCATGTACTCAGTCCCGATCCGGGCAGCTGCCACAGTCCTGAACCAGGCTACCGGAAGGAGCAGGTTTTATCCACTCCTTTTTGGTCTGGTTCTTTTTCATTGGCATGGCCTCAGTGAAGCTTCAGGCCATGTTCAGAGAATGCATCATGTAAACAGCATGCCCCCAGCATAGCCTGAAGCTGTGTCATTTTGCCCATCTGTTTTGAACCTTTGTTTTATGCTATATAAAGGACATCAAGGACCCTCTAAGCTGAACTAGTTCAGTGCCTTCAGATATAGTGGTGGATCTTTCCTCACTCTTAGTGTTGACAGAAGATTCAAATTCCAGACCTGGAATGGAGAGACTACAAGTCTGTCCTTTGCCCTAGGCAAAATATTTTGGGCTGACTCTGGGGATAGTACAAATCAAGGCACTGCCTCTCTAGTGGTGCGTTAAGAATTTCTGGTCATTAAGTTCATGAGACTGTTGTTTTCCAGAATGACATAGTACATATTCAACCATGGCTGATGAAAGGCACTCCTAGCATTTGTCATCACCTAAATATTGATGTAAAAATATGACAAAAGGAGACATTTTCCAGTTTCATTTCAGATGTGTGGTATAGAAACTTTTACACAGTGGCACAGCATATCTAGCTGTGTATCATATATAGTATACAAACATTGTATCTACTAGATCCCATAGCAATGAGAGACACTCCACATACTAGACTTATAGTGTAGTAATTTTACTTTAAGGAAGCAATTCTTCATATTTCTTATCAAAGGCAGCAATGAGTAAATTCAGTAATTTTCTTCCTCCCATGAGAAAGTTTTCAAAAACCACAGTTTTTGAAGGCTATTTGTAATTCAGGACTTATTCTACACAAAATTCACATTTCGTTGTTTTGGGCCAAAAACATCATTTTCTGCACAGGAATATCATTTTCTCTGTGGAAAATGATATTTACACACTGAGATATTAATCTCTAGACAGAACCTTAACCTGTTTTCCACTCAGAAAACTCTGTTTTCTATGTGAATCAATGATGTAAGAATTTTATACCAAATAATCCCCAATTACATTATTTTCTTCACAGATATTAATATTTCTTCATTGATGTTTTCTATAGAGAAAATGATGTTTCCCAGGTAGAGAATGCTGTTTTCTGTGCATAAAAAAGTGCAAATTTCGTGCACAATAAGTCCTGATCTACAAAAATTTGATTAGTATAAGATTCTTCTCTCCAGAGTTTCTGAAATGGCAAAAATGTGTTTTTTAATCATTTGTCACATATTTTCTAATATTCTTTCCATCCCTATTTCACCGTGTTACTTTCTGTGCTCTCAGTCAGAATTATTCTACTACACAGCTTGAAGATGCAGAAATAGATAGTGATAAAGGGATTAGGGCCCTTTAATAATCCTTCTTTCAGGATCAAACCCTATGATGCTGTGAATTTCTTTATGACTGGCCCCTAGGAGGACATAAATTGTGCTGGATCAGAGCCAAAAAAAGTCCCAATAAGTCTCATCAGGTTTGGACTCTCGTCACAGTAATGCTCTTCAAAATTGGGCTCTAAGGGATGAAAAGTGATGCAAGACTAGGCCTAAGGCACAGTAAGATCCTTCAAGATCAGACCCAAGCTTAACTCTATCTCACAACAATGTTACCCTTGACTTCGTCAGGATTGAATTGTTAGACCTGATTCCTTGAGTTTGTCCTTCTCTTACAAAGAAAGGGTAGGTGAAGAGACATCTTACTGTCCTACTGAAAGAGATCTTGGTCAGATAACCCCTAAGCTGTCCTCTTCCATTTTTTGTATTTTATTGCATTCTTATCTCCCTCCCCTTTCCACTGTAGGTCTTCTGCATACATGGCCCACAGTACACCACCTCAGTCCTCTGGGAGGAATCTGTTACAGCCAATAAAAACCATGCTGACTCAGACCTCCCAGAGGGCCTTCTCTGCGACTGCTCCCAGGCTATGGAATGGCCTGCCGGACGAGATCCATCTTATCACTACTCTTACTACTTTTAAAAAAGCAGTGAAGACAGATCTCTTCCGGCAGGCCTTCCCAGAATAACCTCTGCTCTAGGGAGATGAGTTTTTTAATTTTTCCCTATTGCTGCTCATTCTCTTTTTATTGTTTTATTTATTTATTTTTTGCATTGTTGTATTTTAATCTTTCTTAAGTTTAATTCTGTTTTAAGGGGATGGGAGGGTTGGATTGCGGGATGAGGGAATGTTTTAACTTTGTTGGTTTTAAATGCTGTAACCCACCCCGATTGCCACACATATTATTATTATTATTATTATTATTATTATTATTATTATTATTATTATTATTATTATCTCTTGACAGAACAAGATGTGGTTTCTTTTTATCTTCCATGCTCCTGTACCTTTTTTGGTCTTGGCATCTTCTCTTTTATGATTCCCCACCCCACCTTTCTTAGCTGTAGTTATACTTTTTATTCTCTGACCCCTCTGTTCAGCTGATTTTCCAGCAATTGGCTGTAAACCCAATTCATGTCCTCTTGGATTCTCATTGGTACCAGCATTAAGATGGCTGGGAGTCCTGTTGAATCAAGGGCATGAGATAGATTTGGAAACAATGTGATGGTGCATGATGACTTACTACAGCAATATGTATTAATATGCCAGTCTAGCATATAGGATGTAATATAGCATCTCTAGAAATGATGGATTACATAAAAGAATGTCAACAATGGGCTGGATTAGTTATACCGTACATGTATTGTATACAATAGTTTGATTTGTAAAATAGCTATCACAAGTAAAATTTCTGTGTTGTCTGAAAGCACAGTACTTTTCAGTAAGTTGGTTGATGCTTGCCATTGTGTTCAGGAAGCGAGGACTGAAAAGGCAAGTGATGAACATGCATGTGTGAATCAGCTCTTGAGACATCTCATTATGCATTTATCAGTAGTAGCTCCCACAATGAATCCCAGTTCTGGATACAAATTTAATAGAATATTTTGAGGTTTAAATAGTCTGCCTATTTGAGTCCTGTTCTATATTCATGATCATACAAAAGTTACCCACACTGGCGTCATGCCACATCTCTCTGACTTATTTATTTAACAATTAATGATACATATTGCTTAGTGACTGACCTTTATCACTCACTGTATGGAATGTGACCTTTGTATTAGAGATAACCTGTAGGCATCTTTTCTTTTTTCCTCTCCTTCCTCCATTAGACCACATACAGTCATTCCTCCATCCAAGGATTCTTTATCCATGGATTCAATTATCCATGGCTTGAAAATATTAAAAAATATATATATCCCCAAAAGCATTTTTTTGCTATTTTATATAAGGGACATCATTTTACTACACCATTATATTTGATGGGACTTGAGCATCCAAAAATTTTGATATCCATTGGGGGACCTGGAAACAAATCTCAGTGGATATGAAGAGCCCACTTTATTTTATTGTAAACAAATATTTGTAGTTAATGTTATTTTAATACGTTTAACAAAGATGACTAAGGAGCATTGCAGACTGGCCTAAAGGGCCAGCCTGGGGGTGGAGTTGGGGCGGGCAGCCACACACTGGCCACCTCAACCCCACCCCAATGCTGTCCTGACGCTGCATGCCCATATGCATGGTGTGTGGCATCAGGACGCCTTCCCGGCGCAGCGTGTAAACACGCTGTGCTGAAAGGACATGGAAGAGCCATGGTGCTGGCTCTTAGGGCTGCCTTTTGCCTCTCAGGGGCAGCAAAAGGGAGGATCAGGATTGCAGCATGCAGTTGCCATGGACCCAATCCACCGCTACCAGGGTGGCCCACAGTTTCATGTCTACATAGCCCTTAAGCTAGTTTCTTTCTCTTTCTATCTTCTGTGTGTTTGTGTGTGGGCTGGCATGCAACTCTTTGTTGTCCAGCTTTTGCCATGTCAATTTGATTATTCTGCTTGAAAAGACCACTACTATTACTCACATTTCCCAACCAATAAAGTATCAATACAAATGGGAGGTAGAAATCAAAGGAGTGCTCAGTAAAGACTAGGGAGTCTTCAATGGGTTAAGATTCCCCTGGAATTGAAATATTTGTTGAAGTTTTTGTTCTGCCTTCAAGTCATTTTTGACTTATGGTGACCCTACAGCAAACTTATCATAGGGTTTTCTTCACAAGTTTCTTCTGAGGAGGTTTGCCATTGTCATTGCCATCCTCTGAGGCTGAGAGAATTGATTTGCCCAAGGTCACCCAGGGGTTTTATAGCTGAGCTGGGAATCGAACTCTGGTCTCTGAAGTCATAGAGCCTTTACAGACTGCCAGAAATAGTGCAGCTTGAGGCCACTTGAAATCTCCTGGCTCAGTGCTAGGGAATCATGAGAATTGTATTTTTTTCTAGGACATTGAGCCTTCTCTGTCAGAGAGCTCTGGTGCCACAATAAACCAGAACAGTTAAAGTGGCCTCAATCTGCACTATTTCTGGCAGTCTGTAAAGGCCCGTAGTCCAACATTCAACCATTATGCCACACTGATTTCCCTGGAATTGAAATATGCTGAAATCAAAAGGAAATAAAAGGCAGAGGATAATAATCTGGATGCATACAACAAAACAACTACTGATACACTGTATGCATTAGTTTCTTAGGAAGAAATTGTGTTAAATTATGGCAACCACATCAACAGTGATTCTTGAGCTACCTTAAAGGGTAATGAGCACTCTTTGTACTTCATTTTATTTATTTATTTATTTATTTATTTATTTATATCCCATTTTTCTCTTAGTATGTTGAAATCACTGACTGGAAAGCACATCAAGCATACACAAGCAAAAGAAGTCTTTGTGGGATTATTGAATGTTATATTTTATTCTTTTAAAAGGGTTTTGATTATCCTTTTTTTAAAAAAATCCCAACATGTTTGTCTTTTATGTTCTGAGTGTCTTTCTTCAGAGCCCATACATTTAAGCAGAAGAAATTTCTGGAATTGGCTAAAATATATATTTCCATATAACTGGACTGTTAAACAATATATTTAAACATATGTTTATGGCCAGTTTAGCTTCCTGTGGGAATTCCACAGTCTGGGAGGAGTCATCATCCTCCCCAGTCATGTCTTTTCACACATCCTTGGCAATCAAGGGAGAGAAAGACCTCCATGAGGATCTCAAAACACAGGCAAGCATATATAGGGAAATCATGACCCCCTGTGATTATGTTCCCCTCAACATAACCTTCCCAACCCCTATTCCCAGCATGTGTATAATAATTAGGCAACTGAGTCAAGGCTCCATGCATTTGGTGATGGCTCAGATCATATGCCATATCCGTTAAAAATGTGTTAGCATTTAAGGTGCCCACTCACAAATCTTTGTTATATGTATTAAATCTATTAATAGTATGGAGTACAAATCAATATGGAAAGCATACTGTGAGATAAGTAGACTTTAACAGTTGTAAGAAGGTCTACAACCACAGCATTTTTTAAAAGAAATATCCCATGCTCCATTGCAATATAGCTAATCAATCTTTTTCAAGAGCTGTTGAAATGTTAGCCTAGTGAGCAACTGCTGAAGCTTGTTACACTTGTGTCTTTCCACAGTTATATCCAAAGTTCTTCTTAATGTTAGCTGAGATCAGCTTGTGTCTGATTTTTACAGCATTGACAGTGAAAGGAGTATTAAAGAAGAGGCCTTCTTTTCAATGTTGAATTCACACTACTCCTAGAATGCAGCAAATAATGGATTTACATTTCAAAAAACAAAAGGCAAAGCATTGCCATGTATCTTACATTTTACCATTCTAAATTGAAAGGAGATGAAGAGCTGCTAGCAGACCTTGAAAATGAAATTCAAACTGCACAAAAACAAAGCAAAAACCTCTGAGTGAAAGATGCTACATATAAGATAAATCAACAGCAACAATCTTGCATCTGCTTCAATCCAGAGTGACAGGAAAGATTAAGTTAAAGGCTTATAAAATGTCCCTTCAGTTCAAAGACCACTTTGGGATGCACTGTGTTTAGGACTGGTGTGAATTTCCACACTACCTTTCCTTGCCATTCCTTTTTCAGACCACAAAGCTGAAGGGCAGTACAATGATTTGAGAGTGGAGTGACTATGAACAGGAGTGATTTTCCCAGCTTATTTACTGGTGGATGCTTTCTTTTCTTTCCTATGTCATTAAAAATACTGTATTTTCCGGCATATAAGATGACTTTTTAACCCTGGAAAGGGG
>JAIPUX010001232.1:39569107-39583953 GCA_020142125.1 Phrynosoma platyrhinos
AGTAATGACTCCCACCCCACAGAAAAATTTAATCTGGCTATTTAAAAATTAGGGGTAAAATTTGCATAACACTAATTTAAAGGAAATGACGTATGCAGTTAAATGCATGATGTCATAAAATTGCATGATGTCATATGACAAAATATGATGTCATTTCCAGGGGGAGGGGTTTGTAATTTGTTGATATTATTGTTTACTTGTTTTGTCACGTGTGGTGAAGGACCACCCACTTGGGGGTTACACCTTCACTTACACACATGACAAATTTGTTAATGTTTTTTTGTTTTTTTAATAGACCCTGTACAGCTAAATAAAAGTTGTGGCTTGTTTAAACCCAAAAACAGACATCTTGTGTCCTTTGTGCCAGTGCAAGACACCTATTGCAGTCATTCACATTCTATCCAGCCTTAAATAAAAGCATATTGGGGTATTTTTTTCCAGAAACACAGGGGGATACATTGGATAAATGGCTGAGGTTAAAATGGGTTGATTTTTCCTGTGGAACTAGAAATGCTTTCTGCTACTGCAAGGTCACCATTAGGTAACATTACTTTGGGAATTCAGCAGCATTTTGGAATATCACTTTTAAACTTGATATTAGCAATTCTATCACTTTAAAATGTCAAAATCAGAATCACTGTTTATTTGGGATGTGCCTTGGCTTTGGATGACTCTCAAATCCAGAACTAAATCTGATTGATTTTGAGAAATTAGATAAATTGAATTGTGGTTCTTTTGAAGTGGAACAAATCCACATCTGAACATTCCATCAGTTTTGTTAGCAATTTCTCTTTAGGGGACACAGAAGCACAGACAGTATTTCCCCTTAGAATTGATGCATTAATTCTGAGAATCTCCATATAAAGAGAAAAAGCAAGATGGATAGGGAAAGTGAGAAACTGCCTGACAGCTTTAGTGTCTAATCACAGTGAATAGATTTACTAGGTCTCTCCAGCCTCAGAACTTAGTAGGAAGGAATGTTGAAGAAATGTGTCACAAGACTAATCCTCTGTTCTCTGTCTTGAGTTAATACTCTCTATCAGGAGCAGAGCTAGAGTCCCAGAGTATAGCTATTGGGGAGTGGGGGCTCAGGACATTGCCCCAGTAAGAATTTGACCTCAAAATGACATTTTTTCATTCACTCTCCAAATTTCAAGCACTGCTGAAATTAGAATGTCAGTTCCACATTTAGAAATAGACTCTAGGCTTCTAGAAAAAATGGGCAGCCAAAATTACCACACAAATGAAACACACAGCAAATATAAATGAGCTAAATATGAATTAATTTCAATCTTTCACTGTCTGCAATTTGAGGACAGAAGAAAATTTCATAAGGAGGCATAAATTCTTATTTGGGGCACAATGCCACCAGCTACACCATTGTGGCATCTCTATTGGGGAATGGAACACCTTGCATGGTATCACTAGAGACCAAGGTCTCTAGTGTCTTGTTTTGGTGTTGTTTTACCCTCTTTCTCCTCCTTCTGTTCCCTGACAGTGTCCGCTTACATCCTCCATTCATTTCATGGCTTTGTAGAAACAAAGCTGAAATTATGAAATTTGAAACCTGGTGTCTTGGAGCCCAGGTCCAACACTCAGACCCCTATGCCATGTTGGTTGTTTTCATACTGATAGCAAAAAAAGATGGAGAAAGGAAATGAGAAGTAAAGCCCCTGCCCCTGTATTTGAACATTTCTCTTCTACAAACAAATTTTAAAAAAACCCTGAACATATGACAATATTTTAACTAAAGTGAACTCTTCTTTGTCATTTTCATAATGTCTGCTCACAATTTTTTTAAAAAAAAAAAATCCAGAGAACAAGTAAAATCTATAAAACTATTCTGTCACAAAAATCCTGTTACGAATACCAGAAGTCTTCCATTTTGATATAAAATGTGGTGAATATTGCTGCTTTATGACTCTAAATGTACCCTACAGACCTCCGCCATGGTCCTTAGAGTGAGAGACCATGTAGGCAGTTTAGAAAGTTGTGATAAGGGAAGATTCACACATATTTCTCAAGAAGGCTAACTAATTAATCTCAGGATGTTTGGCATCTCAATCCCAATTCCCACTTCAAAGTTTCCCATCTCAAGTGAGTATTCCTATGCAGATTTGGACCTTTGATATAGAACACCTGCAGACTAGTTTTGCTGTATATAAGATCCCAAAATTCCTTTGTTCCCCAGGCTAGTTTGGATTTTAGGTTAACTCCATATCACTCTGAATTCTGCTAGTTCTGATCCACCACTACCACACTCCAAGTTATTGCCAGTTGTGAAACCTCTAAATCTATTCCAATGATCACCTCTTTATTTCCTATCTCTTGAGTGTGTGTGTGTGTGTGTGTGTGTGTGTGCATTTGGTGTATGTTCTCCCTTTAATAAATTACAATTGATTAGAGCAGGGGTAGGCAACCTTTCCTCTTTAAGGGCCGAGGGACTTCAGCTCCCAGAATCCCAGGAGCTATTGGCCAACATGGGACTATTGGCCAACATGGCTGAGGCTTCTGGGAGCTGAAGTCCCTCGGCCCTTAAAGGGGAAAGGTTGCCTACCCCTGATGTAGAGGGTAAAGGGGTAATGATTTTTCAGACACAGAACTAAGATTTGTGGGAAAGTGTGTGTGTTCTATGAGTAAGCTACAAAGGCTCAGTCTATCAAGGGCTGATTTCTCCTGTTTCATCTCTTTGCTTGGATGTCTTACACACTGGCAAGGGGTGACTAATCCAGTGGTGAGCTCCAAACACCTTTGGGAGTGGTGTCCAAGTAGATTCTGGACTCCCTATTTCTTGTCATGGATTGGGGAAAGTTGGCAGGTTTCTCCCCTCCCTCCATCATCCACACACATTGATAGGTAGAGGCTGTGACCCCTTTTGAACTGAGACTTGCAGGGCAATAAAACTGTGGCTGAGGAAGTGCTCCCTCTCCCCAGTAATAAGTCCCTCACAATAAGCTAGGCAACATGCTGTCTGCCCTCCTGGATTGGACTTGAGCCATCAAGATTAATCTGGCAAAGTGACAATGACCTGAGCCATCAAGATTAGTCTGGTGAATCAACAATAAGGTGGTAGGAGGACACCCTGGTCCCAGATTGGAACTGAGCCATCGAGATTACTCCAGTGAGATGACAATGAGGTGGTAGGAAGACCCCCTAGAAGGAAATCTCTGGGACCTTTTGTGAGGGGTTGCCAAGAAAATTGGTAGTGGTCTAGCTAAGGAAAGTAGTCTGGCATTGTCTAGTGGCCGCTGTAGAGCTCTGGCAAGGCTAGTACATTTTAGGACTCCCTGGTGAAAAGGTCGACAATACCCTGACCGGACTAAAAATTTGGAATGTTAGTCTAGAGGAGAAAAAAATTCTGGCATTGTCTAGTGCAGGGGTAGGTAACCTTTCCCCTTTAAGGGCTGAGGGACTTCACCTCCCAGAATCCCAGGAGATATTGGCCAACATGGGACTATTGGCCAACATGGCTGAGGCTTCTGGGAGCTGAAGTCCCTTGGCCCTTAAAGGGGAAAGATTGCCTACCCCTAGTCTAGTGGCTACCAGTAACCAGCCTGGTGAGATTAGAACTAGTGCTAGCTTGTTTTCTGCTTCTCCAGAGAATAGGACTTGGAACAATAGATGCAAGCTACAAGAAAAGAGATTCCACTTCAACATTAGGAGGCACTTCCTGACAGTGAGAGATGTTCAACAATGGAACACACTCCCTTGGAGTGTGATGGAGTCTCCTTCTTTGGAGGTCTTTAAACAGAGGCTGGATGGCCATCTGTCAGGGATGCTTTGATTTTGAATCCTTGCATGGCAGGAGGTTGGACTAGATGGCCCTTGTGATCTCTTCCAATTCTATGATTTTATGATTTGATGACATGACAGAGTTCCATAGCAAAAAGGTTGGAAGTGCCCCAACCCAACCTGAACTAGGATAGCAGGTGTAGAAACCCCACAAAGTTTGTAACCTCCCTTCAGGAAGGTCTGCTGTTCAGGAGAAAAGGAAAAAACCCATGAAGAATGTGTCTCCTTCAGTGGCAAGGCTATTCAAGGAGGAACAACCCTGAGACTACTTAGAGAAATGGATTCTCAAGAAGGGACCTAATCTTTAGAATGAGACAGGCTTCCTAATGGAAGATCCGTTTGTGACCCTCCTCAAGGTCTATAATGCCAAGACTGCCAAGAGAGGGTTGAAAGGGGTGTCTCACACTGGGAAGGATAGGTGTGCTTCATAGGGAATATAGATGTTTGCCCACGAAGTGACCCATGAATACCTAAGGTTGGGACAGGACACAGAAACACTGCAGTGACAGATAGGTGATCTGGTTACATAGGTTACAGAAAAGACATCGAAGAATGCTTTGCTGGCTTGTAATGCCAATGGGGCCATATAGAGAGCAGAAAAAGCAGAAAAGGAAAAGATTTCCTTACATAGTCACATAGAAGAACTAGAAGAAAAATTGCAACAGACTCATCAACACTACCAACTTCCTATTTTCTAAAAACGCTGAAGAAGTGGTACAAGTCAGTCACACAGCATATGAACACCACATCAAGGAATTGGAAAACTTGCTAAACACTCAGAGTGGCATTGTGGTGACAGTACATCAAAAGATCCTTGCATCCACGTCCCAGGCTATAGCTCTCCAGGAGTCTGTGCCTGAAGACACACATGCACTCCATCTGTTCAACCCCCACTGAGAGGGACTGGAGAAAAGGGTAACAGAACAGGCTCCTGTAAATGTCCAGGCTGCCCCAGTGCATCCTATAAGGACGTGTGAAATAGCAGATACCAAAGAGACTAATAAAGAAATGGGTTCCACAGTCAAAACCATCACAGAGACTTTCCATTGGACCATAACTAAGGTCAAGATGGTGGCAGATCAGTTAGGTCCCCTTAACTCACAGACCGGAATCAAATGGATGCCCTCCGAGATCCACACTCACTCCAATGCCAGAGAGAATGATTTGACACAAGTTGCCAGATTGTGCATAGATCCAGCATGTTTGAGGCTACAATGTCAAACTATAGTTTACAAACCCTTGGCCTGTATGAATAGATGAAAAGGCTAGTAGAAATTCTATGGCCTGGCAAAATGATAAGAGACATGTATCAAAATGAACTACAAAAACCAGATGAAGCCCCAGATACATATGTAACCCAGAAAAAGATGTTAGGCATCTTGTCCGGACAACTCCCCCATGAACACAAGGGAAAGCCATTCCTGAATTATTCTGATAGTCTTTGGACGTCTACCAGTGGATCCACGAATCCACAAAGACGTATATGGGCACGATATGTCTCACCTTTGACTCTCATAACTGGAGGGAATTCATGAAATACATCCATGCCACAGCCCAAGTGTTTTGGTCCAGGGAGGCAAAAAAAAAAAAAAAAAAAGGGGGGGGGGGAGGGAATGGCAGCAGCTGCTTCAGGCAAAGCCCCCAAGCCCAGGATCAGAAAGGGAGAAAAAGATGGTGACTCAATAAAAACAGTCACCTACAGAAACCATGGTCCTCATTCAAAGCCCCTTCTAGAAATGCAAGAGAAAACAGAGAACAAAGAGAGAGGTTTCTATATCTCCTTCAAAAGGGGTTTTAAATCCAACCATCCCCCAAGAAATGCCCTGGGAGAAGCCTTGGGAGGATTGACCTGAAAGCCGCTGTGTGTATTCTGATACCAGGAGAGCTATCTGGGCCAAATTAAGAGAGTTGGAAGCAGACTTGAATCAGTTAGACAGGAAACCTACATCAGAACTGTGAGAAGCCTTACAAGCCATGGAAAATAAGATAAGAAAAGGAACCACAACACCCAGGACACTGGGACAAGGCTAGGGTCACCCGGGATCCCCTCAGTCGCCATAGCTGGACCACCCTAAGCAATTGCCCCAACCATGGCTGAGGACACAGGCAGGATTTCAGATCCTCTGGGCAGAAACCCCTCCTGCACCCTCAGAGTCTTCTTTCCCCTGGATAGCAACTCTGATAATGCCATTGAGACCCCTCTAGCACTAGTTGTAAAAGAGGAAAAGATGAGCGGAGCCAATCCCTCACCAAGCGAGATTCTGGTTGTGGCCCCAAGAAAAATGCTTCAGTGTCAACAAGTCATAGCAAACCTAAACCTGGACATTTGGGGATGGCCCATGGTAACCCCCTGAATTGGACACATGCCCAGCCAAAAAAACAGCCAGACTGTTAATAGATGCAGGAGCTGTAATCAACACCTTACATCATGACCTAGCTAGTGCAGGGCTCAAAACTCCAGCAAGCATGGCATTAGTGGGATACAGGAAAGGCTGGCAGCAAGCCCCAATTTGGAAAGAGATACTGCTACAAGTCAGTCCTATCCTAGATCTCATCCAGGCATGCAAAAATCAGAGAGAAGATGATGGCATTATGGGAGTGAGATTCTTGAGGCAACACCAGCTGACAATAGATCTAGCAAACAGCTTCCTCTAGCAGCTTGAAGATGGCCCCTTGCATATCTTAGCCATCCATAGGTGTATTGCCCTAAAAGTCCCAATGCCTCTCTTTTGGTTGACCACTGATCCAAGGGTGCTTGACTTTCCAGAGGTGTGGATCAATGACAAGATTGAATGTGTCAAAGATGTGTGTGTCTTTATAGAAGGGAAAGATCCACCTCCCTAGGAACAATATACTGTAGATACCCCAAGGAAGCAAAGGAAGGAATTGCCAAGACCATTAAGGATTTGCTTAAATGGGATGTAATTATCCCAATGCAATCCATCTGCAATGCACCTCTGTGGTCTGTCCTTAAGGCAGATGGCATCATATGAAGAATGACTGTAGACTTTAGAGCCCTCAATGCAGTCACCCCAGCAGTAGCTCCCATGGTGGTGAAATACAATTAAATTTTGGCCACAATTACAGCAGGAGCTAGATACTATAGCATTATAGATCTGACCATTGCATTTTATTCTATCTGTCTACACGAGAGCTCTTTCTACAAATTCACATTTCAGTTCTGGAATAATCAACTCTGTTTTACCCATACTCCTCAGAGTTTTAATGCAGCCATTTATACATGCCATTTATACATGATAAAAATATGAACTAAGTTGCAACCCGTTTCATGTCCACATATGTGGATGACATATTAATACATTCAGTTTCAGAAGAAAAGACTGTGGATATCACCAGACAGTGTTTGATCAGAGACACAGTGTTCAAAGCAAACAGAGCAAAAGCCCAATTAGTACAGACACAGGTCAAATATTTTAGGATTGTGCCTACGAACAGGCTGCAGAACTCCAGATTTGCAAAGAGTAGAGACCATTGGCAAGCTCCTAGCCCCAAAAGATGTTGTCCCATTGAGAGCCTTGTTGGGAGCATTCAAATTCTCCTTGGAGTTCATTGAGTCATTTGCTTTCAAAACCAAGCCCTTGTACATGCTGCTAGAAAAGGAAGCCTTCGGGACTGGGGGCATGAACAGCAACAAGCATTTGCCACCCTAAAAAAGGATTTGACTCAAGCTCCTGCCCTGGCACATCCAGACACCAGTAAGCCCTTCTACATTTAGCTAGCAACCTCTGACAACAACATAGGAGCAGTTCCCTCTCAACTCCGGAATGGAGCACAGAGAGTGGAAACCTATGCCTCCAGAAACCTCTCGCCAACTGAATCAAATTCAGTCCATGCAAGAAGAATTGCCTTGTTCTGGTGCGTGCCCTGCCCCAATGGGAGTTCATCATAGGTGGGGCTGAAGTGGTAGTTCAGACTCTTCACACACCCCTGAAATTCATCCTGTCTGGAAAAGTGCAAGATGGACAGGTTCACAATGTCCAAATAGCCAAGTGGACACTGGAACTAATCAAGAGAGGGGTAGACTACCACAGACAGCCTAGCAAACCCTCCATTCCATATGGCTTGGTAGTCACAGGAGCAGAACACGAATGTCCTCTGCCCTCTATCTTAAACTGTAAGTGGCCTGCAAAGGCAGGAGGCTACCTCTGGGAGACACAACTGCAAGGCTTTGTTTACTGGTTTTGTGATGGCTCTTTGTCCTGTCCCAAGGGGACCTTCCTACCGGAATATGGAACAATCTGCATAAAGGATGCCTACATCCTGCAAGGACTGGTCCATCCCCACTCCAGTCAAGCCACCAAGGTAGAAGCCCTCCATGTGGTATTAGAGTTCAAGCCTTTAGATTCCCTTTGGCCATTTTACACAAATTCCCAATGGACTGTAAATACAGCAATTGATTGGCTCCCCGTATGGATAAATAGAGACTGCAAAACAAATGATGGAAAGATAGCTGTCCATGCAGACAAGTTGCAGGTGGTTGAGCAGCTGATACTGGAAAGGACATCCCCCCCACACTTGGGTCACCTTTGTCAAAGGACATCAGAAGGGAGATATTGAAGAGGTGCTGTGGAATAACCAAGCAGATGCTTTGGCAAAAGAGGCCACACTGTTCCCTGAACCAGAGACCTCAGTAGATCCCATTAATGTCAAACCCAAAGAGATTCTGGTGCCCCCTACCATGGACGGCACAGCTCTGGAAGGAAGACTAAGAAATCATTAAAAATGATACAAGCAGGAAAAGACCCCTCAGGAAGACATAAAATAGAACAAGAGGAGGGAGTCTGGTGGGCTATCAATGAGGAAGGAAATCCCAGCTGGATTGTCCCTTGAGAAATTCACGGCAACTTGATCCAGTTTGTCCATGAACTAGTACATCGGGGAAGACAGGCCACCTATGAGAAAGTTAAGGAGACTGGGTGGTGGCCTCAGATGCACTGAAAGGTTTCCCAATGAGTAGATAATTGCTTATCCTGCATCATGGTTAACATGGATCAAAGTAGCCCTAAGGCCCAGATCCTACATCAGCTCATTGAAGGTCCATGGGTTCATCTCCAGATAGACTTCATAGGCCCCTACCAACCACTCCCAGGTAAAACCATCATTGATCAGTTCAGTAAATGGATAGAAGCATTCCTCTCTAAGGACAATACAGTCATCACCACAGTCAAAATCATGTTGGTAGAGTATACCATTTACATTAGACTATGACTCCAGAAGTCACTTCTCAGGGAAATGATGCAAGAACTGTGTAAAGCATTAAGAATAAGACAGAGGTTTTACATAGTCCATCATACACAGAGTTTGGGCCAAATTAAGAGGACTAACTGGACTCTCAAGGAAGCCTTGTGAAAGGTGGTGCACTCCTCAGGAAAGGACTGGGATGCCAAGCTACCCATTATCCTCATGGCCCTCAGAGGGATCATTGCTTCACATGGATTCACACCCCACCAAGTCATGACAGGCAGGAAAATGCTAATGTCAGAGGTGTTTTGGTTAGACACCTTGCTTCCTTTGGATTTGGAATCCATGGCCTTAAACCAGGAGTGGGTTTTGTCTTTAGTCCAGAGCATTAGCCAAATTCATTACCAAGTAGCTGAAAAGCTTGGAAAGAACATGCAGACAATGGACCACAGGCTAGGGTGGGTCTGGAATCCTCAACAGTGGAAAAAAGATCAACTGGTGCTTTACAGAAACTTCTTCCAAAACAGACATGCTTTGTAAGCAAAATGGATGGGTCCATTAAAACCACTGAGAGAGTGTTTCCTGCAATGTACCAGGTTTGCATTCCTCACAAACATGGAGATAAGTTTAAATACTTCTACTCCTCTCAGCTCAAAGAATGGAAGGGAAGACTTGTTCTAGTGAAGCCTGTGACATTTGATTGGCCCAAACTGCCCATAGTTGATCTCTCAGAGACTTTTGTGGTTCCAGAGAGAAGGTACTCACAGCCAGACAAACTGACTCAAGATTCACTCTCTGTTTCCCTACAGCAACAAGAGATGGCACAGTATCTTTGCAGATTGATGATGTGCATTTTGATGTGTGGGACCTTAAGAGCCATCCTGCCAATTTACCTGATTCAGTTTAATACTAGTTGGGAATAAAACATCCAAGAGAACTGTCATTGATATTTACAAGATCCTTGACACCATGGAAGAAACCTGTAAATGGTACGATAAAAGACTTCCACTTAGAGTAATCACAAGACTCCTCATAACTGCTGGAAACACAATCATTTCTAGAGTTATCATGCTTAGTCCCCAAGGACACAAATGGGTAGAAGCCATGCTGGAAACCTCCCTTTAACCCCTGGAGTGTGGAGCCATAATCAGTATGAGCCACACCATAGTTGGGTCCCTCCATCCTTCCACACCACTCTTACTTTAGATCAATCTTGTCCTACATGGACATGGAAAAACAGGCTGTTTATTTGTGCTAATATCACCCAGATGCCTGCAAACTGTGACATCACATGCCACAGAATGGGTTATCCCTATATTCCCATGTATCCCCCAGAGGTTCTTAAGGAACTGACTCTGTACTTAGGAAACATAGTCATCCGGCAAGGTCTCTCCTCCTTTGCCTATTCAGAAGCACAATGATTTCTAACCACTATTATCCTTAACCTGACCACAATAAATCTGGCAAAGATGATTTCTGTTTGCAGCTCATATTTAAAGCCACTTGGGCTCAATGGGAACAACTAGAAAAAATGATGGCAATCAATAGCACACCCATTGCTCAGAACTTAATGAGACAGCATGGGCGCTTTACTGGGAGGAACTGGGACAGATGGAGCTATTTTAAATACAATAGACTCCAAGGTTATAGGAAATAAATTGGGATTAATTGGATCAAAAACAAAAGATATGGGAGTTTCCATTGTGGCAAGACTCATCAATGTAGCACAAGGGATGAATTTAATTGGTCACATCATGCCACAGTGGGTGGGCATGGAGAGAGAAGTAATTCTATATCTGGGACAATCCTTTACAAAACAACATTTATAATTTGTCTAGTGCCATACAATGTACTCAAATTGTTTTTGCCTCACAGCTAGTGCAAGCCACCTTAATGTAATTGATACACCCTGAAGTCTGGGTTATTTAGAGACAGATACCCAGACTCTCTAGAATACCCCACAGGTTTGAT
This sequence comes from Phrynosoma platyrhinos, assembly GCA_020142125.1. Taxonomy (NCBI): domain Eukaryota; kingdom Metazoa; phylum Chordata; class Lepidosauria; order Squamata; family Phrynosomatidae; genus Phrynosoma; species Phrynosoma platyrhinos. The sequence goes on from JAIPUX010001232.1 coordinate 39,580,073, forward strand.
GAGAGTGGCAGGAGCCCACTGGTCTAACACGACCCTAAAGGTGGAATATATCATGAATGGGTGTGGAATCCCCAAGTGGTTCACCCAGTCTCACATCTGGGAATGCCGTTAGCTGAGTCAAATGCCACAATCATCCCTGATAAGCTATTTCATTGGACAAATGGGTTACATTGTTGGGATTTGTAACCTGAGTTTAAACGTCCAGCTGTGGGAAAGTGACAAAGGGTACTATGGGTCACTTTACAGCTTGCTAACTGGGAAAGTTGTTTGCAGCTGGCACTCAAAACATCTGAGCAGTTTCCAAGGTCAGGATGTGCCACAGAGCACATAGACCAAGTGTAAATATATTGTGTCATCATGTTTGGGGGACAATAATTCAAGTGACACAGGAAGAAGTCACAGGAAAAGGTTGGACTTAGAGGACGCATGGACAGTGTCTATAAAAAAACTGGAGACTCAGCATGTGAGATTTATAGACCACGACTATGGCAATTTGAACACACACAATTATAGTGATTGGATTGGAGACCAGATGCAGTAGCGCTTGGCCAGTGGCAGACCAATCAAGGTCTCCTAACCATGAATGTGAAACAGTTTGCTTTATGTCTTGTGCAATTTTGAAAATCTGTTTTGCTCTTAGGTCAACAGTGAGTTTAGTCTGAGCCTCTTCTATCTCTATTTTCTGTACAGCCTTACTCAAATTACTGAGTAGGCATAACCATTTAGTCACACTGAGTTCATCTTCAAGGTGGAACCTCTAGATTGTACTGGAATCCACAGCATAGTCCTTGATCATATCATGTAGGAAAAATTCTTTGTCAAAGCAATCAATTAAAAGCAATCTGCTGAAGCAAGTATCCCAGGCTTCGTACAGGGGATACATATCATCCTCAGAGAATCCAGCCCCTCTTTGCAAGCCACTCCTGCGGCCAAGGAAAAAAGGAGAGACCCACTCCTTCCAGGAATAATTCTATTCTTTAAACTGTTAGGGGAGGTTGGGGGAGTTTTGGCTTTTCCTTCCACCACCCAATGGAGAAAATTATCAGCCTTGGAGATAGTGCTCTGTGCAGAAGCCAAAAAAGTATTTTCAAATTTTACATGAGAGGTTTGTGCCCATTGGTGAGATATTGCATGAAGCACTGTCAACCAGCAAATACTGGAAAAATCTGGCTACAAGATCCCCCTAGAAATGATGAACCACTCTCAAGTCTTGTTGTGTTAATGCATTTTAACCTGTAGTGTGATTGTGAATTAATGAATTCCAGCAACATTCCAAGTCCAACTAAACAGGGTTCACTCATGGAGATAGATTCCCAGAGCTCTGGTTCAGACTCCTCAATTCAAATTTCCAAAATGCTGGCAAAGATCATTCAGAAACCCTTCCTGCCTTATGCTCACTCATTGTGGAAGTTTCCAAAGGGGGGAATTTGTTACGAGTACTGGAAGTCTTTTCTTTTGATATAAAATGTGGTGAATGTTGCCCCTTTATGATCCTAAATGTACCTACAGATGCCCGTCATGATCCTTAGAGTGAGAGACCACATAGGCAGTTTAGGAAGTTGTGATAAGGAAGATTCACACATATTTCTCAAGAAGGCTAGATAATCAATCTCAGGTTGTTTGGCATCCCAGCCAGAGAAGGCCCATTTACAACCTCTATTATCACTTGAAAGATTTCTATCTTGAGAGCCTGTTCCTATGCAGATTCAGACCTTTGATATAGGACACCTAGTCTTTGCCCCAGGCTAGTTTTGCACTATATAAGATCCCCAAATTCCTTTGTTCCCTGGGCTAGTTTGGATTTTAGGTTGACTCCAGGTCACTCTGAATTCCACTAGTTCCAACCCAACACTGCCACAATCCTAATGTCCTGGAGTCACTGGGTCCCACATCCCCACTATCAGACTTCAAGGAGCAACCATGTCAATGGTAATTATCACCATTAGTGAAGCCTCTAAATCTATTTCAACCTTTTTATTTCCTAGCTCTTGAATGTGTGTATGTGCATTTGGTGTATGTTTTTCCCTTAATAAATTACAATTGATTAGAGAATTCTGCAATCCTTTATCTCCCTACCTCTGTAAAAATTGGGAAGATCCCAGGGCTTCTTGTAACTCAGGGGGGAAGCAGACGGCTTAAAGAGCCATTTGGGGGGCAGGAAAGGGAGGGGCAGCCGCACAGTGGGTGCCTCAACCCCTTCCCCAGGTTGTCCTCAGAGCAGCCAGCCCTCCACACTCCAAGGAGGACCTCCCACTGCAGCGTCCATACACACTGCAGCGGAAGAGTCGCCGAGGGTGCACCGCCAGCCTTTTGCGGCACACCTTCGGCAACTTGTAAAAGGAGCACCAATTTAGCACTCCTTCCAGGGGCGGTGAAGCTGTGCTGTGGGGCTGAGGTGTGGGCCCTGCGGCGCAGCTTCCCGGGGCAGCCCATGGCCGCCCGTCTGCTTAGCCCCTCAGTCCATTTTATTGAGCTAATTAATATTCCCCTCATACTCTAGTTACACTCCCTGAATCTATTATTTTGCAATTTGCTACATTTGATCTCCTCAAAAGGCACAACTATCACTGAAAATAATATACATTTCTGTCAGGGTTTTTTAAAAACAAAAAAAGATTTTCCCTTAAAAGAAATGAAGCTTTAAAGATGCATGACACAAACTCTTGTCTTCCTATTTTTGTTTGGCTGAATTTCTTCCTAAGGAGCATGTATGTCTGCAAGTCTAATGTAATTTGACAGGGAAAAGGTTGCAGCTGTTTGTTGATTTGCAAGATAGTCAAAGGGAGCCATGGTGATTTGTATTTCCAAACTCTGATTCTCTCAAATTTCATGGCTTCTGAAGTTGTCTGAGGAGTAATATGCTGTTTTCCAAATCTATTTTCTAAAATTTGGATCTAACCCCAAAGTTGTGGTGGATTATTCCACTGTAGTTTATGTATATCTAACATTTATAGTCAAGCATGTCTAATGCTGTACCAATATAAAAAACATATTTTTACATCAGTTTCACCATTCAGTGAGGCTAGAATGCTATGTACACTATCACTGAATGCAATGGGATTTACTTACTCCTGAGTAAATATGTACAGAGTGGCAAGTAAACCTCACTAACATGCTTCATTAGTTTCAGAGTATGGTTAATTTTCCGTTTGTGACTGTAATTCACTTCTGCAAGCCAGCCCTGTGAATGGATTAGTAGATATGTAATGTGCATATAATGGTTTACACCAACTTTGGGGCATTTTAAACCAAAGTGACAGCAATCACATGATGATGGTGCAGGCCTAATAAAGCCCAGAAGGGTTGGAATGGTTTTTACATACTTCTGGGTGTGCATGCTTTCTCTAGGAGCCAGGATAAAATCAACTAGACATAAACACCAACATATGGCCTCAGAAACTTTCTAATGTGAATTTTTTCCCTGCTAACCTGGTATTGTACTGGACTCTCTTAAGAGCCAAATGACTATCGGACTTACAACACATGTTCTAATGGGGGGGGCATTCTGTTCTTCAGGAGTTTGTGCCTACAACTTCCACCAGGTTATTCAGAATGTCAAGTGATAAGGGGTCATGGGAATTGTATTCCAAAGCATTGAGAGAGTCAAGGGTTTTCTCACTCCTATTCTAAAATCATATGCATCCCATAGGCATAGACACCAGCATTATTGTCTGACAAAAAGTAGAATGCTGGGGAAATTTATATTCCCTAATAGAAAAGAAACATGAAGTCTGTATCACATAATATATATGCAAGTTGTTTGCTAAAAACATATATATACACTGATAAGTTGCCTGTAACTAATTCCTTTTGCAATAATGAAGGTATGATACATTATGGACATTATCACACGTGGGCCAGTTTCGTTGTTAAAGAGATAA
>JAIPUX010001232.1:39594361-39605220 GCA_020142125.1 Phrynosoma platyrhinos
CCATCTCTGCCATCGCCTCTGCCGCACGCTTGCATTTGAGGACAAGAGGAATACCATTACCACCTATGGGACTGGGAATTGAGGAACAGGTAAGGGTGAAAGGAAGGTAGAGATGGGCATGAAGGACCATGGCAGGGGCCCAAAACTTACCAGGAGGATGGTGATCTTGCCACATTGGGCGGCTAACCCCCCCCCCCCGAGGTTGCGCAGCTGGTCAAAAAAAGGTGGCCTTTTTCTCAATGTGGGGTACTCCCCATAATCCTTGAGGGCTTCAAGGAAGACCCCCTTCAGTGCCTTGAACTTAGTCCAGCACTATTGAGTGGTCCTCCTGAAGCCCTACTGGTGGAGGGCCTGGGAGGCCTGGGAAACATACCCCTGGTTGGGCCTGTTTGTGCTGCCATGACCCTTCTTGCAGCTGGCTGTGGTGTGAGGGCATGAAGGAGAATGCCCACCTCCTCGTCTCTCCAATATGTGATGCGGATGAGCACTCTCCTCCTGGCCACCATCGTCACTCTGGGGACCTGCGGAGGTCTGCAGGGTCATTTATGGGCAATTGTTCCTGGGGCAGATGGCCTTACCTTGTTCCTAGCCAATGGAGGCCCCCAGAAGAGCAGTTTGTATGTAGCCCCCAATGGTTGCCCTCTGGGCTACCAATTGTTACAATCAAATGGGCCTTTAGGAAAGCTGACTGTTGGGAATTTTGCAATATTGTCAGAGATTACCGTTGGTGGTTTTTGCACTGTATCTTTCTTTTGCCAGGAAATCTGGCACCAGGTGACCCTCCCATGCCCTTTTGTATGTGTGTTTCTATGTGTCTGTGTGTGACTCCCTAGACTCATGATCAAGGATAACTACATAAGAGCATGAATGCTGGCCATACACAGAGTGTGGATGATAGGAGATGTTTATTGAGGTGCTTATTGTCATGGAATAGTACAGTAGTGGCCTACATAAATGCTGGCCATACACAGAGTGTGGATGATAGGAGATGTTTGTTGAGGTGCTTATTATCATGGCATAGTACAGTAGTGCCCTACATAAATGCTAGCCATACACAGAGTGTGGATGATAGGAGATGTTTGTTGAGGTGCTTATTATCATGGCATAGTACAGTCATGCCCTATATAAAGGCCCTACATAATTCCCTACCATACAGAGTGTGGATAATAGGATATGTTTATTGGGGTGCTTATTATCATGGCCTAGTACAGTAGTGCCCTAGGCTCACAGATGGAGGAGAGGGGATATTTCAGATCCTCCTGGTCTCAAAGAACTCTGCCAGGGCCTTCCTCACAGCCTCCCCTTCTCTCTGCTTCACAACATCATTGTTCTCCATGGGTGCCCCCAGGGTGGGCAACACAAAGCAGCGCCTGTAGCACCATCCCTCATCCAGGACTCTTCCCTTCTTCTTGCAGATGTTGTGGAGGATGACACATGAGGCAATGATAGGGACAACATTCTCCTCTGTCACAAGGAGTGTGCCAGTGAGGCCCTCCACCGAACCTTCAGCCATCCAAAGGCCCTTCCACCACATTCCTGGCACGATTCAGCTTCGTATTGAATCCTTTCTGCCTGGCATTGGTGATGCCCTGGTAGGGCTTCATGAGTCACTTGTAGGTGGGGTAAGCACTGTCAGCGAGCAGGAGGGGGCTGATCTGCTGGCCCCTCAGGGTGACGGTGGGGTTCCCCGGCATATAGATGCCAGCCTCCATGACCTGAAAGATTATGGAATTCCTTGCCACCCTCACATCATGAGCCGCAGCAGACCAGCCCAATTCCAAATCAAGAAACCATCCTCAATGATCCGTGGTCCCCTGGAGGACAACAGAGTAGCTGTCTTTTCAGTTGACAAACTTGTTCCTCCTCCCCAAGGGTGGTACGATCATGCAATGGCACCCGTCTACTTGAGGGAAGCCAAGGTCAGCAAATCCTTGCATGATATGTGGGTGAAAAGAAGAGGAAGAAGCAGAGGATGAATGACAAAAATCAGGGCACTTACCAACTCATGACGGTTTTTGTGTACGTGCACAGGGTCAATGAACCTAGCATCCTAATGTATACAGTGACAGCTATATTGAATTCCGGGTTATGACGTTTTTCACATACGTGCGCAGGTTCAACAACCCTAGCAACCCAATGTATACTGTAAAACCCATACTGTATGCCAGTTGATGGGTTTTGCTGTCCGTGCACAAGTTCAATGACCCTAGCAGCCTAATATGACAGCTATACTGTATGCCAGGTCATAACATTTTTTACGTACATGTGCAGATTCAACAACCCTAGCAGCCTATTCTATACAGTGACAGGCATACTATGTGTGCCAGATCATGAGGTTTTTTGCACCAGAGGATGAAAGAGACAGGTGTATGCAAATGTCCTTACCTGAGTGGCATTCCCCAGCTACACGGTCCATGTCAACTGCAGCTTCTCCATTGCTGAAGACGAAGTCCTCCGACACTTCCCCCAGAGTGATAAGGCCAATCCCAAACTGCTCTGATGCCTACTTGTAGCTGGTCTTGTGGGCAAGGACCCAGATGGTCATGGCAACCCTCTTCTCCATCAGGGTGGCTTTCCTCATCATAGTGTCATACCTCTCCATTTCTGGACACAATATTTCAATTATCTTGTGAAAGAGGGCATGGGGCATTTGGAAGAACATGCTCCATTGCTCATCGGACCAGATGTATGTGACGAACTTGTCCCACCAGTCGATGCTTCTAGGGAACATCCACCAGCGGTGCAGGGCTCTCTCAGGTGGAATCAGAGTGGCAGCAGTGGCAGTACACCGTGCAATGCTTGTTGTGACACCCACTCTACCAGCTGTCACTTCTGAGTCCTCCAAGTCATCACTGGAGTCTTGTGTGCATGGAGCTGCTGCAGGGACCATGGTGGACACTCTTGTGGCCATGCATTGCAGGGTGAATACCAGTGTGGACCACTCAGGCACTGTGGCATCCATGATTTCTCTACTTTGCAAAGTGTGCAGGTGCATAGCAATGCCAACATTGCTGTTAAAGGGGCCATGTTGTCCTGGCGCACGTGAACATGTGCCGAAGAGACAGTGAAAAAAAATTAAAGCTGCCGCTGCAGGCCCATGCGGTTACTCCATTCCCATTTAGGGAAATCTTGGAGTCGGCAGTGCAGGTGATAAGGCTTCATTGCAGCCTCGGAAAAGCTTGGAAATGTCAGCTAGCTGCTTCCCCATCATCAGGGGAACAGAGTCTTATTTGTAAGTGGCTGATACCTCATATGTGGGTATGAGGCTGGGTGGATTCTGTCAGCAAATTCCAACAATTATTATTACTCACACAAAATTCTTCAAATCTGGCAATGGAGGTAGGGTGTACACACAGTCTGAAAATTGGGTTGGCAAATTTCCATACCTGATGCTTTTGCAAGAAAGTGTGAGCCCTCTTACCTATTTAACTATTTAACAGATGTATAGTGATTGGGAAAGCCCTTTGAAACAAATCTTAGTTTTCTATAGCTTTGCTATTCTCAAATTATTTTTCCTTGTCCACAAAAATAAGCAGACAGAGAAAATAGATAAATAAATAAATAAATAAATACAATATAAAGAGGCATATGGGGAAAGGATTTGGTTATAGATTTTTAGCTATCAAAAGAGTCCAGAATTCTCTTGAGAAATGCTAAATCAGTGGTTGTTTGGAACCTCACCCCAGTTTAATTACTGAGAAAGCATGATTTCTGTCTCAGTATCATCAATACAAAATGTGCTCACCAGAGATAAAAACAGGACAAGCATGCCCAGTATTAGTAATGATGCTTCTTTCAAACTTCATTTAGATGCCTGAAGAAGCTATTGGCTATTTGCAGGTACAATATATAATGGACCTTTGGTACTCACTGAGATTTGGTTCCAGGACCCTTCATGGATACCAAAATCCATGGATGCTCAAGTCTCATTAAATACAATGGTGTAGTAAAATGGTGTCCCTTATATAAAATGGCAAAATCAATGTTTACTTTTTGGATTTTTTTTTAGTAATTCCAAGTTGTGCATGGTTGACTCTCTATGGATTAAAAAAAAGGTCCGTGGATACAGAGGGCTGACTATATATCTGAGGGCTTTGCAGACAGGCGGCTATAGGCCACCCTAAGAAGCCGTGGATTGGGGCTGAGGCTGCTGCACGACTCGACACCGATTCACTCTTTTTCCAGCCCTGGAAGGAGCGCTAAAATAGCACTCCTTTTGCAAGGCATGGAAAGGGTGCCGCAAGAGGCATCACACACCTCTTCAGCGTCTCTTCCAGCTCAGCGTGTCTGGACGCTGAGCCAGAAGGACGTAATTGGAGCGTCCATCATGGGCAATGACGGGCGCTCCAATTACGTCCTCAGGAAAGGGTTGGGGCACCCAGCGTGATGCTGACCTTCTCCTTCCTTGCCTCCAAGATTCCACAAAGCACCATCTGCAAAGGGGGTGAGCGTTCTTATCTTTGAGCATAGGAAGCTCGCTTGTGGCTAACAGGGTTACCACCATTTAATTTTTCATTAACCATGAATTTATCTGGTGTGTTGTTTTTTGTTCAATCAACAGCATACTGGGATAAAGTCTTTCAAAGAAAGACATTATAACAGGACATGCAAATGTTGGTAAAATTGCCCCATTATGCTTTGCCATCTGAACAATACAGAAAATAATACCCTTCCATCAAAATCAAGGAACATATTAACACAGAACATTCAAGTTCTTTTGCCACTTAAGGCAATTTTTACAATTTTACAATTTTCTTGAGGAAAGAAGAAACAATGGAATCTCATAGACATGTTGTGCAAGAGACATGCCTGCTTGTGCAGATGAAAAAAGAGACAAATTCAGCTTACTAGGAAGATGCCTCCCCCAAACTAAATTGGTGAAAGAATCACTTACCATTGCATTTCCATATTCTGAGAAAGTAGTTTCCTACTTGATGAAGTGGATTGGAGATCTTGAAGATGTTAGTCTTTAAGGTTCTGCATGATTCTCTGTTTTTTCAGCTGCAAAAGACAAACACAACTACCACTATGGAAGTTGTTAACATTGTACTTATAATTGTTTTTTTTTTTTTTTAAATCCTTAATGTTCTTCTTTTCAAAATAATGGAAGTTACTTTGAAAAATCTGACTGCTGGAAGTCCCTGTTCTGTAATACACAATACAGCCATGATGTCCATCTTATCATTACCTGAACTCTTGCAATAAAGCATGAGGAGGTAACATAAACCATGTCATATTGTTTAAATCACAGCCACATAAAAAGACAAGTAACTAAAAAGTTAGAGTTACACCACCAAACAAGTGAAGCTATTTCTCATTGCATTACAGTCACAAAGTAACTTAGGTATTCCTTTGTTATCAAGTAAAAGTATTTAAAAGAATGAATGATTTGTAACTACAGTTGTCCCTCCCGATTTGCAGGGGATCCATTCGGGACACACACACCTCTGTGAATTGGAAAAAAAATGCAAATATTCAAAGCCCATTGGTTAAATGGGATCCTGGGCTCATGCCATTTTGTTCCTTCCCACTTGCTGTCCACAAATGAATGAGACCATGGACTCTAAGTCTGCAAACAGGGAGGGACAAGTGTGGTTCTTTGCAAACTCTATAAATTTTACAATGATCAATGGGGCTTTGAATTGGGTGTTTCCAGCTGTAATTTAAACAACCAACCTTGCTTTAATCTCTCATGTTGGGAATGTCTAACAATCTACCCTTTTCCATAACAGTCATAACTATTATTGTGACAGAGACTGTAAAGTCACCTTTGTTTGATTTAACTGACCTTTATATGTTCTTGTTGTTTCCATATTAATGAGATGCTAGTACCTCAAGTACATTTTTGTTCACTGGTTTGGAAAGGAGGATGACATTCTAATAAACTCTGTGTTTTATTTCCATTGCTCAATTTCTTCATGAAGGAAAATAATGGAATCTCATGGACATGTTCCACAACTGACATTGCTAACCTCTTTCGGAGTTGCCATGACCAGTCATCTGAATTTGTATGTGAGATACATTTTTCAGCAGATCAAAAAATAGGCAAATTCATCCTACTGGGAAAACAAGCTACTGGAAGAATCAGTATAAAGGAAACAAAAACAAAAACAGGTTAACTGAATGGAAACTATAGAGAAACATCTAGGTTAAATATGAAATTATGTCAGAAAGGGCCATCTTGAATTAGAAAATGGGGAATATGAACTGCTGAATCAATTTTAAATTTACAACCCATGACATCAGCCTATGTAGAAATTCAGGTACTGCACAGATAAAATAGCAAAAATCACTCTAAAGTTCTTTTCTTCTAATTCTCCATCAATAATTCATCTGTGCAGAGGAAAAGGTATGAATGGGGTTATAGGAAGTGTATACAAATTCCTCAGTCCTGGACTGATCAGGCATAGAGTGCATGTTCAGATTCCCATGCCTAGCACTAAGCTGGTCTCTTTGCATAAAGGCATTGATTGGACTTCTCTGGGGGAAGTCAACACCATAAGATCTTTTTAAAGAAAAATATGGAAAGAAGTTGTTTATTTTCTTGCATTTATGGTAGATTGTGCCTTAAATATTTTATGTACCCAAACAAATTGGCATGTGAAGTTTTGCAACAGATTACTGAATTGATATTTCTGTCCTGGCTAATACTGTATAAAACACAAAATTGAGTAAGAAATGAATTGATACCTAAGAAAAACCTAAGGCCAGATAAATAATCTCCTTTTTTGCTGTCAGCAAAAGGAAAGAAACAATGCTATTGCTATTGCTACAAGTTCACTGAGAAGATATATTATCTATTATTCTGTATTATAAATCATCAACATTCTAATGTGTGTAAACAGTTACACAGAGTGTGTGACAGGGATAGTTAATGGCATGCAAATATTCAAGCAGATGCCATGACAAGGATAGTTAATACTATGTAAGCAATCAAGAAGAAATAGTCAAAGTATCTTATTCAATATATTTTTGAAAATCAGTTACATTCCCTTCTGCTATAGCAAGTCTGTACGACTTGTGACCTAGGACTTTATCACACAGGAGGCAAGCATCCTCCTCCCATGAATAAAGTACATTTAATCCCATCAATATCCCACAATAGCAGGATGATTTTTCAGATGACATCCCCCAACATTGCCATTATGGGGACGTTATCCCATGAATAAAAAGCAGCATGATTTTGCCACTTTATTCACAGGATAGTATCCCAGTAATGGTGATATTTGGGGACGTCATCTGAAAATCATCACACTCTTGCAGGATATTGATGAGATTAAATGTACTTTATTCATGGGATTGCTGCCATGTGATAAAGTCCTCAAATGCACACATCCTGCACACATTCTAAGGCATTTGACAACACAGCTTTACACAAATACTGCTAGATGGTACACAGATGGTACTTAAACCAGAGACAAGGAAGCTCTAGGTCTCTAAGGGACATTATTCTGGAACTAGGCCCTTCAGGGGAATACCATATGGAACTGGAAGCAATTGGAAAGTCACTTCTATTGTGTTGTTGTTTTAAACAACCCTACTTCCACCTTAATAAGTATATAAACCCTTGATCATTTTGTCCTCACATGCAAGGATGAATAGTTATGCTAGTTTCTTCCTACTACAATAATAATAATAATAATAATAATAATAATATTCCTCCTCAGAATTCTTCCCATATCAAAATATCATGCAGTATTATGGAAGACAGAGCCAGTGTAGTGTAGTGGTTTAAGCTTTAGACTACAACTCTGGAGATCAGTGTTCAATTCCCTGCTCAGGCATAAAAAACCCACTGGGTGACCTTCGACAAGTCACATACTCCCAGCCTCAGAGGATGGCAATGGCAACCCCCCTCAGAAGAAATTTGCCAAAAAACAAACAAACCCTATGATAGATTCGCCTTAGGGTTGCCATAAATCAAAAATGACTTGGAGGCACACAACAACAATTGTGGAGGAATTATTCTTTGCACACGTACACTAAACACTACACACACAAACATTTATAAGACCACATGTTTTTCTCTGCAGAACAATCCTCTGCAAAAATTCAGGACATTTGAATATAATCTGAAAAAAATGTGCAAAATTCTCCTTCATCTATTATTCTTCTTTATGGTATTTCCTGACTGTCAGAAAACCAATTTTTTAGTCAAATAATTATGAATATTACTGCAATTCTTAGACTTTAATGGGCAAAATATTGTTTTGCAAAGTAAGATGCATATATGCGAGGTGCAAATCAAATAGAGTGGGACCTCAGTATCTGCGGACTTGCCATTCATGGACAGCAAGCCCACATCATCCCCAACGGCAGCACGTGCATGCAGTCATGCTGCCATTAGGGACAATGAGACTGAAGTTCTCCTTCCTTCCTTCCTTCCTTCCTTCCTTCCTTCCTTCCTTCCTTCCTTCCTTCCTTCCTTCCTTCTTCTCTCCCCCCTCTCCTTCAGAGGCTTCTGGCTTCAGGTGTGGTTCAGAGGCAGAGGCCAGAGCCCTGTTGGAGTTGGAGCTGGAGCCAGAGCTGGCACTGGTGCTGGAGCTTGAGTCTCAGAGCCCCCCTCCCCCAGGCCCAACACCCAGGATGGAACCTCCAAGCTCTGAGACCCAAGCTCTGACTTAGGCTCCCTTCAGCCAATGGACTCCTGCCTCTGCCCCCAAAGCCAAGCCTGGGGCAGAAGCCTTGGAGGGGGAGGGAGAGAGGACTTCAGTCCCATTGTCCCCAAAGGCAGCACGGCAGCATGGCTGTGCCATCATTCAGATCAATAGGACTTGAGCATCCACAAATTTTGATATATGTGTGGGGGGGGATCTGGAGTGGATCCTCCATAGATACCAAGGGCCACTGTACCTTTTTTTTCTTGTTACTTATTTATATAGTACTACTATGCTATTGTTCTTAGGAATTTAAAAGTAAGTATAACGTAGCAGCACAAATTCTTCAAATAGGGTGAGTAGCATTGAGTTGACTATTGCCATGTAATCAAATCTTTTCAAAATCATTACAGATAATGTCACAGTGAATTTGAATTTCATATCTTGCTTCATTTTTACAAAAATGTAGCATTTATACATTACTCCTGCTAGGATTGCATCAATGGGACACAATCTATAAAAGCAAAACAGTTGACATTAAAATTCTGTGTAATGGGATTTGGCATTTCTTTCATCTTAACAAATGAGGTCAAGATTTTGTCAGGATATTCTGTCTTTGATAATTTAATTTTGACAAGCCCCAGTACTTCTAAAAGATTTCTCATATTTTTTTTAAAAGCAGATTAGTTTAGACTTAATTAAATGATCATGTTCAATCCTTTATAATCCCTCCTTTCCAGTCCTTTGATCATAAAACTAAGTATATGAGCTAAGAGTTGTGTGATTTATTAATTTTTGGGTAGCTCAATTTGGTCTCTGTTTACACGCTAATAGCATATAAAGAAATAATCATTATATTAACTTGGGACACTTTGTGATTAATGTATTATTAGTATACAGATACAAGCTCTTTATTAAAGTGAGCAATAAATTTCCCCTTTTCACTGAGAAAAATATTCAGTACTGAAGTCAGCATTTGTCCATATTTTTCTCTGCTTACACCTGTACTTCCCCTCTCCTTCGCTACTTCCTCATTGCCTTTTTTTAGTTCCATGAAAGGAGAAAAATGTCCTGTTTTTCTCCTTGTACAGCACCCAGTGCTGATGCTTTCAGTGCCATCTTACTGTAAGTTGCCTTCATGTACTGAGAACAGCTCTGCTAACACCCACCTCCACCTCCACAACACATTACTATATAAAAGAATGAGGTCTATATTAAAAAAGGGTCGGGACATTTTCATTTTCCTTAAGTATATGTTAATAAAATCACTTCTAATGGAAAGCATAACAGTCCAGCAGTTACAGAACTTTTTATCTGCTTAAATCTCTACATCTATGTTGCCCTTCTTTTTCTGCTTTCCCCAGCTCATCTTTCCTCCAGCCTCTGCAACTAGATTTCTTCTTTCCTTTTTTCTGTTTCCTCTTCCTTTCTTTGCTCCTGGGCTCAGATCCTCAAATCTGAGTCCAGCATGCTAAACAGGCCTCAGTTTATCAGAAAGAATGAAGTGCAGCAGGAAGGGACTATTTTCAAGAAATAGAAAGACTAGAAAGATTCCCGTTCTGTTTTTTCCCCAATTTTTGATTTTGAAAAGAATTCAAAAAGTGCTTTGTAAATAAACCCAGTGCTCAATAAAAAGTAAAATGGTTACATTTCAAAGGCTAAAGTCCAAAGTATGCTTACCATAGGAGTATGTCGTATTGAGATCTTAACTTCTGAGTAAACATATTTAGAGTTTATTTACTATATATTCAAATATTTATGTAATTATTCATTTATATTCCACCCTACATCATAAAATCTTTGGATGACTTCCCAAAACACTAGTTTATATTATTTAAAATAATTCAATATTAAAAACTTTAACATAATTTAAACATTATAAAATAAAATCTAATAATTAAAAAAAATCAGTTTAAAATTGGGGCTAAGAATTAATAAGGTAACTTTTTTCTCCCTGTGGTAAGAAAATTCTCAAAAACTGATTTTCATAACTATTCACAGCTCAGGATTCATTCTGTAAAAAAGCTAGACACAAGATAGCAGGAATTTCAAAGAAAACAGCATTTCTTTCTGCAGAAATGTTTTCTGCATAGAAAATCTTGCATTCTGCACAAAAAACTACTTTTCTCCTCAGAAAATGGCATCTATGTGCAGAAAATGCATGTGCAAAACAAACAAAAAACATATGAGGGCGTATCGTAAAGTAATAATTACCACCTGGAAGTTATTATGCTATATTGATGAAATTTTGTCAGTGTCATC
>JAIPUX010001232.1:39625202-39649917 GCA_020142125.1 Phrynosoma platyrhinos
GGGGGGAATGGGGGTATCCTCAAATAAGGTAGAAAGATGCATTCAAAACACTAGGTTTACTCAATGGAAAATAACAGAGAAGTAAATCTAGAATTGATTTCCACAAAACCATGTTTATATCTTCTGTCAGGCTATCAGATCTACATTGAGGGGGGATGCAGACCAGGGCATCCAGGACGCCCTGGGACAGTGTGCTGCTGGAGCAAGGCAGCCGCACCACGGCGCACCGGCTGCGTCCCTGAAAGGAGTGCAAAAATAGTGCTCCTTTCAGAAGTCAGGGAAAGTGCGCCTTAAACGCGTAGGGCGCACTTTCCCTGACTTTTCTGCCGCAGCGTGTGAGGACACTGCGGCGGGAGGTTGCCCTGGGAGCGCCGGCCGTGCGGAGGGCCGGCAGCTCTGAGGGCGACCTTGGGAGGAGGAAGGGGCGCCGCGCGCACGGCTGCCCCTCCTCTTCCCTGCCTCCAAGACGGTTCAATAAGCCGTCTGCCGAGGCTGTAAGATCCCCGGGGGACATTTACTTCAACTGACCAGGACTAGACTGGCAACTGTCACCCAGAAGAGTTTGCTGTTGGCTTCTGCTAGCCTGTGGAATCATCTGCCAGGAGAGATTTGACAGCTAAACATGCTGTCTGAATTTAAAGCAGTATTAAGACTTATTGTTATCTTTTCTAGCAGGCTTACCCAGTTGATTTTAATCCATGAATTTTAAATTGGAATATATTTAATTTTATGTTTGAATGATTTTAATGTGTAATATCTATCTTGAGCCTATGTTTTTATGGTTTAATCTATGTGTTGAATGGTTACATGGGTTTACAATATACAATATAAAAAATACAATATATAAATATTGTATTTTAATCTGTGTTGTATCCCACTTTGAGTCTTGGGGATAGGCGGGTAAGAAAGTATAATAATAATAATAATAATAATAATAATAATAATAATAATGGGGTAATAATAATAATAATAATAATAATAATAATAATAATAATAATAATAATAATAATTCCCTGAAACTATTGTGGCTTTACAAAGACTCAACATGTACAGTTCCAAAAGTCTTCTGGAGTTATCAAAGGATAGTCATGCTGGAAAATACCCAACATACATGTTAATTTGGGTCCTCCCTTGTCTTAACCTGTGTCTATGTGTATCTCATTAACCCACATAATATTTGTTGTTGTTGTTGGTCATGATATCAGATGGTGAAAGATTTAAACTTTTCCCACTGGTATGCACTGATCACTCTCTGTATCAAGTTCACATTTGATTATTTAGTGTAAAAAAAAAGACAAGGCAAGGTCCTGCATTGACAGATGAAAGTATAGTGACAGAGGTCTGTTGTATGACACATCCCTCCCACAAATATCACCTGCCTCTTACAAAAAACCTACCTTAT
Organism: Phrynosoma platyrhinos; assembly: GCA_020142125.1. Taxonomy (NCBI): domain Eukaryota; kingdom Metazoa; phylum Chordata; class Lepidosauria; order Squamata; family Phrynosomatidae; genus Phrynosoma; species Phrynosoma platyrhinos. The sequence continues at coordinate 39,626,605 of JAIPUX010001232.1, forward strand.
CAGCATGGCAGCACTCTAACAGCAGGGTTTCCAAGCCCCTGGAAGTCAGGGCACTGGGAAAAGACATTTATAGTACTTTGCATTAAGTCAAGAACAGGCAGCTGGAGAGACCATTTGAGGTCCTGTCACAACTGATTGTCTCAATGCAGCCTGCAACTGGGAAAACTGTAGATGTAGGAGATTACCTCATGAGCCTTTAAGCCTGCTATTAAATCAAAAGAACAGTGCCTATGGCAATACTTATTGCACTATGTTATAGCCATAGCACCGATGTATAAGGTCTCCAACACACTTGTGTAGCATTTCTCCTCATGTGTGTTAACTTCCTCACATGACTGTTCTGTTATTGGGGTCACATGGGTCAATGTCCTCTCCTTCTACTCCTCTTCTCCTTGCTATTTGAGAACAGGCTTCTCTGCACCCACCAACACCATCCTGCCAAAGAAAGAATGAGTGCTTACTTGTAAGGAGGCTAACATTCCTTTTTGGGCAATAGGGAAGGGGGAGAAGCAGTCATTCCTTCTTTTTCAGGCTGGAGTGTGGACACACACAACAAATGCTGCCTGCCAGCCAAAGAAGGAATGGCTGCTTATTCATGAGGAGACAGTCATTCCTTCTTTGGCAGGATGGAGTGGGGAGAAGTGGGAAAGGCAGGGAGGCAGATTAAGGGGGAAAGACTGTGGAGGTCCATGATGGTGCAAAAAGCACCACTGTGCTGTTGAAAAGAAGTGTACTATTAAAATTCTAAACCAATATGTTTTTGGGTGTTGTTTTTTAATGACACAATTGTGGCGAGAGCAAGGCAGGACCAAGGCCCGTGCAGTAACTCCATAGTTTCCCAGATCCCTGATCTTTTCTGGCACAGTAACTCTTTGGTTGATGTACATCGAGTTGAAAATATAGATTTTTTTAAGCAGGGAATCTAATTTGGGTTTTAAAACCCATAGCACTTCCAAGATCTAAATCATCAGCACTTCCAAGATCTAAATCCAGATTATAATATCTTAACTATTGAATAGAATGCCAGTCAAAGTGTTTAACATACATGCAGTTTGACCCTAAGAAACAGAAGGCAGTTAGCACTCTTATAAGCTATGTCAACAGATATAGGGCCTTTGCAGACGGGCCCTTTGTGGCGTGTTGGAGGCAAGGAAGGGGACACTGGGTGCCCCATCCCCTTCCTGAGGATGTCATCAGAGCGACAGCCCATCCACGTGATGGGCGCTCCGATGACGTCCTTCTGGCTCAGCATCCGCACACGCTGAGCCGGAAGAGAGGTACGCCACACGCCAAAGAGGTACGCCACACCTTTTGCAGCACCCCTTTCATGGCTTGTGGAAGGAGCGCTATTTTAGCACTCCTTTTGCAGGTGGTGAAAGGGAGGGTCAGGACCAAGGTGTTCGGCAGCCTCGGCCTCGATCCTCTGCTTTCCGGGGCAGCCCAGGGCAGCCTGTCTGCATCCCCCCATAGTTGTGAAATTTGGTTAAAGCAAAATTATCCAGAGGTAGCTCATACTTACTATATAAAGCATAGACTGCACATTGACATATACATTTGAAGAATTAACTTTCCTAATGATTTATTTCATAAGCATTTTAAATTGGTTTCATCTAGATCACAAGTCCAGGCCTCCATAAAGGACCATATAGCTATTTAGGAAACAGTATTAGTAGTAATTTGTCTTTGATCATTTGAATTTAATACTTATTTGGTTTCTGCTGAACAACTCTCTCTGAACATTTAATGAATGTTTGGATGAATATGCTGATCAAATGTACTGAAGCATATACCTTGAGCTTAAGTAATTGATCATTAGTGTTCTTTAATATGCAGTGTTCATTAGCATTAATGGAAGTTACTGCGGGTCTGATGCTGTATGAAGTATTCATAGAGCCAGTGAAGTAAACAAGAATCATAATTGATTTCATGAAGTCTTAGATCAAGTGCATAAAATGAATTCTTCTGCTTTTCTCTTCAACCTGTAAACCATCATATGATTAACTTAAGTTTATCAGGGGAGGCTCTTTTCCAAGTACATGGTCAATAAAAGAGGAAAAAATCTTCCCAACTCTTTTGGGCCCTCCTTTATTTCCCTTATAAGATAAGAGAAGACCCAATCTCTTTAAGTTTGGAAACTTTTCAATGCCCAATCCTGTTTTATTTTTAATTGCCACTTCCCTTTGTTTTATTGTGATGATATTTTTGCCTATTTAAAAAATAATAATGTATGGCATCTGTAAAGAGGAAGACAGTTTATATCCAGTGTAACTTCTAGTAAAGTATGTCAAGATTTCCTTCTACATACTGAATTGGGATCTAGTTTCCTTAAGTCTTATATCGCATGTGTCATGTAGCAGTGAGATTAAAAAAATTTCAGGTGTGTATTTCCAAATTGTTTCTGGGAAGGACTGTATGAAGCACATGACAAGTTGGGATCAGAACCAGCTGTTCAACCTCTTGCAACTGTTTTCTTTAACAATAGTTTCAACTTGTATTTCCTTTTTCATGCATGGCCACTTCCTGTTATACACTCCATAGATACACATTTCTACCATATTATGTAAGTTGACATGCAATTCAACAAGTGTGGTTTACATTATAACAATTTATATAGATTCCAGTATAACAATTGTCATGCTGTTAATTTGATATTGCTGCACTTCAGAATTGCTTTGGCTTAGGGTAAAGTGTCACTAGTCTCTTTATACACCAGAGGTAGGCAACCTTTCCCCTTTAAGGGCCGAGGGACTTCAGCTCCCAGAATCCCAGGAGCTATTGGCCAACATGGGACTATTGGCCAACATGGCTGAGGCTTCTGGGAGCTGAAGTCCCTCGGCCCTTAAAGGGGAAAGGTTGCCTACCCCTGCTATAGACAGTTAAAACAGAACTATATGAGAGACTCAAGACTATAAAGTAGTGATTTAAAGGAAGCAGAATGGAACACTACTGTGAATGCTAGAAATAAAAATAAGGTTTTTGAAATTGTATAGTGGGTCCTTAGGATCTGCTGTGGTTTGGTTCCAGGACTGCCCATGGATACCGAAATTTGTGGATGTTCAAGTCACCTTATGTACAATGGCATAGTGAAATGGTGCCCCTTACATAAAATGGCAAAATCAAGGTTTGCTTTTTGAAATTTACACACACACACACACACACACATGCAATTTGTGAATAATTGAACCCATGGATAAGGAATCCATGGATATGGAGGACCAACTGTATAAGTTATTGTTGAAATGAAACAGACGCTGAAGTCATAAATGATTGCATAGTCAAATGGGCTCAGAATATTGAACACACAATAAACCTAGATGTTAGGAGTGTTGGGATATGTAGTTAAAGTGGAAATGTACAGATGTGGGAAAATTTCTATTGGAAAGATTTTGGGCCTGCAGGTGGCAAATGTAAACAGAACTCACACAAGGTCAGTGGCTTGAGAACACAGGCAGATAGAACATAAACAATGAGCTTATCTTGTTGTCTGGGAACCAGATCACATGACACATGACTCATAGAAGAGGCTGGATTATGGGCTGGGTTAGAGGCTATTCAGCAAATTGTCTAAGGAGGTATCCACCCACGGGAGGAGTTTGGGGTTTGGCTTAGAGCCTGCTTTGTTCTTACAAGTTATGCACTGTGTTATGTGTGTTGGATGGATCTTATATTTCCTCTTGTAAGAAGATGGATATATATAGTTTTCTCTTTCCTATGTAATCAAGAATAAAAACCTTCTTTTGAAGAATCTTTGCTCTGGTGTGGCTTAATGTAAAGCTTGAATCTACAGAGAGCTGAAGGATGGCTGCATTCCAGGATGGTGAGATCAGCTCAACTCTGATCCAGAGACAAAGGTGGCTGATGGATGAAAGGTGGCTGATGGCATTCCAGCACAAGATCTCTGCTACTACAACACCACCATAAATAAATCAACACTAGACCAATGGGAAAAAATTGGAATAAAAAAAAATTACACACATTGTCAATAGATCAGAGAATAAATAAGAGTAAACAATTACAATATTTTGATGGCATTTACCACCTGATATAGAAGCTAAAACGTATAACAATTTGAGGAGTAACTGTTGGAAATGGTCCCAGGAATTAAGAATGTACTATTATATATGATGAATGTACAGAAAAGCTAAGAAATTCTAGTTATCAATTTATAAAATATTAGCTGAGGTTTTAATGACTAATATACCATTTGTGCAAGTGATGTTTTTGTTGGGTATGACTGATGATTATTTGAAGAAGAAGAAAAATTCTTTTTTATACCTACTGCAAGGATCCTTTATACAAAGTTGTGGAAGAATGAGATGACCCTAACTGCTGAAGACTGACTATTGACTATTTGCTACACTGGGCAAATTGACATCTGATGAAGGAAAGATTGTTATAAATCAGTTATATTTTAAGAAAAGCTGGAAAGAACTGACCAGCTACTTGAGTGAATTTTAGAGGGGATATGGCTGTAGAGATTAAAGAGTCAAGTGTAGTATGTATAAGAAAGAAAAAATGTGGCGGGGAATGAATGAGGTAGTTTATTATATGTATAAATGTTTATGGAATATAGGGATATTAGGTAATAAGAATCAATACTAATAGAATTGAATGGTCAGAAATCATAGTAAGATTAGATGGATTCAAAGCATTAACATTAAGAACTGTTAGATAGGAAGCCAATGTTTTTGTTGTTATATAGATAGTGGCCAGTGATTAGGTTCACTGTGGGATGTTTTAATATGTTTCATGCTTTATTGTAATTTAAATTAGTTTTTGAAAAGAAAGAATAGTATTAATTGTGTAAAACAACAACAACAATAATTGTAGGTTGTGCTCCTAAGCAAAACTAAAGGGTGGAACAGATGGACCAAATAAAACAGTTTCTGCCCACTTTGAAGGCAGAACATTTAAATGATGCATGCTTCCAAAGCAGACACAAACCAGACTGAAGCCATGCTCTGGGGATAAAAATTGAAGCAAAAAAGCCATGAAACAAGAGTGGTGATACACCCTAACCCTAAACCTAACACTGCATATGAACACACTAGTACAGATGCACATTTTAAAAGGGCAAAGCCAGCATATCCAAGCAGCCACCGTGTGTACCTCAGGAAGCTGAAATTTTCTCTGCCAAATGTTCAGTAGTCAAAAGTTATAAATATGACTTTCACTTTCAATCTTAACCCCACGCACCCTCCAGCGCCATTGTTCTTAGCTTACAACTGCTCATGCATACCATTGTGCTGCTACACCACAAGCCAGGTGAAAAGAGAAAGGTGAAAATGTGTCCTGATCCTTTGCAGAGGCAGCTGCTCTCTTAGCCATGTGGGGAGAATCTACTGTACAGCAAGAATTCAAGCAATCCCACTGGAATACTGAGACATTTAATAACGTGGCAAAGGAATGATGACCAAGGGCCATCAATGCACAGGTCAGGAGTGCTGGACTAGAGCAAACAGCTCAGGTCACAGTACTTAGATAACTAATCACAACTCACACAGTGGCCAGGGCGCTGCCACCATCCCCTTTTACATGGAGCTCCATACCTTCCTCTGTCAGAATTCCAGTCTGCTTCCTAAGAGATTGGCCACCAGCACTGAGATCGTATGGGTCCCAGTTGGCCAAAGAGCCAGAGCTAAAGGAGGGGAGTAGCCTCCCGGAGGCACAAGGCTCCCTGGAGCTTTCCAACACCACCCCAGTGCACTGGGGCCATGAGGAATGGATGGGGGGGGCACAGTGTAAAGACATGGCACCTTCTTGGGTAAAGCTGATGACAGGGAGGCCTGGGTGGGACAGGGCAGCCATGAACCTGATCCTCCATTGCACAGATGACCAGAAAGACTTGTGAGACTCTGATGAGATGTTCTTCAGTCAAACTGCTGTGAACACAGCCTTGATTCCATCATCTCATTTTGGGAAGGGGATCTCCACCTCCTTTATGGCCAGTAGCCACTGTGACCACTCATCTCTGCAATGCACCACTACAGCAGCCAGTGATGATAGCCAGGGAGAAGAGGGGGCAAGTGAAGGCAGATACAAGTTATTGTGGCATGCAGCCACTCCGTCCCCTAAAATGGATGATAGCCAGGGAGAAGAGGGGAAAGTGAAGGCAGATACAAGTTACTGTGGCATGCAGCCACTCACTTCCCTAAAATGACAACTGTGTTGTATGTGTGTGTGGATGCTTGCAAGAGTTACCTGGCATGCAGTGTTTTTTGACATGTTATGTGCTCATGCACACATTCTGCTACTTACCTCATGCTTCCATCACATCCTGCCATGCTCAAGGGGGTAAAGGGGTAGTGTCCAAGGGAGTGGATTCTTTCACATGTCCCTTGCATGAGCACCAGCTGCATGGACCCAGTTCCCCTAACCATCCATCCCTTGCAGTTTCCTCCCTTCCCCCAGATCCTGGAGGATGCAACTAGTGGTTCACCACTGCCCTGTGCTATGTCTCACAAATTCAGAGAAATCAAATCGGGCTGTCATACTAACCTCATCAGCCAGCCTGACCAAGATCTGAAGGAAGAGGTTGCATTGGCCAGTTGCAGCAGTGGCTGCCATTCCCATGGATCCCATGGATCACCTCCTGGAATATAACTAAGAAAACATTAGGGACCTCCTGGCACATCTAGAGCCCATTAGCACAGCAGGGGCCTCCTCTCAGGAGCCAGACAAGAGGAAGCTGGGTGGCTCCCAGTCCCCTCTCCAAACCTCCCAGTGCCACCACTGTCACATCCTTGTGATGGGTGCCATAAAGTACACCCTTAGTCACAACATATGGCAGGGGGAGGGATAAGCAGGGGTAGAGGTAAAGGGTCACAGCTGGAATAGGCCTCAAGCAGCATGGCATGGACCTGGCACTCACCTGGAGGTTATCAGTCAAATCAACTCAGCCAGCCTGGCCTCACCCAGATTGGCCATTTCCTAACTTGGGACTCCTGCCCATACTCCTACTCCATGACCACTGAATACAGACTTCAATGCCTTAAACTTTGTCCAGCATTGAAGGTATGTCCTCTCAAAACCCTGGTGACTCAGGTCATGGGCAGCCCAGAGGCAGAACCCTTAGTTAGGATGGTTGCTGCTTGTTATTACATGACAAGCAGCAGCCTCATCCATGAGACTGTCCAGGAGGATGCCAACCTCTTGCTCACTCCAGTAAGCAGTGTGGATTGGCATCCTCTTGGCAGACATCATATCCTGGGACCTCTGCACAGCTGCATGGAGACTTAAGTGCAGGTACAGCTGAGAGGGTCCTGGTCCACCTTACCCCCATCGAATCCAGACCCTTGCAGGTCAATTTTAATCAGGGCCTCAATGGTCGCTATGATGGCTGTGTCTTTCTGCTAGGTAGACTCCCCTGTCTTGGTGTCTGTGGGTGTGGGTGTTGGTGGTGGGGGCACATCTCATGAATGCTGTTGCAAGGTCCCTTTGGCCACACATTTAGATTGCACCATAACCGCCAGTACAGCCCACACTTACAACATGGCATCCAAAGTCTAGCTAGCTGACCCTGTTGAAATGATGTGTGTGGCATTCATGTGACAATATGAAGTGTCAGACAGATGCACATATGCAAATGATGAGTGACAATGAGACATCTGAAGTGGTGTTTCCATGTCCGTGCATCATGAAAATGTATTGCGGATGAAATGAAACAAATTAATGGAGCACCACGGGCCTTTGCAGACTGCCAGAAATAGTGCAAATTGAGTTCATTTTAACTGTCCTGACTCAGTGTTAGGGAATCATGGGAACTGTATTTTTTCTGAGACATTGAGCCTTCTCTGTCAGAGAGCTCTGGTGCCACAATAAACTACAATTCCCATGATTCCCTAGCACTGAGTCAGGGCAGTTAAAGTGGACTCAATTTGCACTATTTCTGGAAGTCTGCAAAGGCCCTACGTCTCTAAGCCACATTCACACTGGGCTGGTGTGGTCAGCTCATGTGCATTTGGCCCACCTTGGGAGGAGGTGGTGTGGACAACAGGGTTTTGAGCCACTTTTTTCTTTTCTTTTTAAATAATTTTTTATTGTTTGTAAAACCTACCTATACAGGCTTAATTTGACAGCTTTGCACATTTCAAAATAATGTCCATTTTATTATGCATAACAGAAAATTTGCCATAAATATGAAAAGAAAGCTACAACTTTAACAACTTGCTAAAATTCTACTTCATCTGGATTCACAGAACATTTGTTTAGCTCATCATTCTCAACTTCTGATTTTCCTGTAATTTCACTGTCTCAGCAGTTTAAAACCCATAAAGTTCAGCTCTTTATAATTATTTTCCCTTATATTCTTATTTGTCTAAGTTTCCCATTTCCTTTTGCATAATTCTAGAAAGGGTTTCCATTATTTTTCAATAATATTCAAATCTTTATTGTTTAATTTAACTGTTATTTTATCCATTTCACACATGTCAGCTAGTTTCAATAAGCATTCATCAACCAATGGTATTTTTTTCTGATTTCCAATATTTTGCCCATAATACCTTAGCTGAGGTTATCATGTAGAATATTACTCTCCATTGTTCCTTTTCAATCTTTTCTGGCAAATTATTCATCATATTAAACAAATACAGTTCAGGTGTCATCTTAAAGTTAACTTTATATATAATGCTTATCGTCATGTGTATTTCCCCCCAAAATTTCTTGATTTCCTCACATCACCACTACATATGGATCCAAGTATGTTTTGCTTTTTTAAATCTCTAATATTTATCTTGTTGTGTCTTATATATTTTTGAATTATTTTGTGGTGTGAGATACCAATGTTGTGTCATTTTTAAGAAGTTTACTTTTAGTCCTGTGCATAGGTGAATTTTTGGGTCTTTCTCCTTGCTTTTTTCCAATTTTCCAATTTGATTTTGTTTCCAATATCTTTCGCCCATTGAATCATTGTTTCCTGGATTTGCTCACTTTCCATCTCTCTCTCTCTCTAGAAGCAGGTTATAGAATATGGATTTCCCCCCCACCCTTGGCTAAATATGATTTTAGCTAGTTCATTTTTTTTACTTTTTGAATCCTGCTAAGTTGATACCCATCTTGAATTTTTCTTTTAGTGATAAAAATGAGAACCAATACAATTTGTAGTCTATCCTCCCTAATTCTTCAATTGGTTTTATATTAATTTGATTCATCTGATCTCTTGTTAATATGTCTTCATATCTCAATCATTTGTGTAACTGTTTCCACCTTACTTGGAAGGATTCTTGCGGTGATATCCAACAAGAAATTATTTTACAAAATTTCTTTTTTAGTTTAAGCCAATTTATTAGTAATGTCTTTCTTATAAAATTATTTTCAAAATCTTTGTGAATTTTTGATTTACTGTATCAAACGTACGCGTGCCACACATATCGGTTATCAGATCCTTCCAATGTTAGTACTCTTTTGTTTTCCAATGTGAAATAACACCCACTTCCATGTACTTGCATAGTAATACAATCTTAAATTAGGGGTGTTACAACCACCATTTTCAACTTTATCTGTTAAGGTCTTTCATTTAATTCTGGGTTTGCGGCCTGCCTATATGAAGTTTTTAAGATCTCTTTGCCATTGATTTAATGGATTTTCATTAGTTATGATTGGGATATTTTGAAACAAGAAATTTATCTTTGGAAGTACTGTTATTTTTATTGCTGCAATTCTTCCTAGTAGTGTTAGTTATAGTTTAGTCCAATTTTCCATATCAGTTCTTATCATCTTCCATAAGGTTTTATAATTGTTTTCAAAAAGATCAGGATTACTTGTTGTAATCCAAATTCCAAGATACTTCACTTTCTTCATAATTTTACAGCCTGATCTCTTTTTAATTTCTTCTTCTTCTTTTGTAATATTCTTTGTTATGATAGCTGTTTTTCTTTATTTATTTTAAATCCAGAGTATCAACTGAATTCAACTATAGTTGTCCCTCAACATTCGCAGACTTCAAGTCTGTGTCTCACTCTTCACAGGGAGGGACAAGGGCTACAATGTAAATGGACACACACACCATTAGTTTGAATGGGGTTTGAATATTTGCAACCTACCATTTTTTTTGGTGGGGGGCTGGAACAGATTCCCCATGAATTGGGAGGGGCAACTGTATTCTGTTGATTAATTTTCCAATTCCATTTAGTGGGTCTTCTAGAATTATCACCAGATCATCAGCAAAGGCTTACAATTTGTTTTCTTGTCCTTTAATTTTAAAACCTTGTATTTCTGAGTCTTCCCTTATGCCTTTATTCATTATTTCTATAACTGTTATGAGTAGTAGAGGTGATAAAGGGCATCCTTGTCAAGTACCTTTTTGAATTTTAATCTCTCGTGTTTTCCCTCCATTGATAATTATTTTAGCTGTTTGGTTATGATAAATTTGTTCTATCCAATTAAAAAAAATTCCCCTAGCTTCATTCTTTTAAATATCTTCAACATACAATCCCACTTGACATTATCAAAGGCTTTCTTCACATCTATGAATACAAATGCAGCTTTCTTCTCATTGTGTATCTCATAATATTCTATTGTGTCTATCACTGTCCTAATATTCCCTTTCAGTTGTCTTTTTGGTTTAAAAAATGCCTGATTGATCAGTGTAGCTGATAAATTATAGCTGTGAATACTTTCTTCAATCTTTCTTCAAAAATTGTTATATAAATTGTATAATCTTGATTAAGTAGCAAGATTGGTCTGTAATTCTGAGTTTTTGGGCCTTTGCAGACTGCTAGAAATAGTGCAAATTGAGTCCACTTTAACTGTCCTAGCTCAGTGCTAGGGAATCATGGGAATTGTATTTTTTCTGAGACATTGAGCCTTCTCTGTCAGAGAGCTCTGGTGCCACAATAAACTACAGTTCCCATGATTCTCTAGCACTGTCAGGGCAGTTAAAGTGGACTCAATTTGCACTATTTCTGCACCAGCTGCCTCAACCCCTCCCCAAATAAGTCCTGATACTATGTGCTGTTAAGCATGGCACGCAGCATCAGGACATCCTTCCGGCTCAGCCTTTTGACGTGCTATGCTGGAAGGGGCGCCAAAGAGCTCCATGGCTCTTAGAGCAGCATTTTGCTGCTCCTTTCAGTGTCGGACAGTGCGGCCTCAATCCTCCACTGCCCAGGATGGCCCAGGGCCGCCCGTCTGCATCCCCCCTTAGTTTTTCTCTGAGTCTCTAAAGATCTCCTTCACAAAATATTTTTTGTTGATATAGTTTATGACCCCTTTCTTTTTCATTTTGTTTGAAGAAATAAAAACATGTCTTGTTTGTTTTTTGTTTTTTTTAGATACTTCACATCTTTTGTTTAATTCTCATCTCTTGTAATGCCAGTATATCTAATTTCATTTTTTTTGAGGTAATGGTAAATTTTGCTTCTTTTATGTGCCAAGTTTATTCCTTTCACATTCCATGAGCAAATCTTTATTACCATTTTGTTTTCTTATATCAACAACAAAAAGATTACTTGTTTCTTTCATGTTTCTTCCTTTCTTTTATCTGGTCTTCTAGTCTTCTAATTCTTCTTGCTTTTGTTCCAATTTTCCTTCTTCTTCTACAACTACTACTACTACTACTTCTCCTCCACTTATCAACTTTTCAGATAAATCCTCTTCTTCTGTTCCTTATTTTTCTTTTTCCCAGTCTTTCTCTCCTTCTACCTCTTCTTCTGGAGGTTTCCTTATTATTTTCTTTCTTTCTTTCTTTCTTTCTTTCTTTCTTTCTTTCTTTCTTTCTTTCTTTCTTTCCTCCTCCTCCTCCTTCTTCCCTCTCATTTTTCCATCTCAGATGTCTCCTCTTTATCCTGGTGTGGATATTTTTGCTCTTGAATTAATTTTTCATAAAATTGCTTTGTCTGGAGTGTTAATTTTATTTTATTTTTGTATGTGAAGGACATGCATTCTATCTTTTTCCATGTATATCTTCATTTTTGTGAGTTGTTGTGTAAGTAACTTATAATCTTATCTTTTCCTCAATATTGAAAAGGGATGTCCTTATATATCCTAACCATTTACCTTTCAACCCTCAGATTCTCATTATAACTTCTCTGTAGGATGACATCTCTAATTCTCAATCTTGTAAAGCATAACACTATGTCTCTTGGCAACCTACTCTCACTTTGGAGTTAGCTCTGAATATTTTGTCTATCTCTTTGTCAAGATCTTGTTCTGCCATATCTATATATTCTGCTAACTATGGTATGATTCTTTTATAAAGGTTTTTGATTTTTTTTCTTCTTAGAGCCTCTTAATTTTATGCATTTTCTCTAATTTTCAACTCCTGCCATAAATTAGCATTTTCATTTTTTCCCCTATTTCTCTTGTTTTTTTTCCAACATCTGTGTTTTCACTTCTAGGTCTTCTACCTCAGTTTGTATTTTTGTCATATCTTTTGATAATTTGTCTATTTTGTTGCCTAGGACCCCTAGTTCTTCTCTGAAGTCCTTTTATATTTCCTTTCACACCTCCTTGAGTTTCTATCACATTTCAGCTTTGGCTCCAACTTAATCATTTCTTTAATTTTTTAAATTCTTCCTCAAATAACATATGTGCTTCAGTTGACTTAGGAATTGATGCTATACAAGCTCTTCTTTGTGTTGAAGTTTGTTGTTGTTGTTGTACTGTTCTTCTTGGGTTACTTTCCATTTCCTCCTCTTTCTCTTGGTTATTTCCACTTGTTTATAAGTTTTCTTCAGAATTGATATTTCTTACTGTTCCTTTTCTGGATTTAATTTAATTTGATATTATAATAACTGTACTTGCTTGTTTTAACCAGCAGGTATCACTACTGCTTTTATTTTAAATATATTCTCCAATTGTTTACCTTATTTCAATTACTTCTTATTTTATTCCACAAGTTTATAATCAAGTGTCCTTGTACTCAGTATTCAGCTGTGTTATCTCTTTTTGTTGTTTAACCTTTAGGGTCTGTGTAAGTTTCTTATTCATTGCAATATTCTATTTTTAAATATGTTTTTTTTCATTTTATTATATAATTAAAATATACATACTTTCTTACTAATAATATATCTCATAATATTTACAGTTACGACCTTTCTTTTTGTAATCCTTAGACAGTAAGTACATATTTAATTTTGTCTGATTTATCTATCCTTATCTCTTATATATGTATATCAGCTGTTATTATTAACTTTCAAAGATAATAAAGAAAGAGAAAGAAAGAAAGAAAGAAACCTTCTTTTATAGCTTCATCTTTACATTATAATAATATTATTCTGTTACATCCCATTTCTTATTTCTAAATTCATCTTTATCCTTCATTTTCATTAGTTACTTTGCTAGTTTAATTCCATCATTCTTCTATGTATTTCTATATTGGAGCCCACTCCTCATCCAGTTTATTTAGGTCTTTATTATTAAGTAGTTTCATTAATTTGTCCATCTCTTTCATTTCTGATAGCATCAGAAGTCAGTCATCAACCGTGGGTGTTTCCTCTTTCTTCCATCTTTGAGCTATTAATATTCTTGCTGCTGTTATCATGTATAGTAGAATCCTCCAATATTTTCTCTCAATAACTGGGTCCAGTTTATTTGTCATGTTTAATAGGTATAATTCAGGTTCAATTCAAATTTAATTTTAAATATTTTTTGTATGGTAATATGTATTTTTTTCCAATCTTTCATTTTGGAATATCTCCACCATATGTGATACCATGATCCTAAGTTCTGTTTACATTTCCAACAATCATTTGATTTTATGTTATAAATTTTTCCTATTCTTACCGGAGTCAAGTGCCACCTCTGTTCCATTTTCCAAAAGTTTTCTTTTAAATCTTGTGATTTTGTAAATTTCTCTGTTTTTTCCCCTTGCACTTTCCAAATATTCTACTTTTTTTGTTTTACCAATATCAGTTGCCCATTTAATCATGTCTTCTGATATCTTTTCCAATTCTTGTTTCCTTTCCATTAATATTTTATAAAATTTACTTATCCTTTTTTCTCTTGGTTCCATTAATATTTTATCTAAGTTCAATGTTTCCTCTTCAAAACCTTGAAGTTTTATATCCATTTTAAACCTCTCTCTCAATTGTGTAAATAGTAACCAATGCATTTTAGGATCTAATTGTTCTTATTCTTCCATTGAATTCAATTCAAATTTTAAGTCATCTCTCTCTCTTTTTTTTAAATAAATCCTTATATCTTATCCATGTTTTAACTGCAGTCCATTTTCCAAAAAAGGCTTCATGAGGAGATATCCATGAAGGTATTTTCCTATATGTTTGCTCTTTGATTTTGTTCCATATTTTCAAGAGTGATCTTCTTATGACATGGTGCTTGAATTCCTTATGAACCAAATCTTTCTGATACCATAAGTAACCATGCCATCCAAATCTATTATTGAACCCTTCTACATTCAATATTTCTGTTCTTTTTAGTGATGTCCAATCTGTCAACCAATCTAAAACATTAGCTTTATGATATAATTCTAAATCAGATACATTTCTTCCTCCATCTTTTTTGCTTCTTGTCATTGTTTTCTAATCTGTCCTAACTCTTTTATTTTTCCACATGAATTCTCTCAAATCTTTATGCCAGTCCTTAAATGATTTTTATTATGAATAATTGGGATAGTCTGGAATAAAAAAAAATCACTCTTGGAAGAACTATCATCTTAATAGCTTCTATTCTTCCGGTCAGTGAAATTGTAAGTTTATTCCATTTTAATAGGTCCGTTTTTATTTCACTACATTTTGATTTATAATTGTTATCGAACAGATCCACATTACTCTTTGTAATCCACATTTCAAGATATTTAATCTTTTTCTTCACCTTATAATTTGTTCTTTTTTCTAATTCTGTTTCTTCTTTCATGCTCATATTTTTTATTATTATCACTGTTTTCTCGTAATTGATTTTAAATCTGGCAACTTTACCAAAATCTTCTAATATTTGAAATATGTCACTAATTTGCTGTAGGGGATCCTCTAAGATAAAGCCAAATCATCTGTAAATGCTCATAATTTGTATTCTTTTCCTTTTATTTTAATTCCTTTTATATTCTCGCTCCATCTTATTTTGTTTAAAAGTATCTCTAACACTATTATAAAGAGAAGCTGTGATAGAGGACATCCTTGACGTGTTCCTTTCGAAATTGTAATTCTCTCTGTAATATTCCCATTAATTTTCAAATTTGCCGATTGGTCCGTGTATATCTCTTTAATCTAATTACAAAATTTTGGTCCCATTCTCATTTTATTTAAAATTTCCATCATAAAATCCCAATTTACATTGTCAAATGCTTTTTCTACATCTAAAAAAATCAATGATAATTTCTTGTCATTTTTTTCATAGTATTCTATAGTATTGATTATCATTCTAATGTTGCCTTTTATTTGTCTTACAGGAAGAAATCCTGCTTGATCTCCTTGGATTATGTTTGTTAATACTTGTTTTAACATTTCTGCCAAAATTAATGTAAAGATTTTATAGTCAGTATTTAGTAGCAATATTGGTCTATAGTTTTATACTTCTTTTTCATCTCTACCTTCTTTTAATATTAATATCATGTTAGCATTTTTCCAAGTATTTGGTATGCCTACTTTATTTATATTATTCAATGTTTCCAACAATGTTTTTTTCAATTCCTCCCTGAATATGTTGCAGTAAATCCATCAGGACCTGGTGCTTTCTCTTTTTTGAGTTTTTTTATTGCTTGGACTATTTCTTTTTCTGTAATGTCGGTGTTTAAATGTTTTGGTGTTCCGTTGTTATCTTTACAATTTCCTGCTTTTCTATGTAGTTATATATTTCACTGAATTTGATATCTTCTTTTTTATATAGATTTATGTAAAAAAAATTAAAGGCTCTGTATTTCTTCTTGTAGATGTAATGTATTAATCCCTTCCCTTATGTTAGTAATTAATCTCTTTTACTTTTACTTTCTCAATCTTTAAGCCATCCATCTTCCTGATTTATTCTCAAATTCAAACTGTCTTTGTTTAATGAATTTCATCTTTTTTGTTACTTCTTCATCTAATGTCTTATCTAATTGTTTTCTTAGCCATTTCAGTTGTTTGTCCTTTTTATCATTACTTGGGTCTTTCACTAATTCTTTTTCTACTACCTTAATATCTCTTTCTAATCTCTTCAGTTCATTCTCTCTTATTTTTTTCATCTCTGCTTCTCTTTGTATTAATATTCCTCTTACAGCCTTACTAGCATCCCACACAATTTGGCCTTTACAGGATCTTTCGTATTAATTGTGAAATATTCTTTTATTGATTTCCTTAATTTGTCTATAAATGTCTTTTCATTTAACAGAAAATCATTTAGTTTCAATTTAATTTTTTTTGTCATATTCTCTATTCTTAGTATAATTGGGTTGTGATCTGATATGGTTCTAGGCATTATTTCCATATCTTTAATCTTTGTCTTTAGTTCCGCAGAGACCATAAACATATCAATTTGAGAGAATGATTTGTGATTTTCTGAGAAGAATGTAAATCCATCACTGTTTGGATATAAGTTCATCCATGCATCTGTCAAGTTCAAGTGATCTTTCAATTCAAAAAGGGTTAATGGAAGTTTCCCTTGATTTTCCTTATTTTTTTTCTCTTAGAAGCTCTGTCTTTTTTAGGACTTATGACTCCATTCCAGTCACCAAATAAAATCAAATTGTAATTCTCTTATTCTATTTTTGATATTTCTTCATTTAATTTCTCATAAAATTTTGCTTGTTTTTCCTTTGGGCTATATATTCCTATTAGCAAATATTTCGCATTTTCAATATGCATCACCACTCCTATATAGTGCCCCTTTTGATTATTCAGTATTTCTTTGGCCTTGTAGTTTTTTTTTTTAAATGTATATTACTACACCTCCTTTTCTTTTCTCAATGGCTGATATGAACATTTGGCCTAGCTTTTGGTTTTCTAAATATTTAGTCTCATTTTTCTTTATTTTTGTTTCTTGTAAACAAACTACTTGTGGTGTTTTCTTTTGTAGATAATGAAATGTTTTACTTCTTTTGTGTTTTGAATTTAATCCTTTTATGTTCCAAGAAATAATTTTCATTGTCATTTTTCTGTGTATTATAAATTATATCTCCAATTATTTTGAATCTTCTGCTTCCAGTTCCCCTTCTTCTTCTTCTACCTCTTCTCTCTGTGATGGACCTCATGTAATGAATTGATATTACTTTCTCTTCTTTGCTTTTCCATCAATTCTGATGTTGTAATTTTTCAGTTCTTTAATTGTCCCTTTCAATTCTTCTACTTCTCCTCTTAATCCTTCTATTTCACCAGTTATTTTTTTCCAGTTTCATTCCAAAGGTTCCTAATTCTTTATGAATTTCTTCTTTAATTTCTTTCCTCGCTTGTTTTAATTCTGTCTTCATCTCCATTTGCATTTCATTTCTCATTTTTTGGAATTCTTCCAGCAATATTTGCATTGGGTCTGTTATTTTAGTAGCTGCATCCGTTGATCCTCTCCTTTGAGAAGAACCTATGGTTGGATTTATTTTTCTTCCTCCAGTTGCCATTTTTCTTCCCTTCTTTTGCTCTCACTATATTTCTATGTTCTTTGATATGTTAATGTTCTATATCCTTCTCATATATGTTTATTGCTTTATCTTACCCTGCTAATTCATCCAATCAGTCAATAAAAAAGAAGTTCACATCAATTCACATAAATTCCCCTAAATCATTTACTTCATAATATCTATATGGTATCAATAATATTATAAAATTCTACTTTAATTATTAATCTTTTTAAGGTATGCCATCTACTTCAGTTCCTGTTTTAACAACCAAGCTTCTGTACAAAGGGAGGGAAAAAAAGAAAAGAAAAATCCTTTAACTGTTATTTTGTTAAACTCCTTACTTAATATATTATAATTATACTAATTATAATAGTCACCAAGTATTTTTTTTCTGGCTACTGCAACAATTTTTAGTAATGTTAAATTGTCTATCTCATTAACACTACTCTTGATCC
Organism: Phrynosoma platyrhinos; assembly: GCA_020142125.1. Lineage (NCBI taxonomy): Eukaryota > Metazoa > Chordata > Lepidosauria > Squamata > Phrynosomatidae > Phrynosoma > Phrynosoma platyrhinos. Next base: position 39,644,539 of record JAIPUX010001232.1, read on the forward strand.
TCTGTGATGTCTCTTCCTCCTGTGTTCCTTCTGTCATGTCTTTCAAGGGAATCTCCCTGATCTAGTCTGCCGTCCAATTCTCCCATCCTCCTTCTGTTATTTCTTTCTTTTAATCTTTTATTTCTTATCACAAATTCACAAGAAGCTGGGATTTTATTTTATCTCATTGTTTCCTAAGAATTTGATTTGAGATTTCTATTTTTGTTATTTTTGCTGAACTCTTTCCACTTTTGGTTGATGTCCTCAGCCCCCCTTAACAGTTTAATTCTTCAGAGTCGCCATTTTCTCTTCTCCTCCCTGTCGTTTCTGTCTTCTTTCGAATCTTTGTTTATTTATTTATTTATTTAATCTCTATTCACAATACAGCTTTCAAGTCTTAAAGTCCTTAAATGTAATTCAACTTTTCTGATCTTTATTTTCTGTTTCAAATATTATTTTTCTTCTATTCATCTCAATTAACTCCAGTTAGTCTCTTACAGCCCACTTTCCGATGTTACTTTAATATTGGGCTGTTTACAACTTCATTTTTAATAAGCTCTCTCCTTCAATAGGCAATGATCTTTATCTCTTCTTAGTAAGGGCTTAATCTCTATAGGATATGTTGTACTACTTACAATCTCAAATGTTATTTTGCTCTCTTAAGCAGAATTTATTAAAATAGCAGCAGGCAGGGCTTAATGCCAAGAAAGCAACCAGAATGGGGCTGGCTGCTCTGTGATCCTGTCCTTTTTCCTTTGAAATCCTACCCAAGGAAGTTGTAGAAACTCCAGAGTGGATCCCGACGAGCCCCTAATTGTCTGTGCCTCTCCCAGGGTGCAGATGGAAAGGGATCCTTAAGTCCCTTCTCCCCCATTCTGGTAGTCCAGTGGAGTCCCTTCACCTTGGACCAATTGCCATGCCGTCACCGCCGGAGGTCCCTATTTTTAAATATTTTACAAGATCGGTTTGCCTTTAATTATTTTACAATTTTAACAATACGTAGATTTTTCAAATAATAAATATAATTTTTTCAAAGGCCAGTTATATATTTAAATCAAAGCAATTTTAAAGTTCTAATTCATTCACCTTCTACTAATTTTCAATTCATAAACACTTTTTCAAATCAGGCATGTGTTCAAACCTTCATTTATACAGCAAAAAATAAAAAAAAATCCCAGTATAGTTTTCTATCAAACGTATGATTTTATATATTTAACTAAGTATATAATTCCTTTAATAAATTTAGTCCCTTGAGTCCAACCCTAAAAAATTATATCCAGCAGCTGAATTAATGCTTCTAATTTTAAGAAAATGATTAAAAGGTTTTTAAATTGTAGATTATTATAGATAATTATCAATACTAAAATGTCTCAATTAATTTTCTAAATAAATCAGCAATATATAAATTGGAAACTATAGCAAAGCTACAATATATCCATATGATAATAATCAGTTTTCCAGTTCTTTCAATGTATTATTCAATATCTCCCATTGACAGCATTTCTCACCTTTCATTGTCTTTCAGATATTTACTGTAGTTTAAAGGGTTTTTTTTAGATCTACACTTCCTCTTACAGCTTGCAGTTCACAATCCAGTGTTCACAGTCCAATCTATAATTAACCTTGTGGAATACACAGTCTAATGTTCATAATCGACAGTTCAATCCACAACCAAGAATCTAGTATTCACAGTCCATAATCCACAATCCACAGTCCAGTCTACAAACCACACATTAAAATTCACAGTCCATAGTCCAGAGCTCCCAATCTACAGTTCACAAAATGTAGTGCACAGTCTGCAATCCATAATCTAGGTTCTCAATTCAAATTCACAATCTTAATCCAAGTCTTTTAAATTTAATTCCAAATATTTAGTTCTCCACCTGAATCCAGTTTATCAATTCCTCCTAGCAAAGTCTTAATGATGGTCACAGTCTCTTTCTTTCTCTTCTTTCTTTCCTCTCTTTTAAAAAAGTTTTTTAAGTTTTTCCCCTCCATTTTTAAATTTGATTTCAAACTCCTTTGAATTTGATTGTAATCCACAATATGATTTAATTATAATCCACAATGATATGATTGTAATCCACAATGATTTAATATTATAATTCTCAAGATTTCAGTCCCCAAATTCCTAATCCACAGTTTACAAACTCTTTACTGTTTAAGCCTCCATTCACTTTCTGTTTCCTTCACTTTCTCTGTCTTCTATTTCCACCTCCAACTTGGATCTCTCCTTCACTCCTTTGGCTTTTTGGATTTCTCCTTCACTCCTTTTTGGTCTAAGGGCCTTTGCAGACTGCTAGAAATAGTGTAAATTGAGTCCACTGGTTCAGTGCTAGGGAATCATCGGAATTGCATTTTTTTTTTCTGAGACATTGAGCCTTCTCTGTCAGAGAGCTCTGGTGCCACAATAAACTACAGTTCCCATGATTCTCTAGCACTGAGTCAGGGCAGTTAAAGTGGACTCAATTTGCACTATTTCTGGCAGTCTGCAAAGGCTCTTAGTTCTATAGCTCAGTCTCTAACTTGACTATCACTTAATTTTCACTCTCCTTTCAATTTCCCCAACACTCACCAGCTATTAAAAGATTTTACAGTTCTTTAACAGCTTTTAACAGTCCTTTGCTCTTCTTTTATTCTTCTTTTAGATGTCCCCCCCTTTTCCCCTTATTCAATCTCATTCATTATCTGCTCTCTGCCACTTCTCCCTCTTTTTGCTTTGAAGATCCTCACTCTCCAGTCTATGGCTTGTTTCTTTATGTGGCAAACACCACTACTGTGAGTAATTCTTGAAGATTTGTAATGTTCCAATTTGCCAGATTGCTCTAAAAGTTGTAGTTTATTATTTAAAAAAAAGTTGGAGGCAAGGCTTTTACCCCTATGGGTTAACCAACTGTGATTCTCACTGCTCTGCAACTCATCTTCTCCTCTTCACAAATCACCTCTGCAACCAGCTCAAAGAAAAAGTTCAGGTCCCCAATGAGCCCCACCCATTACCACTCTTCATGGAGTAGCAATTTCTTGAATTTAATAATTAAAAACCTCTAAAATTGCAGTTTGGACATTGTGGGGGTGATGAGCTTCCATCCCCACAACCGGTCATCTTGCTGTCCCCACCAGAAGTCTTTTTCTACCCATCTGTTCCAAGCCTAAGACACACAAAATTCACTCAGAATCACATTATGTTCATTGCTACCATCCCATCTCTGGATTTCAACAAACCACATAGGCACAAGAACAGCCTTTTTGCTTTGCAACCTTTGTATACTTTTTTACAGCAAAGCACAGCAGAATTTCTGGTAAGTATTTGTGGTCTGGCCAGAGGTAGAATAACAAAGAGTAAAAAATGTGGTTAACATGAGATTCACTCACACAATTTCTTGACATTCACAGTACAGTTCTCCCCAATATTTAGAGCTACATCCATACAAAGTTTATCCATCTCCTAGGGCAGCAAATTTTTTTTGAAGCTAATGTCTATGAAGCTGGTTAATCAAGTTAGTAAGCATGACTGATGATCTCCAGATCAAATGAAAGTTTTCCAGTCAGATCTGTGGAATCAACATAACCAATTTCCACAAATGGTGTCCAAAGTACTGGTTCCACAAATTCTGAACAAAGCTTAGTTTTTTGTAAAGGTTAGTGCTCTGACAAATTCTAGAGTGGATTCATTTTAAGTTTATCAGTTGTCACCAAATTTTTTACTAGACTTTACTTTAAAAGCTACATATTAATAGTAGATTTGTGGATATGTGATTATTCATGCAGTCTGAAGAGATGCATGGGCTCAGTCTGGAAAACATTAAACTTGTGTGAGGCTGTTCCATATGATGAATTACTGAACTTTGTGTTGCAAGAACTGCTTATGCCTGATTGTGCTGCATTTGGAGGGTAGTCATTAGACTCCCCCAGTGCAGTGCAAGGGATACACTGCAACCACTAAAATTGCCATAAGTGCAGTTACTAATTAAATGTGATGCCATCTGTTGTGGCTTTCTGTGGTCCAGGGGGTTACCAAACCTTTCCCAAATAAAGAACCCTATAAAAGGAAAAAGCCCTTTCTCCCTTAATTTTATCACTGCTGAAATTTGATTGTGTACATTTTCTTTTTGACAGCAGCAACTGGAGTAGCAGAAGCTACAAAAATGGCAGAGGTCCAAATGCAACTCACATTATTTATTTATGTAAGCTTTTTTAAAAAAAAAATAAAATAAAAATCTCTCAACCCACCAGGGCCCCCAAAGTGGTGCATAATGAAGAAAAACACTTTAAAACATTAAATTAATAACTAAAAGGCAATTAAAACACTCCAGACATTTATTTAAAAACAGCTCTAAAAGCAGACATGCAGTTTAAAAAACTACCAGAGCAGATACCCTAATTTTTATGAAATGATCAGTTATTGGACAAAGCTGATTAGTGTCCTCAGGGCCTGCACTGGTCCCAACTCCCCAAATAGTTGTTGAGTTCGTCTGAACAGGAAGGACTATAAGAAAGCTTCTAGTTCCAGTTCTAATTAAGTCCTGAATAAACAACAGAAGGGCTTCTAGTGGGAATTTCAGTTAAGCCTTGCTCAAGCAACAAGGACTTTGGTGTGATCCTGCATTTGTTGGTTTGCCCTTTTGGTCTCTTTCTTTGGTCCCAAAGTCTGGTTTCATTCATCTCACATTGCTACTGCCATTGGTCCTCAGTGCACCTTAGACTGCTACCCATGGTCCAGCCCTACTCCCAACATATATGCTATGTATATGTAAGTAACTCCATCTTTTGTCACTTTTTGGATATTTTTTTTAAAACTGGCACTTTGGGTAATTTACCTCAAAAAAGGAAGATTTCCCACAAAAGGAGTTGGGACTTGATGCAGCCTATAAGACACACTTTCTCCACCCCTGGACTAAAATGTATGGTTGCCATACTGTCAATTTGTCAGTCACAATCATGATTAGTCCTCTGTGGTCCCACTTTTTCAGATGCTTTTAAAATGACCCTTTCCCTCTCTCCTTCCCACTTTTTCCTCAGTTTACTTCCATTGCTGCAGACTGAGTTTAAAATACAAAGGCATTTTGCATTCAGTTACCACTGAGGGGAGAGCAGAGAAGGGAGCAAATTGTGGCCTTTCCCTACAGACTCAGACAAAAGCTGCTGTCTCTCATAGCTTGTCTGTTCTTCATCATTAATAATGTTGCCATTTTGACTGCACTCTGATGTTGCTTGGCCACATGTCCCAATTTTTATCTGCAGAATGTTGTTGGGTATGTGCTGTGCTTTTGTGTATATTTGAAATGTGCCCATTTTTCTATGTGTACTTTGAAAGTGTGAAGAACAGAACAAAATGAGTTTTATTGATTAGTTGTCTGACCATATCAACAATAGAATACAGTATTTCAAATACAAAATACA
>JAIPUX010001232.1:39650017-39660771 GCA_020142125.1 Phrynosoma platyrhinos
TCTAAGCCAAAAAAAGTTTTATTTTTGACTAGCCATTTTAAAGATTTAGAACCAGCCACCTCAGCTATATCTGTTTGAGCACTAATATCCCAAATCCTTTGTTTTAGAATTTCCCGGGCTTTGCAATCCGCAGAGAGAAGAAAAGAAAAAGACAAGCCTAACTGGTGTAATGATCTGGGATACCCAAAAGTTTGGCTGGGCAATAGCTAACTATTCATTGAAACAAAGTTTGGGAAATCTCCCTAACTCCATTTTATGGATCTTTAACCAGTAATTAAAAGCCTTTTCCAAGAACTGACATTGGGGTGAATAGGTTCCAAGTTCTGCTCTCACTGCTTGTGATGGAGTGGATCTATCTAATCCAAAAATCCTCCTGAGGAAGCTGCTATGGGCCTGTTCCAAAATAGGTGCTTTCAAATAGCCCCAAAGTTCTGCTCCGTATCACAAGCATAATTTTGGCATTATAAACTCTTAGGATAGGAGATATACTAGAGGGATAATTGTAATTTGTCAATTTATAAAGAACACAGGAATTCACAATAGCTCTCTGTTTACTTCTTCTAATAGGGTTTATCCTATTTCCTGTGTTTGAAAACATTAACCCTAGATATAAAAAGGATTTAACTTGCTCTATCAGAGCTCCCTCCAAAAACCAATTATGTTTTTATGCCTTTTCCCAAAAACCATGGGGTATGTGCTGTGCTTTTGTGTATATTTGAAATGTGCTCATTTTTTTCTATGTGTATTTTGAAAGTGTAAATTTTTGGTCTGATGCCCCAACAGCCATGCAGCAAGTTGCGGATTCTAGAATGTTAAGTAATTCTGGCCCACATTTGGTCTAGTATGTGCAGACTGGAATCAAATGGAACAGATGCCTCATACATTCCCAATAATGCAGCCCTCTACGTGTGAACATAATTGTGGTAATAAAGAACCAAAAATATCCTGTGCTCTTGAATTACCATTTGCCAGTAATTCTCTGGCCCTGTTTGCTTTGCATATTATTCAAGAACTATGGCACAGGGTAGAAAGAAAATCAACAAAGCATGATACAACATTTTCCATCAAAATCTCTGTCCTGAAGGAACTACAGCCTGAAAACATAATGCTGTTTCTTGTTTTTTCACTGTGCAAAACTGTCACTAGTGATGAACAGCCTTTTATGCTGTTTGATATGCAGCCTAATTGGTAATAATTGCCTTATGGGCCAAAGGATTTTTATATAATTATGTTCTAAAAGAGTAACACTGCTCTGGTGGCTAGACACATCCTCTACTTTTAAATAAATAAATAGGAAGATAGGAAACTGGCCTCTACCAAATTAAGATTATTTTCTCATCTATTCCATTTATTGTATACTCTTCTAAAAGCAGAGTACAGTTGCCTCTCCCAGTTAATGGGGATCCATTCCAGACCCTTCCCACCCCATGTAAATGGCAGCTCACAAATATTTGAGCCTATTGAAAATAATGGCACATGTTCCTGTGGTACACATACGGGGCTGTGTGCAGGCGCACACACCATTTTAACTATAGCCACTTGCCCCTCCCATGAAGAGCAAGACTGTGGACTTGAAGTCTGCAAATGGGGAGGGACAACTGTACATAGGTTTTCTCATTACCTATAATTTGAACCTTCCAACTACAGGTGTCATAGGTTGAACTAGTGGTCTTCTTCTGCATGTAAAGGAGGAGTGGACATCATGCAGATTGTTGTCACTATATACTGTCCCTGGCTATTTTTGTGAACCTATCAATGTCAGATTTGTAACTATGTTGCTAATTTTTCAGTGGAAGGGTGTAGAAAAGACACAATTTATCTTAAACAAGGTGCTTAGGAAGTACACACCTTATTGTTAATTTGGGCAGCACTCCAAGAGTCTTTGTCCATTATGAACAGATCACTATCTGAGAGGTTTTAGATTTATTGGGACTCCTAACTTATGCAGGGGTGGTTGACACATTAAAAAGGTTCACCCTTAGAGCCAAATTAATCCAAAAAGATTCCTGAATGCTCTGAAAGATTTTCCAGCTGCTAGAACTGGTGATTCTGTTGATGCCCTGGTTGATCTGTGGAACAGAGATGTGACCTGGACAATTGACACAGTGACTCCCTGTGCACAGTGCAGGCTCCCTAGTTTTGTGGGGGGGGGGGAGTTAGGGCAATGATGACTAAAGCAATGATGGAGAAAGGCTTGGGATGAATCTGATTGAGCAAGGGCTAAGACCCATTTTAGAACCTTTAGAACGTGAAGCAGTGAGGATAGCAAAGAAATAATTCAGTCAGTTCAATCCCATGTATTCTAGATAATTTAAAGGGCTATTAAATTCTGAAGAGGATCTATCAGAAGAAGGTTGTGATAAATTTGCTAAATACTTTGTGGAGAAATACAGATTTATTATTCCATGGACATCAGAATGAGGGTAAATTCTGGGGAAATATCTAAGGCACACCATGATGATGTGGACAAGTTGCTTAGAGAAGTGAGGACAACTACTTGTCTGTTAGGCCCTTGTCCCCCCTGGCTATGTGACAAAGTCTTGTCACCATTAAACATACAAGGTATTGGTTTCTTGATGCTTCAATAAATTCTCTAATGAGCTGTGAACCTTAGCAGCTTCTTGACCAAGGTGTGAGAATTTTAATTTTACATCATTTACAAATGAAGTGATAGAGATGTTCAAAGGAAAATTCAATGTGCAGAGTTACATACCTTACATAAACAACCATTCAGACAGGAGATACATACCAACTGGTAATTTCCTGTTATTTTCTTATGGTGATGGTCCTTCTGGTGAAGGAGAAAATTCTGATTTTAGCTTGCATGTAAAGTCTGCCTTTCTCTCCTAACAATGAGCAAATAGTAGTTTAAGCAATAAGAGCAAATTACTCATGCTAAGCACATGAGTTTAATGTGATATTTAGATTTTAACATTATAATTCAATTTCCTGAAACTTTAGAAAGGTGTGTGTGTGTGATTGAAAGAAAGAGAAAGAGAATATAAATATACTTACTGGAAAAAAATAGGTACAATTTAAAAAAATTATTTTTCTTGCAGTAGAACTCCAGGGTCACCCTGCCACCTTCCATTCTGGTATTCTCATATCTGGGCCCAGGCCATTACATTATACTATTATGAGGGTCACCCAGCCAGCATGTGGCTGTGCTGCATGAGGACTGTGGGAGATGTTTTGTTGTTAAATGGCCTCAAGTCAATCTCGACTTATGGTGACCCTGTGGATGAGACATCTTCAAGACCATCTGTCCTTCACTGCTCTGCTTAATTCCTGTAACCCCATACCCATGACCTCCTTAATAGAGTCCATCCATCAGGCATGTGGTCTCCCTCTCTTCCTACTTCCCTCCACCTTTCTCAGCATTATTATCTTTTCCAATGAATCCTCCCTTCTCATGATATGTCCGAATTACAACAACCTCAATTTGATCATCTTGGCTTCCAGCAAGATTTCTGGCTTGATCTGCTCTAGAACCCATTTGTTTGTCCTTTTGGCTATCCATGGGATCCTCAGCACTCTTCTTCAGCACCACATCTTAAATGAATTGATTTTCTTCCCATCATCTTTCTTAACTGTCCAGCCCTCACATCCATACATGGTAATAGGGAATATGATGGCTTGTATGATTCTAACTTTTGTGCTGAGAATCTTTTCTAGTTCCTTCATAGCCATCCTCCCCATTCTTAATCTTCTTCTGATTTCCTGACTGCAGTCCCAATTGCTATCCATGTTTGGTCCAAGTATGGGAATTCTTTGACTATTTCTATTTCTTCATTGTCTAGGTTGAACTTGTGAAGGTCCTCAGTGGTCATTATATTTTTTTTTATGTTCAACATTAAGCCTACTTTTGTACTTTCTTATTTGATCTTCCTTAGTAGGTTTTCCAAGTCTCTGAGGTTTTCTGCTAGTACTATGGTGTCATCTGTATAGATTACATTGTTGATATTGGTATGGGAAATGTACTCCATGCAAAATAAAATAAGGAAGAAAGAAATAAAGAAAAATACTTTCTTAAATTGTGTCTGTTTCCTCCAAATGATTACCCTCCCTCACACATAATTTTATAGGAGGAAGGTCCATGCAAGCTGCACCTTCCATTCTGGAAACAACACACAAGAATGTTGAACAGTATATTTAAAAACGTGTGGCACAAAAAAATCTTCCACAGTTCAGAGACTTCCAGTCATGTTGAACTACAAGTCCCTTTATCCTCAGATAGCTTGGTGGTTCAGGATGATGAGAATCATAGTTCAACCCAGCTGGAGGGTGCCATATGGTAGATGAAATTCAGAGAGTTGTAGTAAAAAAAATGAAACTCTTATAGTCTCTGACAGAAAGCAATAAAAGAACAGTTGTTTCTTATTTGTACTACATTTCTCGTCAGCTGCTCAAGTACTTTTTGCTTTGAATGGGAGGTGCAGAGATCAAAGCTGCAGTTAGCAACAAGTACAGCATAATGCAAACTGTATTAGCACCCACACTGTAATTTGAGCAAATGTTCGCTTTTAATCCTTCAGGGAATTTGTCAGGAATATGTCAGCTTGCCCTGAGAGGAAGGGAAAATCTACTTGAAATATCTCATTTTGTGAAGAATGAGAAGTGTAATTAAAAAAAAAAGTCCCACGTGTGCCTTTGTGAATGAAATGACTAAGGGTCTTTTTTTCAACACTAATCCTGACTAATTAAAGCTGCTGGGGAGGACTAACCAATTGGGTAGTGGAGGTTGTAAATGCTTCCTTGACCTTCCAGGTTCTCTAAAAGAGGAAATTGTAAGATCTTTATTGAAAATAATATTACAGTTGGCCCTCCATTTTCATAGGGGATCCATTCTGGATCCCCCCATCATGAAAATGGAGACTCTCCAATGGTGTGCGCCCCCCACTGAAATTAAAGGTCATCCATCTGTGAATATTTATGTCCACAGATCTCAAGTCTGTGAGAACAGAGGGGCAACTGTAATTTCTGCCTATCTAGGTAACAGTCACCCAATTTCTAATCACCTCATTTTAAGTAAGGACTTACAGCAAATGGTGGCAACACAACTCCAGACTTTCCATTCCTGACTGGATTCAGATCTGGTTATGAGATAGAAACAGTCTTCTCTTTGGGGGATGATCTACGGGGCAGCGGTGGGTGGGTGGGACAAGAGGACTGCATCCCTGTTGGTCCTCCTAGATCTTTCAGCAACATTTGATACCATTCACTATGGTATCCTTCTAGGTGCTTTGCATGCTAAAAGACTTAGGGGAATTGCTTTTCAATGGTTTCAGATTTTCATGTCTGAACATTCCCAGAGTGTGATGCTGGGGAACTGTTGTTCAGCCATTAGCCTGTGGGATTTCACTAGGGTCTACATTGTCCCCTGTGGTTCTTAACATTGACATGAAGCTGTCCAGTAATCCAGAATTTGGGAGCTGTGTATCATCAATATGCTAATAATACTGTAGCCAAAAGTCTAGTATGGGGAATTTTATTTAGCTCAAATCAAGAGGGGGGTCAGCTACAAGGACCCTGTGAGACCGTCTCCCACATGTATACTAAGAGTCCAGTGGATCTAAGAATTGGTGCAGTGACAGAATTCTCCAATTAAAGTATCATTTCTTAAAGGGGAAAGTCACACAGCAATTCATACACACACACACACACAAGGATCAGGAAATCAGGGGCTAACTTGGAAAAGGTTTAGAGGCAGAACTAACAGGCTATACTTATTGCAAATGAGGCTTTCTCCAGGATCCAATTGGGTGATGGAAGTTGAGACACAGTCACAGAGAGGATGACTGAGGCAGAGCCAGACCAGAGATCAGAGTGACATTGAGTCCCCCTGCATCCAGGCTGACACACTGGGGACAGAATTCTGAGGGTTCTTATAGGCAAAATCTGGCTTGTCTTAATTGCTTGGCTAAAACCTGGACAAAGGTGTTTGAATGTTTGACAATAGCTTGAATTGTTTGGTTAAGGTTTGCTAAATTGTTTAGCTTTAATTTAGTTGGTTTGGCTAAGGTTTAGACAAAGGTGTTAGATTGTCTAGCTGAGATAATCTGGTCTGGCAATATTCAATGGGAAATAAGACGGGATTGAGTTGTCTGGCCAGCCCATCAGGTGAGACAACTGGGCCATTATTGCTTTCTGATTATGGAGGTGATGATTGCCCATTTGCAACTCCCACACTGTCTGCCTGGCTCTGTAATTTGGGGATATTCCAGCTGTACAGTTGACCTGGGCATGACCTCTATGCCCTGCTATGGAAGCGCATGGAGTTTGATGCAGATTCCATCTAGGATGATGTAGAATTCATACACACCAAAATTCAGAAAAATGCACTATTGGTAACAATACTCTACTCTCTTACATTTACAACTAATGCTAAGGTAGCTGAGGAATTGTCTGGATGCTGTCAAGGATACAGGTAAATACACTGAGGATTAATACAGACAAGGTAGAAGTGTTTTTGGTCAGTAGAAAAACCAACATGGAATTGGGATAGCAGTCTGGATGGGGTTGCACTCCCTCTGAAAGATCAAGTTTAAAGCTTAGGATTTTTTCTTGAACCCAATGCTGCTTCTGGAAAGCTAGGTTGCTGGGGTTGCGAGGGACACCTTTGCTGAGCTTTGGCTGGTGTGTCAGGTGTGCTCTTTCCCGGGAAGGCCACAATGGTTCATGGCTTAGGTATCTTGCAATTAGACTACTGTCATGCATTTTATGTGAGTTGCTTTTGAAGGGTGTGGTTTTTTTGTTTTGTTTTTTGAACTTGCAGCATAGCAAAATACAAAAGTCAGAGTGGTGCCAGATGTGCAGTTTAGAGATCATATAGCACCAGTCTTGCAAGAATTGCACTGGCTTCCAATTTGCTATCCAAACTAAATTCACAGTGCTAGTCTTGCCCTATAGAGCCTAAAACAGATTGTGGCCAAAATATCTGAAAGACTCCTTCATCTGATATGAGCCTGTGAGAAATTTGAGATCTTCAGTAGAGAGCCAACACCTCATGAAATTCAGTTGGTGGGTACATGTAGCAGGGTCTTATCTGCAGCAGTACCTCAACTGGCTCTGCCTCCATGCTAAAACAGTGCTATTCTGCATGGCATTTAATGTCTGAAATTGATCTATTTTAACTGTCTCAAACTTGGATTTTGGGTTTGTTTTAGATTTTTTGAGGAGTTTTTAGAAAGCAGAATAATAGAATCATAGAGTTGGAAGAGACCACAGGGGTTATTGAGTTCAACCCCCTGCCAAGCAGGAACACCAATCAAAGCATCCCCAAGAGATCACCATCTAGCCCAGGGGTAAGCAACCTTTCCCCTTTAAGGGCCAAGGGACTTCAGGAGCTATTGGCCAACATGGAACTATTGGACAATATAGCTGAGGCTTCTGGGAGCTGAAGTCCCTTGGCCCTCAAAGGGGAAAGGTTGCCTACCCTGATCTAGCCTGTGTTTAAAAACTTCCAAAGAAGGAGACTCCACCACACTCTGAGACAGCATATTCCACTGTCAAACAGCTCTGACTATCAGGAAGTTCCTCCTGAGATTTAGGTGGAATCTCTTTTCTGGTAGTTTGAATCCATTGCTCCTTGACTTAGTGTCTGGAGCCATGGAAAACAAGCCTGTTCCCCCTTCAATATGACATCCCTTCAAATATTTAAATGACCATTTTGTCCCCTATTAACCTTCTTTTCATCAGGCTAAACCAGGGGCAGGCAAACTGTCCCCTTTAAGGGCTGAGGGACTTCAGCTCCCAGAAGCCTCAGTCATGTTGGCCAATAGTCTGGGATTCTGGGAGCTGAAGTCCTTCAGCCCTTAAAGGGGACAATTTGCCTACCCCTGGGCTAAACATTCCCAGATCTCTAAACCACTCCTCAGATCATTCAAATCTTTCACCATTTTGGTTGTCCTCCTCTGGACATGTTCCAGCTTGTCAACATCCTTCTTGAATTGAGGAGCCCAAAACTGGATACAGTACTCCAGGTGAGGCCAGTCCAAAGCAGAATACAGTAGTACTATCACTTTCCTTGATCTAGACACTATACTCCTGTTGATATAACCAAGAATAGCATTGTTTTTTTTAGATGTTGCATCACACTGCTGACTCACATTCAGCTTGTGGTCTACTAAGACTCCTAGATCATTTTCACCTGAACTGTTGTGTAACCATGTCGCCCATCATATATCTGTGCATTTTATTTTTTTTCTGCCTAGGTGTGGAACCTTACATTTCTCCCTGTTGAAATTCATCATTTTAGCTTTAGCCCAGCCATCTAATCTGTCAAAGTCATTTGAATTTTAACCCCATATACACCAATTAACAGTATGGACAAATTTTTCCATTTAATTTCAAGTCCCATGTAATGTCCATTATTATCAACAAATAACTCTTTTGCTTCAATTGTATCTATAACATAAATAGCAACCCCCTTATTTTCACTTGGTTGGAGCAGAGACAAATACTTAACCTAATTCATATTTTTTTAATTTTTTAAATAGTCTTTTACAAATATGAGTTTCTTGCAAACACAATATATCTAGATTTAATTTTCCAAGATAATGAAAGACCTTTTTTTGTTTTCTGAGGGGAATTGAGGCCCTTTACATTCCATGTGAGGAGATGTGAGTTTTTAAACGTCTTCTTCTTCTGATGTTAATTCTTCTGATTCAACTATTTGTGCTCTTGATTTTCTCCCTCTCTCTTCTCCTCTTTTTTGTCCATTTTCATCTTCTGTTTGCATTCTTCTCCTTCTTAGATGTTTCTTTTTCACTGTCATTTTCTCCATCTCTTTTTCCTTTTCTTTTTCTTTATTCTTCTCTATACATATATCTTGTTCTATTTTTTTATTTTCTTTTTTGGGGGAATCGCATCATCAAAAGCTGTTTCACTTTGTAGATCATTTTCCAATGTCTTTATCATATCTCTTTTTTTGCCAAATCTATTTTATATCTTTTTTGTCCATAACTGAAAGAAAGTCCTTCTGGATAATCCTACTTATTAAAAGTATCACATTTTCTCAAGATTTTTGTTAGTTGGGAATAGTCCTTTCTTCTTCTGAGAGTTTTGCCAGGCAGATCTTTAAATATTTGTATCTCAGATTCGTTAATTTCCAATTTTTTATGTAGATGTAGCCTTGACTGCCTAGGCAAAAGGCAGGATACAAAAATAGAGATTATTATTATTATTATTATTATTAACAGTTGATCTCTGACTTGAGTCCTGATGAAATATATTACTACATCCCTCAGGACTTTCTTCTGTTTTGCCATCCAAGAGTTGATTCTTTATATCTTATCTATTTCAAAGTGAAATTCATCTTCGTCCCTTTCCATAAAATTTGCAAGGATTGGCTGCCCCCTCTCTCCACTACTGTTCATAATAACATTAGAGATCCTCTGCAATGCAATTCGGAAAGATAAAGGAATTCCTGGAGTTAAATTTAAGGTGATGAAATCAAGTTGAGAGCCTATGCAGATGATATGGTTATCTATCTGACAGATCCCTTAGAAACTTACCAAAAGTTATTTGAACAGTTAAAAGAATATGGCTTCTACTCAAGATTCAAGATTAACAAAGACAAAACCAAAGTACTAACTATGAATATGACATATGAGGAAAAAGAATTGTTCAGCAAAAGATCAGAACTTAAAATAGAGAGCAAATTGAGATATCTTGGAGTGATATTTACAACAAAGAATTCTGTTTTGTTTAAAAATAATTACGATGTAACATGGAAAAAGATCAAGGTAAATTTGAAAAAAATTGAATAATCTGTCTTTGTTAGGGCATATATCAGTAATCAAAATGTCTGTGCTGCCCAAAATGCTATTACTTTTTCAGACTATCCCAATAATATTAAATGACATCCTTTTCAAAAATTGGCAACGAGATATTACCAACTTCATCTGGGCAGGAAGAAGACCTAGAATTAAAACAAAAGTCTTACAGGATGAAATAGACATTGGTGGACTTGGACTGCCTAACCTAAAGCTTTATTACCATTCTTGTGCTTTGGATTGACTAAAAGAATGGCTTAGACCAGGGGTAGGCAACCTTTCCCCTTTAAGGGCCGAGGGACTTCAGCTCCCAGAAGCCTCAGCCATGTTGGCCAATAGTCCCATGTTGGCCAATAGCTCCTGGGATTCTGGGAGCTGAAGTCCCTCGGCCCTTAAAGGGGAAAAGTTGCCTACCCCTGGCTTAGACTATATGACAGACGACTACTCTAATTGGAAGGTGTTGAAAATATCTACGGCTGGCATGCATATTTATACTACAACAAAGTAAGAGTAAACAGTGATTTTAAAAATCATTATATAAGAAAAGCACTATGGAAAATTTGGGAGAAATATAAATATAGAATAAATAGAGGTATACCATTGAGTATGTCATCAAATGAAGCATTGCACAGAAAGACACCCCCTGATGAGTCAGGAGGGGTTTCTTGTTGTGCTGGCCATATAAGGACATGAGAAGCCTGATTGGTTAAAACACGTGGGTGAATGAGAACACCTGCACGCTTTGTCCAATTAGGTTGTTTGGTTGTTACTCTAAAGTCTCGTGTTGCTCCTGGTCTCTCGAGATTTGGGATGAGAGTTTGTTCTTTATAGCCCTGCGCTGCCATGTGGAGGCAGCCATTTTTGAGCTTCAGCTGAGTGAGTAACATCACTCTGCTCTCTGCTCTAACTATTGCTTGGCTTTGGCCTTGTGCTTACTTGTGGCCTTGGCTGTGTTTTGGCCTTTGGCTGATTTTATCT
>JAIPUX010001232.1:39663185-39675753 GCA_020142125.1 Phrynosoma platyrhinos
TTTGAATTGTTTTTGCCTTCAAGTCATTTTTCATTCATGGCAATCCCTGAGTTATGACAAGAAACAGGAAGCCAAAATCCATCAGGAGAAAGAAAGGACTGAAGGGTGCATAGGTTCCTTCAAGAAGCCGACAACGCCATTAGAGATATAATGGTGAAACTATGTTTCTTCTTAAACAAAACAATGAGTAATTTTAGCAACTCTCTTCTTGCTGCAAGAAAGTCTTCAAAAGTCATGCAGTGCCTATTTAGAATTCAGGACTTCTTCTGTGTAAAAATTGCCTGTGGTTTGTTTTTAACAGAAAACAGGATTTTATTTTTTTATTTTATTTTATTTTATTTTTTTTGCTGAGGGAACAACATGCTCTGCACAGAAATATTTTCTGCACAGAATAGTATTTTCTGTGCAGAAAATGCTATTTCCAGCACAGATTTTTGTGTGTGTGTGTGTGCAAAACAACCATGTTTGAATTTTGCACAGAATAAGTCCCAAATTGCAAAGATTTTCATTAGGCCAGGACTCTTATCAACAGGGTTTCTCAACATTCAAAAACCATGTCTTTCAACAAATATTTTCAAATATTTTATTCATTTCTAGGGATCATGCAACTTGCCTGGATGTCAATCATTGCTTTGTCTGGCTTTGCTGCTGCCCTCATGAGGAACAACAATGTTTTCTGCCTACAGAAGCATGACTGTGTAAGAGTAGCAGAATGCTATCTTAAAGTTTAAATTTGCCCTTCTCAATAGCCCAAAATTCACAGTGAGCTCTGAAAAATATATATTGCCCAAATATATGGTTCCTTGTGATGCTGTTCTGACCCATATGTTTTCCAGTTAGAACACACATTTTTTTTTAAAAAAAATGTGCCTGGCTAAAACTGTGAAAACAGTTATTCAGTACTGTTATTTAGCATGATTACTATCCTTTGAGTCCCAGTCATGAGCAGTATCCCTTACATGTAGGTGACATTTTCAGAATCTCTGGTCACCATATGTACTATCTGTTAGGTATGATTGTTCAGGTAGTATTTATGTGTGAAACCTTCAGTCCTAAATGAACTTATATGATAGTTTCAAAGGCAGTCTTTGATATTAATGAATGTCAGCCCACTAATGTGCTAATTTCAGCTATGGCATCATGAGGTTGGCAAGTCAGAGGGTTAATAGCTCAAATATAAAAAGGAAATCTATTGTGACTTTAACAGGTAGTATTTAAATAGGTGTTTAATCAAGATAGTTAAGTGGTAATGGCACCAATTAATCAAGCAGTGAAAACACATTCACCTTAGAACAAACCCAAACCATTAAATTCTGAAGGAGATTAATTGTGTTCATCAAAAACAACACTGAAATCAAATTCTTTGCAAGACAATGTCAAACTGTCTCTCCTCATGGTTGAAGTCCTTCTCTGGCTATATTAATATTTCCCCACAATCAATAACAAAAACTTTGCTCTGGGCCAGTATTAGAAGGTGTTAGACACAGTCACAACTGTGCTAATCACATCAAACAAGAACAACATTTCTGTTTGAAAAAAATGTTTTAATGGAAAAACTTTTGGGAAATGAAGACTTCTGTTTTACTGATGAAGAATTTATTGGCAGAACTACATAGTCTTATGTGATGATCATGTGTTGGTTTCTCTTAAGATTGTAGAAACCATTCACCTTTGCTAAAGATTTCTATGGAGATAACCATTTATGAGTTTTAGGCTATTTTTTTTTTGAAGACCATTACATGATAATGGGATGACTAGTTTTTATCAATATTCTTATAAAAAAAAAAACCCACTCCTGATAGAATTCTTGGTAGGACCTGCACAATTTAAAACTCAATCAATAGTTCCATAAGTATTTTTTTAACCTGCAGGTAGAAAACCAAGCACATCAGGCTGACATACTACGAAGCTATAATCTTCCTCTCTGGTGTTTTATTGTTCTGTGTTCTGCAGTCTTTTTCATAGGGAATAAATATTTAATTATGTGCTGCATTTCCTTAATCCTGAAGAACTCTTCCATATGATTTTGCTAAAGAGATAACCTAGGTCTTAGGGATATCTCTGCACAGAGGTCCATATTGCAACTGTGATACCTTCTGCAACACTGACAATCATATGGACACCATGGCGTCATTCCCATTATGATTTAAAATGAATTGCTGAACAGGTTATATGACAGTTGTTCCCACTTGAAACCGGTTCTGAACTGACTGCATTTAGTTTCAATCATGATAAAGCAAGGCAAATGCAAAAGAACCACTCTTTCCTGACACTAGTTTTTTTTTATGGTTCTTTTGAAAAGAATTGATTAGCAAGCGTGTTCAGCAAGTGGGAATGAAGGACCTGAATCTCATCAAACTGAAGGGAAGGGATTCCTGTGGCAGACAGTTGGCACATCCCTCACCAGTTTTGGCAGAAATCCACCATTTCTGCCCTCCCCTTTCCCAGGACCCATCCTACATTCCAACCTTCTGTCCCGGATAAATGCCCAAACACCCTCCATTCTGAGCTTGACTAGGAAGCATATCCTTCAAGTCCTGCAAGGGTGGGAGGGCACCACTTCAACTCCCCATGTCCTCCTAGTCCTGCAAGACTGGGAGGACAGCATCTTACTGAGGGGAGAGTCCTCCATATGACACCCATGACTGCATGCATCCCAAGGAACTTGGAGGACATGTTCTACGATAGGCATAGATGATTGACAGGCATTTTGAAGGGACACAAACTAGTGGGAACAACAATCATGCCAAAAAAGAAGTGAATAAAGAAAAGACCTGGTTCCATAGTGGGAACAACGCTTGGACTGGAATCGATTAACCAACCCAGAGTGAAAGCAAATCACAAACCAGGTTAAATGTAAGTGGGAATGAGCCTCACATTTATGAAAAGTTTGTTGTGTGCATTGCAGGTCTTACACAGCCTCTCAGTCAGTGAATGAGAACTAGTTTATCATAGAGCAGAAAATGAATACAGAACTGGAGCCATGTGAAGAACCCTGGGACTAATGTTTCCATGTGTGAAGGTATAAAAGCATATTTGAAAGTATATTTTGGGTTAAATCTTTTTGTAGAATTCACAGCAGACTGAAATTAAGGTTTATAAAGTGGGACGTGATGAGTACAAATGGAACTTTGGCAAGCACAAAGAACACAATAGACTTTACTAAAGACTGAGAAAATGTGTGCCTGTATAATTGCTATGACACTTAAATTTTTGTTGTGAACATTCCTTTTAAAAGTGTTGGTACAAATTATGTCTTACCGATTGATGAGGCTTTATTGTTTGTGTTGATTATCTAGAGAATTGAAGCCTAATTCCTTTCTCCCTTCTACATATATACGACTAACATTTTAATATTAAAGTGCATTAGTTTTGCAAGTGTCCTTTATAGCTGTTTTATTTTCCATTTGGAAAAAAAAGAGAAAGGTGTTACAGACTGCTAATTAGAAAACAACAACAAATGTGTGCAAAGACAGGAGTAATTACAAATATACCTGTTAACAGGAAACATGAATGGTCAGGGCTGCCCCTGAGCATTATAACCTCAACATCAATAGCCAATGTTATGCTATATAAAAATTTCAGTAGTACAGAAAGAGAAATTAACCAATTGTGTTGACAAATGGATAATATGAATAAACCAAATACTTGCACAGTTTGAGAATGTAACATTAGTGCAAAACATGGATTGCTTGAGGTTTTGGGGGGTGGTTATATATAGACCACCCCATGACACAATGTCAGAATGCAATCCCTATCTGTCTGTCTGTGTGTGTTTTAGAGAGAGAGAGATTTATTACAGTTACAGAAAAGCATAAAGACAGCAAAATACAGCAAAATACAATCAAAAACTCATAAAAGAAGTTAAAAATATACATGCAGATACATAAAAAATACAGATACAGATAAACATTAACCTTTCAGATAACAAAGCCCATCTAGTCCTGACAAAGCCCAACCAGATATTCATTATACTAATTTGTAGTGCAAGTCATCATACATCAAAATTTTAATTGCTGCTCCACAAAATTTAGATATATTATGTGTCATAGCAGGGTTAGTGTCTGAAAACAGCGAAGAAGAAAAAAAGACTATTTTGAATACCCTTAATGTTTGTGGAGTATTGGCAAAATAAGATCAGTATATAGGTTTCTATAGTATAGATAAGTACATGTTCCACCAATTCTATTTGGCCAGAATTACAGGGGCAGTATCTTTTCAGCTATTATATCTTCCTATAGCATCTTTCAAGGACAGCTGAAGGAAAAAAATATCATCATGCCAGAAGGCGTTATGGATTTTAGGCACGTCTATGTTACTTAGCTATGCCATAGCAGTTGTAAGGTACCTACTTTTCTCAATAGCAATAAAAGAAGGGGTCCTAGGTAATTCAATTTGATACTGTGTCAATGATATATTCTTTAATGTCTATTTTTGCTTGATCATATCCCTTGCAAGAGAGAGAGAGGCTCCTGCCACATTGCAAAAATAACGCAGTTTGACACCTTATAAAAAGACCTGCAATTTCTCCAGTGATTTCTGCTGAAGGCCACTAAGGAAGGCCTATTCTCATGGAATTTTATTTTATTTTTTTTTAAAAAAATGAATAAACAGTTGACCATGGAAACATGGAGTGTTTCTCCTTATTGTTTTCTGCCTCACCAAACTACAAATACCAGAATTCCATAGTATCAAACCATGGAAGTTAAAGTTGTGTCAAACTGCTTTATTTCTGCAGTGTGGCAGCAGCCAGACAAAAAGGAGGTCTGTTTAAGAATCCAGAAAGGTTTTAAATCAACATAAAAGGAAGGAAGTGTGATACCACCACCCATCATCACTCTGATCACATGAAAAGAGATGGATCTGAAAAGGAGAGGCTGTTCATTTCCATTCATGCCAGGACTCTGGAAAACCTGTCTCATATGGATATTTCTATAATAATAATATTTTTTTTATTTATATCCTGTCCCTCTGGGTGGCAGTCGGGGCGGATTACAGCATTTAAAAGCAAACAAAGTTAAAACATTCCCTCATTCCACAATCCACCCTCCCAACCTCTTAAAACAGAATTAAACCAATAAAAGATTAAAATAAAGCAATGCCATAAAACAATTAAACCAACACCAGGAATCAGTTGTACTAACAGAATAAAAACTCATCTCCCAACGGACAGCTGTTATTCTGGGAAGGCCTGTTGGAAGAGATCCGTCTTTACTGCCCTTTTAAAAGCAGCAAAAGTAGTAATGAGACGGATCTCGTCCGGCAGGCCATTCCAAAGTCTGGGAGCAGTAGCAGAGAAGGCCCTCTGGGAGGTCTGAGACAGCCTGGTTTTTATTGGCTGTAGCAGGTTCCTCTCAGAGGACCGAAGGGTGCGGGAGGGATCATAAGGGGAGAGGCGGTCCCTAAGATAGGATGGACCCAAGCCATGTAGGGCTTTAAAGGTCAAAACCAACACCTTGTGCTGGGCCCGGAAACCAATCAGCAGCCAATAGAGGGATTTAAGCACTGTTTATGCTTATACACCCATAAATCTCATAGCCTCATAGGATTGTCCTGTTAACTGAAAGAACTGGGCACATCGTATTTAATTAGAGATTCCATCTAAACATTAGGAAAAATGTCCTGACAGTAACAACTGTTCAATAGTGGAATGTGATTCCTTGGGGTGTGGTGGAGTCTCCTTCTTGGAAGGTGTTTAAACAGAGGATGGATGGTTATCTGTCAGGAAAGCTTTGGTTGTGCATTCCTAGATGGTGGTGGTGGTGGTGGGGGGTTAGACTGGATGGCCCTCTTCCAACTCAATGATTATATGATTCTAAGGTCTTTCAAAAAGCGTTGCATAACAGTAAAAGGGTGATCTCAAGTTACTTAAATGGAACACCTGTTAATAATTTCTTTTGTCAGCAAGGTTAGAAGAAGCATTAGAGTAATTAAATAGAAACAAATAATTTTTCAAAGAGTTTGCTATCTTAGCCTGTTGCAGCAAAGCAACAAATGGATTACAATTCACTTCTTAATAGAGTACACATGTTTGAAAATGAGTCTGCATTATCACAGAAGGCTTTTGGACATCTCTGCATTTTTAATACAGATTCAGAGGTGACAGGATTTGACTCAAGATGTCTGCAACCAATTGGCATTACAGTGAGCCTCCACATTTTCGGTGGGTAGAGATGCAGGACCATTGTGAAAGTGAAAAACCTCAAATAAAAAATACTTTTTTAAAAACCTGAGAGAATACCTGTCTAACAATCTCCAGGTCCTCCAGCACAATTCTATAGACAGCCTCTGCTGGATGCTGACCATTGTGCTGGAGGACCTACAGATGCCAAGAGAAGTGTTTTCTCTATGAATATCTAGGTCCTCCAATGTGACTTCAGGTAGATGTTGATCATAAAGTTATACTGGAAGTTCTAGAGATTCCTAGAAAGTACATATCAATCAAATCAGTGAATAATCAAATCTGCAAAAGCCAAAGCTGCAAATATTCAGGGCCAACTGTACATAGGTCAAAAGCAGAAAAAGTGAAACTTGTATACAGTGGGCCCTCGGTATCCACTAGGGTTTGGTTCTAGGACCCTCGTGGATACCAAAATCTCTGTATGCTCAAGTCCCATTAAATACAATGGGAGAATAAAATGGTATTCCTTATATAAAATGGCAAAACCAAGGTTTGCTTTTTGAATTTTATATATTTTAAAAATATTTTCAAACTGTGGATGTTTGAAACCATGGATAAAAAAAATCTGTTGATATGGAGGGCTGACTGTACTAGAATTAGGAACTAGAATGTAGCAGGATAAAGAGTAGATGCAACCCATAGACAACAAGTAATCATATCAGACGCACCTACAAAAACAGTTTGTTCACCATTTAAACACCAGTACAGTATAAATGGTATACACTGCACTGCTGAGATTTATTTCTTATCACAATTTAACATTCAATGTACTTTCCCTTTTTATAATATTTTCCTTACCTTTTATATTCTTGAAAAACTGCAGTTATGGAACAGATGGTTAAAGCATACTTTTCCATTTGATTGTGATAGCTGTTCATTCACTGAGGTAGAAAATTATTGTACATCATTCACTTACATTGAGAGAAGTCATTTAAGCGCACGGACATAATACATTACTGCAAGAACAGCTGGAGGTTCTGTCAACTAATACCTCATACTATTTTTCTGCACAAGACTTCTATTAAATGTATTTTGCATGGAAAAATATGTTTTTAATACTTCCTTGGGGAATGGAAATGGTGTGCTTTGGCAGGCAGGTATCTGAAATAGTGGTAGTCCTATAAATATTAATATGAGACTCAATTGTTCTTATGGTTGTTGAATTTAATTCTTTTATCTAACACATTAAATTTTTCTTTTATCTAACACATTTCAGACCTGTTCTCCAGGCAAATCAGTTGAGAGTTTTATTACCAAAGTGATGCAACTCCTCAGAGAGAGTAAAGGCAGACGAAGCCTTACACATGTGAGAGTGCAAAATAATACAATCGCCCTCTGTTTACTCAAACTTGATGTCCACACCCCTTGCCTGTTCATGGGCAGCAAATGGAGGGGGACAAAATGGGGCGGGCGCACGTGGGTGGGCACAGCCATTCAAACCAAAGGAGCTTGAATCTTTGCATGGATCCCCTGTGAAAATGGAAGAGTGACTGTAATCACTATAGATTCCATAGACTCAGTGGGATCATTTTTACATAGGATGGAGCGAATAATCAAAACTATTATTTCCCAGGTTAAAGGAGGAGGAAGAAAGTTTCTCAACAACTATGAAATCCAATCAAGAAGAATAAAAGAGCAGTGAAAATGTTGAACAATATTTCCTAGTATTTGAATATTTCATACTATCCTGTTGCTGAGGCATTATTTCAGAGGGGGGAGACACTTTTTTTGCACATAAAACTTGTTTCTGTGCACATAAAATCTATTTTTTTAAGGAATCCTGCTTTCCATACCAAAACAAAAACACTACAGTTTTTTTCCCCTGTATGGAATAATTCTTCTGCAATACTTTGTGGCATTCAGATACACTGAGAATATTGTAGAGGAATATTCAATTCCTCCCAAAGTTGGGAGAAAACTACTGTAATTTTTTCCCTTGCCTGTGGTGATAAAATAGGTGAGGGTTTACATCCTTATCCATACGCGCATGTTTCCTCCCTTATTCTCACTTGCATGTGATGTCTATTAGAAAAAGTGAGGATTAGCTTATGTGAATGGGTCTCCTTATATCTAATTCATTGTATTAACTTCCGATTCCCTGCTCCCCTCTCCCAGATCCATTTTCTGTTGTGATGAGGGAGAGAACCCTAAATACTGTCATAAGAAGGTAAAAAGACTGAAATACAGGTGTGCTGACTGAGGTATAGACCCACTTGTTAACATCTATGCCATCATGCAAAATGTTCAATGTGTAGATACCAACATCCAACTTTTCTGCTGCTCCAGAGACTAGTGAGTTTATTACATGGGAGTAACTGGGCATTTAAACAATGATTAACCCATGAAAATCATGCAATTTACATTAAAATGTGCTTAAAATGACATTAACACAAGTGCCATTATCCTGTGAAGAACCAGGGAATAACCAGGCAAGAAACAGCAAAAAGTCATTCATAGGAAAATTCCATGAATGAATTACTGTTGTTTCTTGCCTGGTTCTTCAAGAGATAATGGCACTTTAATTACGTTTCATCTCACTTTAGTGTGAAAACTATTCACGCATTTGCATGCAAGTGTGGGTTAATCATGGATTCTGCACAGGATAACAGTGCTTTGTGTGTGAAAACCATTCACCCAATTGCAGGTTAATCATGGGTTAATCACTGTTTATATTCCAATCCCCCCCCCCCATGTGATAAACTCTTTGAATACAGAGCAAGAAAACTACAGGAAAAGAGATTCCATTTCAACAATAGGAAGAATATCCTGACAGTAAGAATATGCTGCCGGTATGAGAGTCATCTTCTTTGGAGGTTTATAAAGAGTGGATGAATGGCCATCTCTCAGGGGTTCTTTGATTGTTCTTGTATGGCAGGGGTTGGACTAGATGGCCCTTGTGGTCTCTTCCAGCTCTACGATTCTATGATTCTAACTTTAAAAAAGGGTGGGTGAGGGTATGCATTCACACATAGGATAAACACATATGAATGCAAAACACACATGTTGCTCTTTAGAAAGGTTGAGCAAAGGATAATCCCATCTTAACATTTCAAGATAATTTTCTCCAGTTTAATGAGGCAGCTGACATCTGGTTGTCTTTAGCCCTTTTTAAAAGGAACAAACAGTCCCCTTGCTCTGCATCTGTATCTCTCTA
Source organism: Phrynosoma platyrhinos (assembly GCA_020142125.1). Classification (NCBI taxonomy): domain Eukaryota; kingdom Metazoa; phylum Chordata; class Lepidosauria; order Squamata; family Phrynosomatidae; genus Phrynosoma; species Phrynosoma platyrhinos. The sequence goes on from JAIPUX010001232.1 coordinate 39,672,521, forward strand.
CTCTTTTATTTCAGTTGCCTGGTTACCTAGCTTTCCAAACAAGACTAGGGGAAAAAGCTACCTTAACAATCCATGAGAAATCACTCTAAAAATGTGACATAAGATTGTAGCCTTAAATAGTCTGCTTGCAGATTCTCTGAAAGCACTTGGCAGATTACTGAGAGAAAGAGAAGGGCAGGATAATCCATCCATACGGATTATAACAGAATGTAGCATGCAAATGAATAGGGGAAATGGTTTGAATGTTTTGGGCAGGGATAGAGAATATTATCCAAGAATGCTTGTGTCAGTTGGTGAGCTTAAAGTAGAGATGAGCAACTGCAGATGGAGCCATTATCTCCCTGCTTTGCCTCGCATCATATTTGGCATGAAATACATGATATAACATCATTTCTTGCTGTCATTTGGGCAAGTGCTTCTTTTCTTGGAGATGGAGTTGGGGAAATTCGAGGGGCGAGGCATGTAAACTGCCACATCCACAGCCATTTTGGGGTGTGGCTGTTTTGGGGGTGATGAATAGCCCCCAAAATTGGCAAAAAATGGGGGGGGGGGTTGAGGGCTTTGGACAATTCGGATCACACTTTACTCACCTCTGGATACCAACTCTAAAAGAACTGTATGAAGTTGCAAGAACAACTTATTATTTGGGGGATTTTCAGAGGTTTTTCTACTGCCAGGATGTCTGTGTTATTAGCATCAGTTTGGTGGTTGGCCAGTCTTCATAATGTAATTCTCCTTGCCAATACTCTCAGTATTCAATTTCCTTCTAACTTCACTGTGTACAATGTCTCCTTCAGCCTGTTTTCCATGCAAAAAAACCCCAACATTTCTCAGCACAGAATTATTCCTCTGTAATAGTAGCAGTTGTTGCTATGTGCCTTCAAGTAATTTTCAATTTATGGTGACTTTAAGGCAAATCTATTCCACCAGAGTAGAAATCATATGGCCCCTGAGAAGTTGTTGGACTACAGATCCCATAAGCTTTAGCCAGGATAGCCAAACATGAGGAATGACACAGACTGTCATTCAACTATATCAGAAGGCTCTATGACAGGGATAGGCAACCTTTCCCCTTTAAGGGCCGAGGGACTTCAGCTCCCAGAAGCCTCAGCCATGTTGGCCAATAGTCCCATGTTGGCCAATAGCTCCTGGGATTCTGGGAGCTGAAGTCCCTCGGCCCTTAAAGGGAAAAGGTTGCCTACCCCTGCTCTATGATTTCCAAATCTAGATTCAACCCTGCATACAAGTGACAATGGATTCTTTGTTGTTGTTTTTTACTACTTGTAGTAATATGGAGTGTCACATCAGTGCTTTTTTCAAGCTGTCACAATAATACTAATCATACTACTGCCTACATGAAGTTCCTGTTCATAGATCTTTACTTTCATGTGAACCTAGCCAGATCACAAGCCCTTTAGCAGCTTCAAATACTTTCAGCAGATACTGCTAGCAGCTGCCAGCTCTATGTCTCAGCTTTATGTCTATTATATTTCCTTACTGTTCAGACTCCACAAAAATGATAGCATTAATTCAACAAACAACAACAATTACTGGGATTTCTCCAATTGCTGTGCTACTGCTGCATTCTGTGATGCTTGAGGAGTTTGTTTGGAAAAGCAGTCAGTCACTGCTAGATTTCCCCACTGCAGAACAACAGTTTGAAATTATAAAGTGATTAATAAATACTTGTCTTTACTGTGAAATTCCAAACCATTTGGCTTTACGATGCAGTATTTTATATGACTTATAAAAACTTAATTTGTAAATATGGCTGCTCTCTTCCTTGCCCTCCCCCTTGTCCACACTTCAACACTTCTCACAACTGGAAAATTTGCAGTCATTTTACATTGTGGTGGACAATTTCCAGGAGGTGTAGAGCTACACCAACCCTTGCATCCCCTACCCTAGACCTTGGATGGCCACATCCGGTCAGATTCATTGGCAGGTTTTAGGGAGAGAGAGAGCGCAAGGGTCTCCTGTTTGAAAATGACCTAAAATGCCCAATTGTATTCCCCAAATTAATCATTTCTTCAAACATGCCTACAGTAGCCAATGAAATATTAATTAATTATGGAATTCTCTCCCCAAAAAGTTCTAACATCAACACTGTTATCCTTCCTGTACCAGGCATACAAATTTTAAATCTTCCCAGGCTTATAAATGTATTTTTAAAATATGTTTTTTTTATGTATCTGCATATTTTACCTTGTTTTTAAACACTGCCATGGAAGCCCCTCAAAGGGTGATTAATAAATTAAATTAAATTAAATTAGTACATGATTGGAAAATTACTGATGTGCAATATCAAGTTCATATTACATAGCTCCTTTCTTTACAATAATACTTAAATGTTTCTGCTAGCTCTTTAAATTAAGTTTAATTGATTTTTAATTAATCTTTAAACACCTTCCATTATGTGACTAATGAAAATGGGAAACAACAAAAACTAAAACAGACATAACTTTCCAGAGGTATTTATTGTCATTGTTTCCCTCTCCCCTCTCTACAGGCAAAAAATCCATAAAATAAGGCCCCATAAAGACTTTCAACAGGATAGAAGGAGACTGAACTGAAGCAGATGGCCTAGAACAGGGGTAGGCAACCTAAGGCCCGGGGGGCAGATGCAGCCCCCCGAGGCCTTTGGACCGGCCCCAGGCTGGTCCTGCCGCTGCCACCACCATCCCCCGCTGCCTGCCATGATGATATTGATTATTGTTGTTATTACTTGTTCTTGGGGTTTTCTTGGTAAAATCTCCACAGGGGTTTTGCCATGGCTTTTCTGGGGCTGAGAGAGTGTGCATGCATATTTCCTTAATTTTTTAATTTAAAAAAAAATTTTTTTATATTTATTTATTTTATATTTATTTGTTTGTTTGTTTGTTTGTTTTTGGTGCTTCGGCCCCCCAATTGTCTGAGAGACAGCAACCCGGGCCCCGGCTCATAAAGGTTGCCTACCCCTGGCCTAGAAGGAGCAGCATCTGCCTTCACCAACACCAATTGTGCCATGACCATGGCAACTGGATGGCCTGCTCCCAAAGCAGGCCACAACCATGGTACCAAATTTAATCTGTTCCTGAATAGTCTGGCTCCTGCCACCTCAGCGTGGCTTCAGTGTGGCTTCCAGCTACTTTAGGGGTGTATGCCAACCTTCCATCCTTACATAGATCAGTAAAATGAGTACCCATCTTGTTGGGGACAATTGGCTTACAGATTGTAAACTGCTTAGAGAGTGC
>JAIPUX010001232.1:39691508-39709404 GCA_020142125.1 Phrynosoma platyrhinos
GCTAGTTCCTGCCCCCTAATATATGGGCAATGTCTTACAAAAGAAGGAGGAATGAGGAGAGAGGGCAGGAGGACTCTTCCCAGGTTGTAGCTTCTTTCCAGTCTTAGCAATTTGTCTGCTGTTAACATTGTAAAGATTTAAAGGAACAGTTCCTATTTTAGCAGCTGTTCTACTAGTAACAATGTTAATGTTTGTCCCACCCAACTCGCCTCCCTCATGTCCTTCAGTAGCTCGTGCCGCAGCCGTGTCTGCTTTAATCTGCTTGGAGGGGGAGGATAATGTTCCCAATTCAACACCCCACTTATATACACGTGTCCTCCAAGTGACATTGGCCTTGCCTCCTCTGCCTCGCCCAGGTGTTAGATGTTTGACTCCCCGTGGTCCAATGGAGGGCCAATCTCCCTAGTGGGGTTTTTATCCCCTGCCGATGCTCCTCCTGGTTGCTCTTGGAGGACAGGCACAGGCTGACCAGGTGTTAGCAATTGGGCTCCCTAGTCACCTTGGTGGACCCAGGAGTCTGTTGGAGGGCCGATCTCTCGGGCAGGGGTTTTATCCCCCGCCAATGCTCCTCCCAGTTCCTCTTGGATGACAGGCACAGGCTGCCAGGATGGTGGCAATTGGGCTCCCTAGTCACCTTGGCAGCCCCAGATGCTGCCTCTCTGCCTCAGGAGTCCGTTATTTCTTTCTTGAATTTGACTCGTAGTATTTGGGCTGATGTAGATGGCCCATTTGGGGTGGCTCTGGGACACCCCCAGCAGCAGCAGATCAGGGCTGCAGCAACCACATGCTGCAGGCCCAATCCTCCTTTTTGCCACCCCCAAAAGAGCAGAAAAATGCCGTGACTCTTTTGCTATGCCAAGAGGTACTCTGATGCTGTGCACCATGCAGCCAGACATACAGCATTGGAGTGGAGTCAGGGTGGAGTTGGGGTGACTGGCCTGTGACTGGCCCACCCCAACTCCACCTCCAGGCTGGCCCTTTTGGCTGGGTCCACAATCTGGCTTTCAAATAGCTTATAAAACTCTGCTGGAAGACCATCTGGACCAGCAGCTTTCCCAATTTTAGCTCTCTTTATTGCTTCTTTTACTTCTTGCACTGTTATTTTATCATTTAATAATTTCCTTTGCTCCTCATTACATGGTTGGATCTTAGAGAAGTTTAGATATGTTTTAATATCATCAAATTCTACATCATCCTTCTTATATAAATTATCAAAAAAATCCAAAATAATCTGTTTCAAATCCTCTTGTTTAATATAAATATTTCCATCTTCCCTCAATTGAGTAATTGCTTTGGCTTACTTACACTTCTTTAGTTTATATGCCAGGAGTTTATCTGGCTTGTTACCAAATTCAAAATATTTTTGCTTACAAAAATTTCATTTTTTTATTTCCTTCCTCACACAATATCAGTGATTTTTGCTTTTGAATTCACTTAATTTTATTCAATGCTTTCTTACTAGAGAGGTTTATTTTAAGTTCTTGTATTTTAATGTTTAGCACTTTTTGTAAGTTTTCCAACTCAATTGATTTTCTCCCCCATTCACTTCCTTTTTTAATTAAAAAAAAACCTTATTAAACAAAGCAAGCAAAGCAGCTTCATTTATATACTGCTTCATATCACACTATGGGATGTCTAAGCAGTTTATAACTGTAAATTCATTGCCCCTCAACAGCTGGGTACTCATTTTAGCAACCTCGGAAGGATGCAGACCAGAGTCTAGCCTGAGCCCTGGCTAGTATTGAACTCACAACCTTGTGGTCTATGAGTGAGTGGCTGCAGTACAGGCATTTAACCACTGTGCCAGGGCTCATCCTCCTTTAACACCTTAAAGGCTTCCTAAATAATGGTTTACCTTACTTCTTGTGCTATATTTTCTTGAAAATAACTCTCTATATGATGATGATGATGATTTGTATCTTACCTCTCTGTAAAATACAACTGGGCAGCTTACACAATAAAACAAACAATCCCGTCCCTCAATACCCCCCTCCCAAATACAATTAAACAATCAAAGTTTAAAAACATGATTAAAATAACAGACTACAATAAATTACAATAAATTACAAATTAAATGGCTGTAGTGGAAATCAGGGTGAGGCATAACTATTTCAGTGGCTGGTTATCTACTCAGGAAAGGCCTGTCAGAAGAGATTTGTCTTAACAGCTTTTTAAAAGCTGTTTAAGGTGTTCAAGTGATCGATTTTATCTGGCAGGCTATTCCATAGTCTGGGAGTGATAGCCAAAAAAGTCCTCTGGGCAGTTGCAGATAATCTAGGTAGCAATAAATTCTTCCCAGAGAACCTTAGTGCGTGGGGTGGATTTTACGGAAGGAGGAGGTCATGAAGATAGATTGGACCCAAGCCATTTAAGGCTTTAAAGGTAATAACCAACACCTTGTACTGCACCTGGAAACTGATTGGCAGCCAGTGAAGCGATCTTAGAATAGGTGTTATGTGAGACCAACCTGGTTGCAATATTCTGTACCAATTGAAGTTTCCGAACTAGGCACAAGGGTAGCCCCATGTAGAGTGCATTGTAGAAATTGAGACAAGAAGTTACCAGCACATGTACCATGGTTTCAAGGTCCCTAACCTCCAGGAAAGGGCACAGTTGGCATATCAGCTGAAGCTGATAACAGGTGCTCCTGACCACCACATTCACCTGATTTGTCATCTGAAGTGACAGATCTAGGAGCATCCCCAGACTGCAAACACAGTCCTTTGAGGACCCCAAATAGGACTGAAGATTGTATCCCAATACCTGGGTTTGGGGCCATTAGAACCTCCATTTTGTCTGGATTGAGTTTCAATATGTTTTTCCTCATCCAGTCCATTACCGCTTTAAGACATTCATTGAGAGGGGAGACATCATCTGAAGTCAAAGCTGTAGACTGAGACATGGAGAAATATATCTGGGTGTCATCAGCATACTGATAACACCCCTCCCCATGTCTCTGAATGATCTCTCCCAGCGGCTTCATATATATGTTAAATAGCATCGAGGATAGGATGGCGCCCTGAGGGATGCCACAATTAAGCTCCTTTTTCACTGAGCAACTGTCCCCAAACATCACCCTGGGGAATCTGCACAAGAGAAAAGAACGGAATGGATTGCAATGCTATGCCTCCAATTCCTAATTCTCTCAGGCATTCAAAGATGATGTCATGATCTATCATGTCAAAGGCTGCTGAGAGGTCCAGTAGCACCAACAGGGTCACACTACCCCAGTTGATGCCCAGATGAAGGTCATCAGCTAAGGCAACCATGGCAGTCTCTACTCCATATCCTGTCCTAAAGCCAGTTTGAAATGGATCCAGATAATCAGTTTCTTCCAAGACAACTTGGAGCTGAAGAGCAACAGCCTTCTCGATCACCTTGCTCAAAAAAGGTAGCAAAGAGACTGGCCTATAGCTATTCATGTTCAGAGGGTCAAGGGAAGGTTTTTTTCAGAAGCAGCCTAACCACCACTTCCTTCAAAGAAGATGGGACACGACCTTCCCCAAAGGATACATTGATAATATCTTTCAGGAACATCTTCATGACATCTCCCCCCTGAACAGCCAGCCATGAAGGGCAAGGGTCAAGAGGGCAAGTTGTCTTCCTCACTCTACCAAAGAGCTTGTCCACATCATCAGTACTCACTGATTGGAACTGATCCAGTATGATCTCATAAGCAGAGTTGCGGTATACTTCATCTATAGATTTTACTATAACACCGGTGTCCAAGTCAGCTCTTATCTGAGAAATTTTATCTGCAAAGAAGTTGTTAAATATGTCACAGCAGGCTGTTGTCGGGTTAAGTAACAGGTTCTGCACAGTTCCCTTAACACCCTAAACAGCTTTACTAGATGGGCCTCTGCAGATGCAATACGTGCAGAGTAGAAAGATTTCCTTGCTTCATGTATTGCCCTTCTATAGGAGTAAAGGAATTTCCTATGACAAGTTCTGTCAGATAAGAGTTGAGTTTTGCACCAGAGGCACTCTAGTCATTGTCCAACCCGCTTCATCTTCCTGAGTTATTCAGTATACCATGATTGACGTTTTGAAGTGAGTTGGACAGAATGCATGGGAGCAATCGTGTTGTTAGCTTTGGCAAGATCAGTGTTCCAGGTATTAACCAAAGCTTCAACATAATTGCCAGCATTACCAACCATTAAACTCTCTAAGGTGTTCTTGAATCCAATTGGTTGCATTTAGTCTTCAAGGGCAGACTATTCTAATGGATCCTTTACCCCCAACAGGATGGACAGTCATTCTAAGTTCAGCCTTGATCAGAAAATGATCCGTCCATGAAAATGCAGAGGTTTTTGTTACCTCCACCCATGGATATTCCTGTTCCGTACTATATGTTTTTCTGCCTCTTTTACAATTTGGGGCGCTTTTAAAAGTAGTTCATTTAATTGCCAATTAGAGATCTTCCTTTTTTGCCCTATTTCCATTATAATATGGTTGTGGTCATATATCAAATTGGGTTTAATTTCAACTGAGGACACTTTTGTTACTAAGAAGCTGAGTTTTAAAACATATCTATACATGCCCAAGATTTATGCATCTCAAAGAAAAAAGTGTACTCCTTGGCCTGCTTATATTTTACTCTCCAGGTATCAACAAGCAAATAAGTCCATCATTTCAAAGAAAACCTTAGAGATCTTTCCCTGGTTATGTTTTATCTTTTTCTTTGCAAATCTGTCCAGAAGTGGTTCCATAACCCCATTAAAGTCCCCCATTTTTTTAGCTTTTATTATTTATTAAAACACACATAACATATATACATAAACATTAAAAAAACAAACAAAACATACCTAAACATACATTAAATATCACATACAAACATAAAATATGATTTCCCCTCCTTTACTTTGAATATAATACTTGTTGTTTTTAACTTTCATATAATTTCTCTATATATTATAAACAGATTTTCCAATTCCTTTTCTATTTTACCCCAATCTTACAGTAGTTTTTTCATTATCATCCTTAACTGTTACACATCGTATATTTTAATCCACTCTACCTTTTAGTTTTAACAGAGCTGATATCTTTATCATACCACTTATATTCTTCTAAATATCTGACTTATTGTTGAACCCATTAAAATCCATTAAAAAACTTATTGTTGAAGTCTCCCATTAAAATCAAAGAATCAAAACTTAAATTGTGTATTTTATCTAACAATTCTCGAAAAAAGATTCCTTTATTTTCAATAGGTGCATACATATATATATATAACTAAAGTATTTTCTCCTAACATATCTGTCTGAGCACCTATTTAGTGACCTTTAGAGTCACTGAGTAACTCTCTTGACTCATACTTGCTTTTGATATAGAGTACTACCCCCTTTTTCTTATTAGGGCAGAGTGATGCATACTCATCTCCCAACTTATTGTTTTTAAGGTAATTTCTATTTTCTCTTTGGATCTTAACTTCCTTTAGACATGTTATGTCATTATTAAATTTGTTAAAATATTAAAAAAATCCACTTAATCACATTATTTGGCCTATACTATTTTCCCTTCTATACTATATTTTCTTCTACTTTACCAGGTAGACCTCCCTCTATATCCACTTTCCTTATTTCCTCTCTCATTTCTCTTGTTTGTCTATTTTTCTCTTTTCTTTTCACCTGTTCTCCAGATTCTCATTGATCTTTAGTTCTTTTTTTTTTTTTTTTTTGAATTCATACTTCTCCTTTTTAGGATTCTTCCTATTTTGTTCTAAAAAAACGTTCATCTCTTGAATAGATCTAATTTCATTTTGTGTGTGTGTGTGTGTGTGTTACCAAAAGGTCAAACCTTCTGGAAGCCACCATCTATAATTCACCTCTTTTTCTCTCAACCAATTTGTAAAAAATGCATATTCTTTCCTCCTTTTCAAAACCCTTATTGGGATATCCCTAAAATTTTGTATAACCTGATCTTTTATCTTTAGAGGTTTTTCTCTTTGTTGTGTCATAAGTAAATCTTTAGTGCATTTTCTGACAAAGTAAATGATGATATCTCTTGGGAGTTTTTTCTGTTGTGCTATTCTAGAGTTCAATCTAAATAGCATATCTATTTACATCTCAAAAAGATATGTTTCTTTTCCCAAACAATCTGCTAGTATCAGAATTAGACCTAAATATAATTTTTCTCTCTCCAGTTCTGGAACATCCTGCAGTTTAACACACTTCTCCCTAAATTTCATTTCATTTTGTATTTTCTCTTCACATTGCAGCTCATTGCATTTCTTTAATCTTCCCTTCAAATTGTACTTGTCTATCTTCCAGTTTATCCACTTTAATCTTAAATTTGGTAAATTCTACAGAGACTTTGGGGGGTTGCAGACTGCCAGAAATAGTGCAAATTGAGTTCACTTTTAGGGTTAGAGTTAGGGTTAGGGAATCATGGGAACTGTATTTTATTGTGGCACCAGAGCTCTCTGACAGAGAAGGCTCAATGTCTCAGAAAAAAAAATCCCCATGATTTCCTAGCACTAACCCTAACCCTAAAGGTGGACTCAATTTGCACTATTTCTGACAGTCTGCAATCCCTGTCTATCAATAGAATTTTGCATTGCTTTTAGCTCAGTCTTAAGTGCTTCTATAATTTCTGCCTTAAAGTCACGCATCTCTTGTTTAAGATTGTCAATTCTTTCACCTAGTTCTGAACTAAGCTTTTTAATTTCATCTAATAATAGCAAATTGGGATCTGGCATCTTGAGTTGCTCTACTGAAGGCCTTCTTGGTTGAGATGTCTGAGATTTAGCAGCTTGATTTCTTGAGGCCATCAACATCTTTGCTCACCTTTTTACATCTTTGTCAAGTAACTACTTTATCTAAAAAAAACACAACCTCCTTTAACAAAACTTAAACAATATAGTATAATACAATGCCTTAAATAAGTACAGTCCTTTCTTATCCTGATTTAATTTAGGAAATCTAACTGACCCACTTGTATCATAGAATCAGTTTATAGCTTCAATAGTACCTCTTTATGGAAAAGGAAAAATAATATCACAGATAAGTCTCTCTTATTACAAATCAGATCTAAATGTGTATTAAAAATGCAGAGTTTAAGATCTTTTTGTAGTCTTTGCAACCTTTGAAGTATATTTTCCAAGTCAATAATTACTAAAAAAGCACAACAGATTTGGTAAACAACAAAATAGAATGTACTAATATTTCAAAAATAGAATCTTAAATATTAAGCATTGCAAATGTATTAACTACAATTAAAAAATTAAACCCTTCCTGTCAGGATTTTCCCAACTCCAAAGGTGCTAGCACAATATTGACTAGAGGACGAAACAAAACTGCAAAGCTTATGGGTAGTTGTTTCGGTTCCTTGATGAATGACCAGTTCCTTCTCATGAATTACTCTTCAATTCCAGTAAAGCAGCAGAAGTTAATCAGTCTTTCAGTGGCTCTCTCTCTCTCTCTTTTTAACAAAAGAATTATCAATGTCTAAGATACCACACTCCTAATCTAATTCAAAATGTACTTTTGCAACTCCCAGGATCCTTCAATCACACTCTTGTGTACAAACAGCTCACTTCTGGGGATTACTCAAATTATTTACAATTTATGAAATGTAGATAGATTAAAATTCCCTATCCTTCATTGCATCTGTAGCATCCACCTTTCATTTAGAGATATGTAGTTAATGTGGCCTGGCTGACCAATAGCTGCCTTAAATAGGTGAGAACCTATTTATACTTTGTTGTTGTGTGCTTTCCAGTCATTTACTTATGACCACCCTAAGACAAATCCATCATGGGATTTTCTGGGGGTGAGAGTGTGTGACTCATCCAAGATCACCTAGTGGGTTTTCATGAATGAACAAGAAATCAAACCCTGATCGTAGTCATAATTGTAGTCCAATGCTCAAACCACTATACCGTACTGGTTTCCTTGCATTTGTAATATGGTATTATGTAGTGCTATAATGTAGCATTTATATATCAGGGCATTGCAGACCGGCCTAAAGGGCCAGCCTGGGTGTGGAGTTGGGGTGGGGCAGCTGCACCCTGATGCCATCCTGATGCCGCACAACCATTTGCATGAATGGCCTTCTGGTACAGCTGCACTGAAAGGGTGCGGAAAAGCCACGGTGCCTGCTCTTAAGGCAGCCTTTTGCCACCCCTAAAAGGAATGACATTTTGCCACTCTTTTAGGGACAGCAAAAGGAAGGATCAGGGCTGTGGCATGGAGTTGCCATGGTCCCGATCTGCTGCTAGCAGAGCTGTCCATCTGCATAGCCCCATAGTGTAGTCTCATTGAATTCAGTGTGATTCATTTTTTTGTAGATGTATATAGTCTGGTGTATGTTGATCTTCCTTAGATACTGCTGCAGTTAGTAGCTGAGGTGAGTCTAAAAAATGAAAAATACAAAATAAAAAATACAAATGAAAAATACAAATTCATAAGAGGTTAGTGGCACTTATCCCTGGTGGATAAGTCATCCAAAGTCAGAAAAAAATCTAGCAATATTTTGACTCCTACTGCAGAAAGTCAAATTTTAGAGTTAGGCAATCCAGTGTCATTTGTATGCTTTGAACCCAATTCCCTTCAGCCCCAACCAGTATGGCCAATGTCCAGAAATTTGGTAGAGTAGGAGATTAGAAGGCATCATCCAATAAAATCTGAAGGATAGCAGGATGCCTAACATATGCAAAATATCATTTCATTTCAAACAAGGACCTTAATTCAATTGCTAGCTCCAACCAGAATAGACTTATGGAAAATAGGATTTACATAAATATTGACATCATTTGACAATTAGTTTAGTGTACTTACCCTCACTGTGACTAGCACTTACATTCAAGCCAAAGAATAATACAAAAAGACATCTTGGGTGTACCCAGAACCATAGTGTTTTGAGCAGATATTATCTGTAACTAATATATACACAAGGAGAAATTGGAGTCCAGACAGCAATTGATGTCATGCCAATTTATTCTCCACTTTTCTTTCTCATCTAAAATCTTGTTCCTCATTAAAGAGGCAAAAAACAAAATTGAGATTCTGATCTACAGTGAAGTTTCATGCTGTGTAATTGCATTTCTAGCATACAGACTTCTACAGGAACTGTAGAACAGCCATTTTTAGAGAATTAATGAAAGGCTTGGTTAACATGAATGTTCTCTGGTCAGATTTTTGCATGTCACAACATCAGTTCGGATGATCTCTTAGGTGCAGCCAGATTTCAAAATGTATATCTAAATTGAAAGAGAGATAGAAAAGACATTGAGTGGCATTCAGCATGGCCTGTAGCAATCCAAACCCTACAGTTTAAGTTCAGAAGTGACAGGTGAAAAGGGGGGGGGGGTTGGATGGGGGGTGTAAGTTATGTAAAAGGAGTGTTTGCTTCTGTTCTCATTCAGTCAAAAAACAATTTCCATCTCTTAGTTCAAAATCTTCTACCTTTTGCATGTAATCTGGGGCAATTATCTACCTACACTTATTTTGAATTAAAGCACAACATGATGTGTTCCACTAAACTGCTTGGAAAGGCCAATGTGTATATGCAAGATGAAATTTCACTTATCAAGTAAATAAATTTGTTCTCATTTTTGATCTGACATTTTATCGTGGGTATAGCTAAGCATGTACAAAGCTGAGGAGGTGGAAGAGAAGGCAATCCTTAGTCCTTTTCACTGACAAAAAAAATCTAATAGAACAGCAGCAGCTGTAAGTGCCAGTGGCCTTGGCTCTAAATTGAAATGTCAGAAGTAGTGCTATAATGTAGCCTTTATTTGTTCTGACACATCAGAGTATGAAACCTTAGTGCTGTCATTATAACAAGATGATTTAACATTTGTCAGCAACACACACATACACACAAGGAGAAATAAGATAAATTCTCATGACACAATATTAAGAATAATTCTTAACATTTTCTGGAATAATAAAAAAAGGTCTGGGGGGGGTTTCAAAACCAGGCAAACCAATGTGATATTCCTGGAGACAAGAGTTAATAGATACAGAGCAAATTCATGCAAATTGAATGGGTAGCATTTCTTAAAAAATTAAGTTTGGTATATTTTATAATAATAATAATAATAATAATAATAATAATAATAATAATGGACATATGAAATGGACCAGATAGCCCTTGTGGTCTCATCCAACTCTATGATTCTATGATTGGCATATAAAGGGAAAGAAGCTTAAAGGGCTAAACAAGAGCAATCAGAACAATAACTACTACAATAACCATCCCAAGAGACTACATAGGGGAGCAATTGAGGGAGGATGCAGATGGGCAGCTCTAGGCTGCCCTGGGAAACAGAGGATCAGGGTCACTGCTGCCTCATGCCGTGGCCCCAATCCTCCCTTTTGCCACCCTGAAAAGAGTGGCAAAATGCTGCTCCTTTCAGGGGTGGCAAAAGGCTGCCTAAGAGCCAGTGTATGGCTCTTTAGTGCCTCTTCTGGTGCAGCGTGTGAATGTCCTGATGCCACATGACGTACACAACAGCACACGGCATCAGGACACCACTGACGTGGGTTTCGGGTGGCTGATGTGCAGCTGCCCTCCCCATCTCTGCCTCCAAGCCAGCACTTTGAGTCGGTCTGTAGAGGTCCTAAGACAGGACTTTCTCAGTAGCAAAACCTCAGTTGTGGAATTCCCTCCCAAGGGAAGTCAGTTTGAGCTGACACAACCTGAGTGTGGAGCAGAATATTTGTTCCTATCCACTCTGAGTGTTTTCCTCTCTATCTTAAAACTCCTGTGAAAATGTCAACTCAGAGTAGAATATTTTTCACAGACACTGGAGCTATCTGGTTGAGAAATCTAAAAGTCCATTCAGAAATTGCAAATCCCAAATTGTAATGATGGCTTCTAATTTGGAGCATATACAAATATAGCTATCAATAGCCACCCTAGTATAAGAGGTAGTATGTTACTGAATAATAGGAAAACATATCCTGAAGTGTGCTCTTGACCATATAGCTTGCCCCTCATTTCCCCTAAGTATCTGGTCAGTCATTCTGAGAACAGAACACTGAATCAGAGGGGTCTTCTTATGTTCCTACCTTATACTGGGTGTCAAATGCATATCTTGATATATTTGAGTAGAATTAATGCCTCTGTGCAGAAAACAGTTGTATTACTCTAAAATAGAAAATTTTGCTCCAGAAACATATTCCAACCCCAATATTTTTATGCTTGGTTAATCTGCTTTTGACCAGTCTGCAGAGGCTCATAATTCATGAGCAGTTTTGGGTATGCAAAAGCTGTCAGCCAAGCTGTCAGCCAAAATGTTTGAATGCTGACCAGAAACAAAATTAAGTGGATACCTCTAAGTTCATTTTACAGCATTTTGAGTGATCTAGTGGTAATTTTTGGAACAATGCATCAGTGTTGATGAAACATGGTGACATCATTATGATCTGTAAACCAAACACCAATCCTTGCAGTGGCAGCACTTGGGTTCTCCATGGCCAAAGAAAATCAAGACTCAAAGGTCTGCAGGAAAGGTCATGGCCACAGTTTTGGGGGATAAGGAACATATTTTTTAGATAACTTACTATCTTCTGAAGAGCCAAACATTTAATGTAGGGCACTATTCTAACTTGTTCTTCCAATTAAAGAGGCATTGAAGGAAAAACAGTGAGGCCAGCTGCAAAAATATATTTTTATTTTGCAAGAGAATACACCTGCTCCCAGGCTGGCAAGAAAATGGACATTTAAAAATTTTTGGGGTTTGAGTGCATAGACCAGGGGTAGGCAACCTTTCACCTTTAAGGGCCGAGGGACTTCAGCTCCCAGAATCCCAGGAGCTATTGGCCAACATGGGACTATTGACCAACATGGCTGAGGCTTCTGGGAGCTGAAGTCCCTCGGCCCTTAAAGGGGAAAGGTTGCCTACCCCTGGCATAGACCATCTGTCAGATCTTGCTTCATCTGACTGTTTCCGGTCTCCAAACCTTAAAAAGAGTTTAAAAGGAAGGACATTTTCAAATGATTCAGAGGTGATAGAAGCATCAGAGCAGTATTTCAGTGACCAGACATCAGACTTTTGGGGGAGATGGTAGTAGCAAAGAAATGTGAGGTCTGATATACCAAATGCCAATTTAAGGGTGAATATGTGGAATAGCTTGTAAGTTTCATGGCTCTAGGTCATTCCCTTCTTGGTTGGTTTGAGAACTTTTCAGCATCCCTTGAATGTCATCACTTTGATTTGTGCCTAGAAATGGGCCAGCAGCCAGTGGGACTGTTGCAATAAGGGATTTGGTGCAACCAGCCCCATTTAGCAATCTATCTGTACCTCTCTGGATCACTGAAGTTTCCAAACACTCTTCAAAGGCAACTCCACATCGTGCATATTGTTGTAATCTAAACAGGATATAACTAAGGCATGTGTCACTGTGACCAAGTCTGAAATACTAGATGTTACTAATGTAGTATGAATTTCTAGGAGATTATTTAGGAGATTCTAGGAGATTATTTTTTTTTATTGATCTGGGCATGGGCTGAGACTGTGTAAAAATGTATGTTGTCTCATAGCTTTGTGCCCAAATGAGAGGCATCCCATAACCAATTGGGACTTCTCCTGAGCAATGAATGCATAAGAATTGTTTTTAGTTCAGTACGGGAGAAGCCCTGATTGGGTATGGAATGCCTCCAATCTAGGCATGAAGCTGTGCAATAACATCCGTTTTTAGACTGTCTCAGCCTATGCACAGATCAGGTGAAAACAGCCAGTGTGATAATCTCCCATTTTAATAAATGTAATTTTGTTGTATAGCAACACCATACTATCATTATGAGAACTGGCCTTGTATTGAGAAAGACACTTAGTGATTGACAAATCTTTTTATTAATAGGTTTTATTCCCTATAAAGAAAGTCAGCCAGAGTGGCATATATACAAATCTAAGTTGTTATTGTAATTCCCCCCCCTCCATCCTTTTCAGCTGTTTGTTAAATTAACCTTTGGTCCCTTCCCTTACATAAAATGCTGTTCTCTTGAAAAACATTTTGTTTTGTTTGCAATCAGCTCCTTTAGAATCTATAATTGAGGTCAAGACACTACTATAAAAAAAGTGACTGAATACATGTGGATAGCAAGAATGAAGGGAGAAGATGCATAGAATTATGATAATCTATGCTTCACCATTAAACTGGTCTAGTTTACATATGAGAAGGCAGAAAATCCCTTTTTTGTTTGTTCTTCAGCTGATTTTCCACATCATGTTTCATACTGTTAAAACACACTTGATTTTATTTTTCATGGCCAGTGCTTCTCCTGCTTTCACCCAGCTAATATCAAGCCTAGATATGCCCACCATTTTGGGCCAGTTTGGAACTAATTGCTCACACCTGTTCTCACTTGATCACCATGGTGGTTATTTGCCAAGTGATCAGCAAGTATGCAGAGCAGGAAATTGCCCCTTAATGAGCTCCTAATGGGCTAATCCAGAGCTGATTGCAAAAAGAAGTGGGACACAATGACTTTGTAAACTTTAAGCATCAGCTCAATTCTGTGCATTTAATTCATGCATGCACACACACTCACAGTGGCATCATACAGCTCTGGTGTCTGTGAAGCTATATTTCACAGGAGCTATACAACCAATTTGGGGCACAGGGTCCAGCTTTTTGGAGAGTCCTTTGAAATTCTGACTTAGGCTGCATCCACACTGCAGAAATCATCCAGGTTGACACTGCTTTAACTGCCATGGCTCAATGCTATGGAATTCTGGGAATTGTAGTTTTGTGAGATATATAGCCTTCTCTTTCAGAGAAACCACAAATTTCACAGTTTCATAGCATGGAGCCATGACAGTTAAAGCAGTGTCAAACTGCATTAGTTCTATAGTGCAAATTAGACCTATGACACAGTGCAGATTAACCCCTCCACTGACATTGAAGTCATCAGCAGCCACTGCATGCAAGTATACACAGACACTCTCTCACACACTCCCCTTCATCAATAAACATCAGTAAGTAGAAAATTGTTATCTGCAGCATGTGTTCCTAATTACTAGATATTGAATCAGAAAAGGCATTTACTTCCACATCCCTCTACTCCTTACAGCTGAAATAAGTCATTACTGTTGCTTTAAACTTCAGAGTATGGCTACCATAGTAGCAGTGACATAATTCTTCATGCTCAAACATGAACAAAAGAACCATGATGGAAACTTACCATAGGGGTGGATTATACTCACTGAACTTCAATGTCTGATGTGTCCTTATGAGCTTGCAAATGCTTGCTTGTTATTTTTATATCATCATCATCATCCCAGGGCAAAGGGTAGTATTAAACAGAGAAGTGTCACCAAACTAACTCATTTTGATGAAAAAGGATGTAATAAGAACTGAGAAAAAGGCAAACTTTTCCATCTTCAGCATGACAGGCAGGTGAGAAATGCATTCAGAAAGGATGCCCTGGTGCCTCTTAATGATTTTGACAGTTAAAAATGCATTGCAGCATTAACCCACTTTCAGAGCATCTCTACATCACCACCTCATGATACTGTCCTTACATTGTGGACCTCTACCCTCCAAGATACTAATCTGTCTTCTCTGTTATCTGCTTATAGCAATCATTTATTAACCACTGGTGGTGGTACAGCTGAGATTGGACTGTGGGCTCAAAATACAAAGTTCCCCAGCATTAAAAACCAGAGAGCAGCAGGAAATAGGAGGCAGAAATGAGCAGGCCAAGCATTCCCTGTCCTACACTGCTCTGCTTAGGTCCTGGAATTCAGACCCATGACAATCTGATATGTGGTCTTCCTCTCTTTCTGCTGCTTTCCACTTTTCCCATCATCACTGCCTTCTCTAATGTTTGTGTCCAAAGCACGACAACCTCAGTTTCATCATCCTGGCTTTCACGGAGAGTTTGGGCCTAATCTGTTCTAGAACCCATTTTTTGTTTTTGTTTTTTGGCCATCCATAGTATCCTCAACACACTTATTCAGCATCACATCACAAATGAGTTGATTCTCTTTATGGGCCTCGGCAGACGGCTAATAGAGCCGTCTTCCGGGCCCAGAAGAGGAGGGGCAGCCACACAAGCGGCGCCCCTTCCTCTTCCTGAGGTCGCCCTCAGAGTCGCCGGCCGTTCACACAGCCGGCGCTCTGGGGATTACCTCACGCCACGGCGACCGCACGCGCTGCGGCGTTTGAGTCAGGGAAAGTGCACCCGCCGCTTTTAGGGTGCACTTTCCCTGAAATCTAAAAGGAGCGCCAATTTGGAGCTCCTTTTAGATTCGCCGGAGGTGCGCCACGGTGCGGAGGCTGAGCTCCGCCGGCGCTCTGACCCGCGGCGCACGGGAAGCTCCCGTCTGCTTCCCCCCTATGTCTGCCTTCTTCACTGTCCAGTTTGCACATCCATACATGGTGATGGGGAATATAATGGCTTGGACAATCCTAACTTTAGTATTCAGTGTTATGCTTTTATGCTTTAGGATCTTTTTTAGTTCTTTCATAGCTGCCCTTCCCAGTCCCAGTATTCTTGTTTTCTTGGCTGCAGTATCCACTCTGGTCAATGTTTGATCCCAGGTATGGGTCTTAGACTATTTCTATTTTATCATTATCTAGGATGAATTTATGTAGTTTTTCCATGGTCATTATTTTTACTGTGAAGTCATAGGTTTCATGGCTGACATCCATAGTTTTTTGTGGGTTTTCTAGGCTGAGTGGCCATCTTCTAGAACAGTTTCTTTCTGATGTTTCACCAGCATTTCTGGCTGGCATCTTCAGAGAATGCTAGAATGGAAGAGGGTGGATACACACACACACACACACACACTGTGAGACCTTGGGTAGGGAGGAGTGATTCCCATGTAAACTGTGTATTGTTCTGTTGTTGATTGTGTATTGTTCTGTTCTGTGTATTGTTCTGTTGTTGATGGCAGGGCCTCAGGGTAGGAGGATATGCAAATGGGGATTATCATCTGCTAATTTGTGATCATTGTCTGCTGGGAAAGCCCCTGATCATGGGTGGTTTCCTATTTGTATTTGCTGAGTGCTGATTTTCCTATTTTGCAGGACTGGTAGCCGAACTTTCCCTCTTTGCAGACGGCGCTTTGCACCGTCTTGGAGGCAAGGAAGGGGAGGGGCAGCCTCACACTGGGCACCCAGGTGCTCTGATGACATCCTTTGGCTCAGTGTCCAGACACGCTGAGCCAGAAGAGATGCCAAAGAGGCATGTGCCACCTCTTGCACCACCCTTTCCACGCCTTTCAGAAGGAACACTATTTTAGCATTCCTTTCAGGGCCAGAAAAAGAGTGGATTGGGACCAAGGAGCATGGCAACCTCGGCTCCAATCCATGGCTTCTCAGGGCAGCCCATGGCCACCTGTCTGAAGAGGCCCTTTGTTTACTTTTAGGATTTCTTCTTTCCTGTTGAAGTTGTCCAAGTGTTTGTGGATTTCGATGGCTTCCCTGTGCATTCTGACCTGATAGTTGTTGGTCCAGAATTTCAGTGTTTTCAAACAGCATTTTATGCCCAGGATGGTTTATGATGTGTTCTGCTACTGCTGATTTTTCTGGCTGGCCCAGTCTGCAGTGTCTCTTATGTTCCTTGATTTGTGTTTGGACACTGGGTTTGGTGATCCCCATGTAGACTTGTCTGCAGCTGCATGGTATACAGTAAACTTCTGCGGCTGTGAGAGGGTGTTAGCAGATGTCCTCCATTTTTCTTGGATATTTTAGCCATGTGGAGGGGGACCCCAGCCTGACCCGTGGGAGATGGCAGCCATAATCCCCTAAATGTAAAGTGAGGTAAGCAAGCTAAAGTTGCTCAAGACCACTAAAGATTTCCTGGATAGGCAGGTTTGGGAGTTGCCCTTGGGAATATCCCATTCTACTGGAAAAGATACACAATGGAGTTTGTTTGTCTTAGTCTCACACTTAATGGGACAGTGATCAGATTTGATTGCACCCCTTTCTCTAGCTTTCCTTCCTTGATAGTTTTGAAACCAAATGCATTGAATAGACTATGCCGAGACTTAGGTAAACAATAGTAAACCCATAAAGCCTTTGTCCACCTATTGTTTACTCATGGCCAGAAGGCAGAAATTCCCTATAAGAACCCCTGGATTTTGGCAGACCTTGTGCTACCTTGGAAATGCATGCTGAACCTCTGTCGGTCTGTGCTCTGAGATAGTTCCCATGACCCCCTCTCTTGCCGGTCTTGCCCCTTCCACAGAACCCATCCACATTCACCAGAAGTCCAGAGGAGTCTCTCGGGTGTGAGTATATCCCCCTCTATCCTGGTTTCCCTCTCTACCTCCCCCGCTATCACTCTTTCCTGCTTGTCCTTCTAGCATGTGTGTGTGTGTGTTTGTGTGCCGTATTTGGATGTTTGCTCATTGTGTTAATAAATATTTTAGACTTTAATTGGAGTTTGGTCCATTTCAGTGTCATTCCTTGTCAGAACTCTAATACCTCTGGTATACATTTGGACAAGATCTCCAAAGCGAAGTTGGGCACTTCACTCTCATATTTGAGCTAAATATAAATTCCCCCAAATTAGGCTTGTTTCCCAACAAGGGTCTCTCCTGTCCTTCGCTGAGTGCAGCATTTGTTGGATTTTCTTGGTTGGTTTGTAAATCATTTGGAGGTTGTGTTTCCTCATCACTGTGCCTATTCTGTCTGTGACTCCTTTGATGTATGGTAGAAATATCTTCCCTTTGGGTGGTTGCTCGTCTTCACTTCTCTGGGTTTTTCTGGGTCTGGCAGCCCTTCTGATGTCTGAACTAGAGTAACCATTTGCCTGTAGAGCCTGGTCAAGGTGCTTCAATTCCTGTTCCAAAAAGTGTGGTTCACATATTCATTTTGCCCAGTCTACCAATGTTTTTATTGAGCTTCTTTTTTATCCTGAGTGATGGTTGGAGTTCTTGTGCAGGTACCTGTCTGTATGTGTAGGTTTTCTGTATACTGTGTGACCCAGACATTGG
>JAIPUX010001232.1:39720282-39731028 GCA_020142125.1 Phrynosoma platyrhinos
TCTAAATGTTCACAGTCTCTGTTTAATGATCTGCTCTAGAATCTTTTCCAGCATCGATGTCAGACTAACTGGAAAATAATTGTTGGGATTGTCTTTCTTTCCCTTTTAGAAGACGGGGACAACATTTGCCCTCCCCCAGTCTGCTGGGATTTTTCCTGTTCTCCAGGATTTCTCAAAGATTATTACCAGTGGCTCTGAGATTACATTTGCCAGTTATTTTAACACACTTGGATACAATTCATCTGATCCTGGAGGCTTACAGATACAATTACAGATAGAATTCATCTGATCCTACAGCCATTATGATGGCTGTATATTCATTTAGATTAACCAAGTATTCCTATACTACCTCTTTGCTTATTCTGTTGCTGCATTTCCCTCTTTGCTTATTCTGTTGCTGCATATTGTGGCCTCTGCTCTATTTTCTTCAGGTAATTATGGTTTTCATTATGTCATTGTGGTTTTCATTATGGTATGACTGACAATCCCTCAGCAGGAGAGATCCTTACTTTCTAGCAGTATTCTGTTAATATTTTTTGTCAGATAATGAAATACATGTGCTCTATGTTCACTTTTCATTTTCCATTATTTAATTCCTATTCCACAAAAAATGCTTATAGCCATCTTAAAAATTTACTGTGTCTTATTTGGCCTTTAGAATCAACTAAATGAGACTGCTATGACTACTAATTGACATGTGAAATGCATATAGATATACTGAAAACAGAGGTTTGTTCCTCACCAGGTCAGTTACAGATACAAAGAAATAACTTCTGATTTAGGAAAAGAATGAATGGATGAGAGAACTGAAGGACAAGATTTATTACTATTGTTTTTTTAAAAAAAGAGCATGTATAGGAAGCAAGAGTCAGTCACTTATTTTAAAGTCTCACTTTAAATAGTATAAAGAAGCATAAAACTGAAGGCGATAACCTAGCTGTTTCACTAAAGCACTGCAATGTGCCCAGAATTATGTACAGTCATCCCTTCCGATTCATGGAGGATCCATTCCTGACCACCTCATGAATTGGAAAAAATGAAAATATTGGAGCCCCATTGTTTTTAGTGGCTGTGCAGCCCTGTCCAGGACCAGATGTTGTTTTGTCCCTTCTGGCTTTCCGTCTATGGTAATTCAAAACCACAAATGGGAAGTCAGTGAATATGGAAGGATAACTGTACTTCAAGAATAAACTAGTTCAATGCATGATGGCTGTATATTTTTTTAAAAAAAGTGCTGGAGAAAAGACATTTGCAATATGAAGCTGAGTCTTATAATGCCACTTGCTATCAGACTTTGAGATGAGAATGAGACATATCCTTAGAGAAAGGATCAGAAAAAATTAGTGATAATCAGTCTAGAAGAGATCTTTGGCCAAAAAAGAATACCTTGTTTCCTAAGTATGTTGCTTGTTTCCTTGCAGTTTTGAGAGTCCATATCTTTTCTGAATAAATTGGTTGCTCTTAGTCTAAGCATGAATTTTACACAGAGCATCTCAGTTTCCTAAAGAAAAGAAATGTATTTTTCAACATCTAAGAAATGATAGAACAAGGACAAGCAAGACCTATTGCCTAAGGGACTATTGTAAAGTACGGTAATAATTATCACCTGGAAGTTATTATAATATATTGATATATTGATGATATTTTATCAGTGTCATCACTCATAGCTAAGTGCATGATGTTGAGAAAATCAGCACATTGTGTCATTTATTTTTGTTACAGATTGTGTCAGAACTGACTAAAGAGTAAGATGGAGAAGTACAAGGAGGTATTGTAAAGTAATAATCATCACCAGGAAGTAATTAGGTATATTGATGAAATTTTGTCAGTGTCATCATTACCAAGTGATTCCCCCCCCCAAAAAATGAAAAATCTATTGTGGGGTCATCAATTTGACAACACGGATAACACCATTCATGAAGTGGAAGAGTGATTTAAGACAAAATCTGCAGACTTCTACAATAAGGGTCAAGAAACTGTGGGGAAAATGTGTAAATCTGGATGGTGACTATGTAGAGATAAGTTAACAACAACAAATCAAAACAAACTTTCTGTCAAATTTTGTTAAATGTGATAATTAAAACTTTACAATACCCCCTAGTAGACTTGAAATGTCATGGTAATAAGGGAAGTCCTTTTACAGATGTGGAGGTCTGTAGTTAAAAAGAGAAATGCCTCCTGGCTTTGGGTAAAACCCAAGTTTAGGCAAAGCAACACTGTTCTTGGCAAAAAAAAAAAAAGTCAGAAAAGTGGTCCCTCTTCATTAGTGAGAATGTACAGACCTTCAGGCTCCACAGCATTATGCCAAGCAAGAACCAATTGTTATTGTTAACTGCCCTCTAGTCAATCTCAACTCATGGTGATCCTATGGATGAGACCTCTCTGAGACCCTCTGTCCTCCATTGCTTTGCTTAATTCCTGCAAACCCATACCCGTGACCTCCTTGATAGAGTCCATCCATCTGGCATGTGGCCTTCCTCTCTTCCTACTTCCCTTCACCTTTGCCAGCATTATTGTCATTTCCAATGAGTCTCTCCTTCTCATGATGTGTCTGAAGCATGATAGCCTTAGTTTGGTCAACTTGGCTCAACAACAGAACATTACACAATCAACAACAGAACAATACACAGTTTTCATGGGAATCACTCCTCCCCACCCAGGGTCTCACAATATATATCAGGGTGTTTATGCTCTGGGGATGCTGAGCCCACCTTCTGGCTCCAGGAACACTGTAGGGCACCCACTTCCCTGCAAAATTATAAATGACTAGAAATCTACATTCAGTTTTGTAAAGGACCTTTCAGACCTCCATTAGTAGAAAATTTTGACTTTTCTCCCCACAGAATATGTCCCAAACTGCAAAGACTGCCATCATTCTGTGTGTATAGAAAATACTGTCATTAATGACTTATTTTGTACAATTTTTGTACAATATTCACACAAACATTTGGAGTAGTATTGCATGTGTTGAAATTTTTGAACAAAAACAGCATTTTCTGCACAGAAAAGAAAGCCTTTTTCAGCACATAAAATCATATTTCTACACAGAAATATTATCTTTTCTATTCAAGAAAATCCCTCCTTCCCTCCCTTTCTGAGCACCCTCCCATATGCAATTTTTGCCTAGAATAAGTCCTGAACTGTGAAAAAATCTTCAAAAACTGCATAATTTTGAACACTTTCTTGAAGCAGGAAGAAATCACTAAAATCATTCCTTGTTTCTTTCAAGAACAAAAATAAAGAAGAATTTAATCCCTAAACTGGCCTCTGAGATATCTGAAGTTATAGCCACTCTTTGACCCCTCAATAGCCCCTAGAACAAGGGATATGACAGGCATGAAGGATATCTGCTTAATTTACAGTAACCCCTTGGCTTGGCGTTTCTATTTTCAGGCAACACATAAAGGTCTCAACTAATTTAATAACAAAGGGGGGAAGCAGACGAGGGCGTCCAAGACGCCCTGGGCCGGCGCGCCGCGGGGCCGCAGCCTCCGCACCTCGGCGCACCGGCGGCGACCCTGGAAGGAGCGCTAAATCAGCGCTCCTTCCTCAAGACAGCGAAAGTGCGCACTAAAAGCGGCGGGCGCACTTTCGCTGTCTTTTCCGCCGCGGCGCGTTCGGCTGCCGCGGCGTGAGGTCTTCCCCGGAGCGCCGGCCGTGCGGAGGGCCGGCGACTCCGAGGGCGACCTCAGGGAGAGGAAGGGGCGCCGAACGTGCGGCTGCCCCTCCTCTTCTGGGCCCGGAAGACGACTCAATTAGTCGTCTGCCGAGGCCCAAAGTCAGCATAAGTTGGAAATTATTTGAAGACACACAATAGCATCTCTTAAAAATATCTAACTTTGGATCAAATCCAGGGGCTGGAATTCTGTCCAATATTTTAAAAACTGTAAGTCAGACTAGTCATTCTGCAACCTATAGAAGTCACAATTATGGCCAATAATGACTAAACATGATCCTTTCCCAAATCTGCATCTCAAGCCACACAGCACCCCAACCAAAAGTTGGTGAGACAGAAGTATCTCGAAGGTTCACACTTCTGTCCCAGTTCTCCCATCTAACTTATCAGTCACTGTCTCATCAGTGTGATGTAAACACTCATTAGAACAGCGGTCCCCAAACTACAGCCTTCGGACTGAACCCGGCTCGTCGAGGCCTTTGAACCGGCCCACCACTGGTCCCGCCAATGGTCCCATGACGTGGGCCGCCATTTTGAGTTCCAAAACTCAAAGGCCCCTGGATCAAAAAGTGTGGAGACCCCTGCATTAGAATGTGATGTAGACCATCATTAGAATTCACCTCCCCAACATTTAACCCTTTGTTGTCTGGGAGAAGTCCTCAGATAATGCTGGTGGATGCTGTTGCCATGCATATCACGGGTGTCTTTGCATGGTCAGAAGACTGCAGGCTGCACCCACAGGCAGCGGCATGACTGCCAGTGCAGCCCACAATGGCAGTGTGGCATCCATTAACTAGTTGGGGCTCTCATACCAAATGGTGTACATAAGTGTGATGGTGCAATTGGTTGAATGGACAGCCAGCCATTCCATTTGCAATCATTAGATGACAAAACATCTGGGGACATTGTTCCAGTTTCTACATCCATGTGATCATGCAAATGTGTTGGAGAGGTGATCATCAAAAAAATAATGGAGTGTCACAGCTTTATGTCATGTTTACTCTGGGCTGGAGTGGACTGTCATTGGGTGTTCAGTCCACTTTGAGAGTGGACCATGTGGACAACTGGGTTTCCCCCCACTTTCAGAAAACTATTTTTTCCTGCCTATCTGCTCTGGCCAACCATTGAATATAATGGCAGTAGTTGTGACAACGTCTTCATCCTCCTATTATTATTATTATTATTATTATTATTATTATTATTATCCCACCTCTCTGTAAAATACAACTGAGATGGCTTACAAGATAAAACAAACATCCCCCAATAGCCCCCCAAAAATACAATTAAACAGGCAGCTTTTGAAGCTGGAGGCTGTTGTCTCCCATTCACACAAGATACTGGGTGATCTCAGACTATCTATCTATCTGTCTATCTATCATGTCTGAGTATCTAAAGTTGATGTGCCATATGTGTGTGTGTGTGTGTGTGTGTGTGTGTGTGTGGTAAAAAAAAATTCTACATACTTGTTAAACAAACAAAAACAGTTAAAACCATGTACTTGTTGAACCTGGAAAAATCCCACAAGCATTAACTATACACACACACACACACAGAGTCGTCCCAACATGTTCATGGGGTTAGGGGTAAAGGACCCTCACAAAAGCAAAACTTTTGCAAATAACCCCTCCCCCCAAGTTACAGAGTGGCAAGGAGGGATTGGAGAGGAGCAGCTCAGGCAAGCTCTCTGAGACATCGAAGGAAGCTGGAAGACTATAGTGTGCTGCTTTCACCCCTCCTGTGATGCTCCAGAGAGCTTGCCCAGGGTGCACACCTTTCCCATCTGCTTCCTTCCTCCTGGGTTTCTCCCACCACAAAGGGAAAAGCCTGGGAGGGAGGAGGAGGAGAAGGGCACATGCATGTGTTGGTCTTGACCTTATGAATGATCAAAACTGCAAATGCCAAAGCCACAGATATGGAGGGATGAGTGTGTGTGTGTAAAATCCTAATATGAAAACAAAGCCAGCATCAATTGTCACACAGGTCTCTGAGGGGAGGGCATTTCATAACCAGGATGCCACAATAAAGAAATCTCTTTCACACATTCTCAAATTGCTTATTCACTCAACTGCTAGGAAACAGAGGGTCCTTCCAACAGACCTTAGCTTTTGGACAGGCACATATACAGGAAGGCACTCTTCTAGATCTTGAGGTCCAAAACAATCTTGCACTTAAAACAATATGGTCTTCAGCTTGACTTTAGTGCAGAAGCATAGCGGCAGTCAGCACAATTCCTTCCAAACCAGTGTTATATGGCTTCTATGAAGTTGAGCATATAGAAAGGAAAAAACAGCTTCATCCTGAGCTTCCTGAAAAGGGGTGCAAACTCTGTGGTGCCCACAGCCAGCTACCAAGGTGGGCTGAGCACCCATGGACAATCCACATTATGCAACATCAAACTGCACTGCTCAGTTTTTCCCCATCTTCCCACCATACATGAGCACCATCACACAAACAGAATCCCTGTGACCGCCAATTACCTTCCTCCTCTTTCCTAGCTGCCATCCCTTTGGATGCCCACATACCCAGCCACACAGTTACATGAATGAAACACTGCAAGTACAATACATCAGTGTGCCCAGTGACACGCTGGCAAAGCACAATCATGGAGGCCCCTATATATGCCCCCTTTCCCCACTTCACCTGATATTCTTTTGTAGGATTGTCTAATTTGTGTATGTTGTAATTACATCTATTGCATTATTGGCAACCTGCCATATTTGTCATACTTTCATGCCATGGGATGTGTGACAGCTTGTTGGTGCAGCTAGCCACATGTGTGCACATATACTCAAGCAAAAAAACCCTATGGCAAGCAATTGCACTGGTGGCTGTGTCTTGCCCATCCCAGGATGCATGTCCCAGACCACTTCTGTACACTGCCTTGCTTTCCTGCATTCATGCCATGCTATTTATATGCACATGCAATGATACACATTTTTGGCATGGGGCAGAGCATTGGAGCATCTTTATGCTCCAGTTTTTCACCATGGAGCATGACTTCATTATCAGTTTCTACTTGATTTCACATTGCACATTACTTGAACACATCAGTTTCAAGAAGGTTTGAAGCCACTTTATTTTGCCAGTGTAGACAATCTCTTTATGGCAGGGGTAGGCAACCTAAGGCCCGGGGGCCGGATGCACCCCCCCCCGAGGCCTTTGGACTGGCCCCAGGCCAGTCCTGCCGCCACCACCTGCCATGATGATATTGATTATTGTTGTTATTACTTGTTCTTGGGGTTTTCATGGCAAAATCTCCATGGGGGTTTGCCATGGCTTTTCTGGGGCTGAGAAAGTGTGCATGAATATATTTTAAATTTTATTTATTTATTTATTTATTTATTTATTTATTTATTTATTTTTGGTGCTTTGGCCCCCCCCAATTGTCTGAGGGACAGCAACCTGGCCCCCGGCTCAAAAAGGTTGCCTACCCCTGCTTTATGGTATTCTATCCTGCAATCTGGCTGCTGTACTTTGTGGTAGCTTCTGCTTCTGAGTTATGTTCAAGAGCAGCTCTGCATATTACATTGCAGTAGTCTAACTGGAAAGTAACCACTGTACAGCCATATTGTGAACTATGTTGTTTCCATGAGCCCTCTTTCAGCCTAACTACCTCAAAGTAAGAAGACTGTGTGACTTCTGTTAAAAGAGAAAACCCTCTTTTTCAAGATGTCCTCTCTTAGGAAGAATCTCCAGTTTAATGTTAATTTAAATATAAAAAACTATAAGGAGGGGGAAATTAAACTGGCCTGGGCAGATGACCCAGGGTACAGATCACCACCTTTTGCAGTACAGTGAGATGTATTATAATTTTCTTTGACTTTGCAGCATCCTTTATATTTTGCATTGATTAAAAAAATACATTAAAATACTCTTTAAAAACTCCTAAAAGCAGTTTTAGACTGCTTTTATAATTTTTAAAGAGATTATTATTATTATTATTGCATTCATGCAGAATTAGACAGAATGTTTAGAATGTGATTGGATCTGATCAGAAAGAATGTTAAAAATGTGATTGTAATGTGATTAGAAACAATCCTAGAATCCAGTTCTGGAACAGTAAAAAGAGCAATTTCAAACACTGAATGCCATGTGGAACAGCACTGTTTTGACTGCCCACCGGAAGCTTAAAAGAGATGGGGCCAGCCTATCTCTCATGTCAGGGAGTTTCACAGTCAAGGCACTGATATAGAGAAAGTGTATATCCACCAAATATTATTCAGTGTTATGCAAATAAATGTTCTTTTTTGCCCCCTTACTTGGTGATCTCTCTCTCTCTCTCTCTCTCTGTGCTGTTGTGAGGATAAAGTAGGTTTTTAGATGGGTGAGGTGGGAAGGAGAACCATGCAAAACATGTATCATCTGAGTACAGTTGGGATATAATTATAACTTCAAAATAAGTAATAATGAGTGAAGCAACCTAATAAATCTCTGAATATGTTTCCTCAAGATCTGAATGCACACCTCTCAAGTCAGACCCAAGGTGTGTACTTAGTGGTTACAACATGGAATATGTCATACTGGAAATCCCTGTACAACTAAATAATATAGCAATCCTATCACATCAAAATATAAATTCAAATCCTGTTGAATTTAGTAGAACTTGTTTTTGACTAGACATGTACAGGATTGTACTATTCATATTGCTTCCTCTGTAACACAGCAAAACTTATGAATCATAGTTTTATTTATTTTATATCTAATCTGTAGGCTCCCATTTCCCACTCAGTGATTTATATGGAAGTCTATTGAAATGAATAAAACTTACAATACACAGAAGATGGAGAGATGTCACCCTAGTGTGAAATTTCCTTTCAGTCCTTAATTCACATCAAATCCATGTGATGTCAATTGTAGATTCATTTGTGGCTGTACTAAATCTTTCCATCTTCTGTGTATTTTAAGTTCTAATCACTTCAAATAGACTGCCATATGAATCACTGAGTGAGAAATGGGAGCCTATAAATGAAAACCATGATTCATAAATTTACTTAAGAATCCAGCATAAATCAGAGAAAGAAAAAAAGTAAATTAAACACACACACACACACACACATTAAAGGAAAACAGGATTTAAATTGTGATAATCTCTGACACAAGACAGGATAGTGATAGCTAGTTTGGATGGCTTTCATAAAGGTTTATACAAATTCATGAACGATAGTTCTCTTTGCAGATGTTAAGCATAACTGCTGAATCAGGAGACAGGAATCACTGATTTATCTACCTAATCCATTTCTCAAATCTACTTCTGGAGATTTCCATGGAATCCACTCTTTTATGGAGTTAGGCAGGGGCAGGCAAGTGATTAGTAAAACAAAACAAAGCTTCACAGATCACCTCCCAGTTCATCTTTTCTGATCAAGTAATGCTCTGACATTGGGAAATGTCAGAGAAAGTACTAGATTTTGCAATGAAACTAGGGTTGACAGACTGGATATGGAGCAGGGCTCCTATAACTTTAATGCTGAGCAGGACAGGATATTGTAAACCTTATAATAATAATAATAATAATAATAATAATAATAATAATAATAATAATAATAATAATAATAATAAATTTATATTCCGCCCCTCTGCAAAGCAATCGAGGCAGCTTACAACATTAAAATTATCATACAGATATAATACACATCCAAACTTCCCTTCCCTTTCAAATGCTGACTTTCAGCCTCTGCTGTCCTTTCCCAACAAACGTGTACCATTCTCCATCAATGATGCAATCGCCATGTTCAGAGGAAATGGGTGTGGCTGGAAAATGGAGTTCAAAAGGTGAGGGAGGACAGGTACCTTTTTTTTTTTGGCTTGACTGGATGGAATATCAGCTCCACCAAAACAGTTAACTTCATAAAATTGGGGTTGGGCATCTGCTTTGAGTGCAAAAGGCATGATGCTTCCTGACAGCTGATCAGTGAAAATTAAGTTAGGATGTGTATGTTAAAGCTACAACTGGCTACCATTCTGCTCCTGAACATATCTCCTTATGTGACATTAGAAAAAGTAAACTCTCTATTGCAGCCTCTGAATATATTAGTATAAAGCCCAAGACGATTTAGGCTACAACCCATTGGGACTTACCTGGGAGTAACAGCCTGTGTAGACCTAAAGGGCCAGCCTGAGAGTGGAGTTGGGGAGGGGTGACTGCAAGCCGGCCACCATGACTCTACCCTGATGCTGCTGTGGTGCTAAGGGTGGCTTTTTGCTGCCCCAAAAAAGGGTGGCATTTGCCAGCATTTTTTGGAGTGGCAAAAAGCCAGATTGGAGGTGTGGTGTGTGGTTGCCATGGCCTTGATCCGGCGTTCCCAGGGGCAGCACAAAGCTGCCCCTTAGGGACTGTATTGCCCCTAAGTCTCCTTTAAAATCAATAAGATTTACTTCAGAGTAGACATGCATGGGAAAGTGCTGTTAGTACATTGAAACAGGGCCCAGAAATAGACATTAACCTTTATTAAAACATTCTAATTGGTATTAATAAACATGTTTTTTTTAATTAGGTTTGGGGGGAAAGGGTTATTAAACTGTATGCTTTGAATACAGAGAGATATTTAAAAAGATAATGTTACTGAGAGTTTAATAATATAAAAAGTAATTATATTTGTGAATCACACATATCTAGAAAAATAGCTAGTGAAAGCTGTTTCCAATCAGTTATATCCTTTTGAAAGTCAGTTGCCTATCTGATGACATTGGCACTGTAAGAATATTAAAAGATGTCTCTCCACATTATTTTCAGACATAGACTCTTAACTGGTCCTTTTGTAGCAGAAAAAATCAAAGACTGAGATCAGATTGGGTTGGGGGAAAAGAAAGAACAATGGAGAAAATCAGTGTATTCCCATAATTAATTTCATGCCGAGATAAATATCAGGTTCTTACAAAAGTTAAGAATGAACAGTTGTTTGAAATTCTCCTGCTATTTATTATTATCATTATCATTATTATTATTGCCATCATAAGCATCCAAAGATTCACTAAGGCAGTTATAAATGTGCAAACTAGAATTGTAAAGATCCCTATGTGTTCAGTGCTTTAGGGAACACAGAGGAACTGTGAAAGACCCCCAAATTCCA
>JAIPUX010001232.1:39731128-39741874 GCA_020142125.1 Phrynosoma platyrhinos
AATGCGGCAATCAGGAGCGCCTGTTATCAGCTTCAGCTGATACGCCAGTTGTGCTCTTTCCTGGAAGTAAGGGACCTAGAAACTGTAGAACATGCCCAGGTAACCTCACGACTCGACTTCTGTAATGCACTCTACATGGGGCTACCCTTATACCTAACTCGGAAACTGCAATTAGTACAGAACATGGCAGCCAGACTGATCACTGGAACATCAAAAGGTGATCATATCACTCCTATTTTGAAATCTTTACACTGGCTTCCAGTTAGTTTCCGGGCAAAGTATAAGGTGTTGATAATGACCTTTAAAGCCCTACATGGCCTGGGCCCATCTTACCTAGGGAATCGCCTATCCCCATATAATCCGCCCCATGCCCTTAGGTCCTCTTGGGAGGAAATTGCTTCAACCAATAAGAACTAGGCTGGCAACGACCTCCCAGAGTACTTTCTCTGCTGTGGCCCCCAGATTATTGAATGCCCTGCCAGAGGAGATTCATCAAAAAACCAGCTTAGATGGCTTTAAAAAGGCCATCAAGATGGATCTCTTCCAGCAGGCATTCCCGGAATAACATATTCTCCCCCCCCCCACCAAATAATTTCTTCCGGGATGTTTACAGTGGTTGCTGTCTGCCCATGTTAGATGTCTTTTTTAAAATTGTAATTTTAATCTGTATAGTGATTTAATTCATTTTTAAGGGGGGAGGGTGTTATTTGTTATTAATTGTATGGATGTATTTTTTAACTTGTAAGCCACCTTGACAGCTTTGGCTAAAGGTGGGGTATAAATAAAGTTATTATTATTATTATTATTATTATTATTATTATTATTATTATTATTATGCATCAGTCTATGCACTTGGTGGCAGTGGCTTCCCTGCTGACGAGGAAGCAGCTGACTGATGTGAGAGGAAATTGTGACAGAGAACCTGCTTTTACCTGTTACAACAGAGGGGGTAGGAACATCAGTCAGCTGCTTCCCAAGAGGCAGGGAAATAAACTCTTGTTGATCACAATGGCAGCTGCCTGTTAAGTGGAGATGGAAGGAGTCAGGCTGAAAGGCACTGCATAATTACATACCTATGGTAGATATGGGGCTGATAGAGAATTCTGGCCATTATAATTCAATAGGATCAATAGTACTGAAAACACTGGAGGCGCACTATTTCCCCATCCATGTAGATCAGTTTCAGGGGGCCATATCTGGTTTTCAGAGAGTTTTCCATATTTCCACAGTTTCCCACATCAGCCACAGGAGTTTACCACATACCATGCAGCCGTGGACAAGTCTACATAGGGACTACCAAATGCAGTGTACAAACACAAGAGACACTGCAGACTGGGCCAGTCAGAAAAATCAGCAGTAGCAGAACACATTATAAACCATCCTGGGCATAAAATGCTGTTTGAAAACACTGAAATTCTGGACCATGACAACAACTATCAGGTCAGAATGCACAGGGAAGCCATCGAAATCCACAAACACTTGGATAACTTCAACAGGAAAGAAGAAACCCTTAAAGTAAACAAGATATGGCTACCAGTCCTACTAAATAAGAAAATCAGCACTCAGCAAATGCTAATGGGAAACCAACCAAGGTCAAGGGCTTTCCTAGCAGACAATAGCAGAAAATCTCCTTGATTGCATATCCTCACCTGGAAGCCATGCCATTAACAACGGAACAATACCTATTCAACACAGAACAATACACAGTTTACATGGGATTAGCAGACAATAACCTTGAGTGCATTTCCTCGCACCCTGGAGCCATGCCATTAACAACAGAACAATACCTACTCAACACAGAACAATGCACAGTTCTCCTGAGAACCACTCCTCCCTACCCAGGGTCTCACAGTATATATAGACCCATTCTCTTCCATTCCAGTTTTCTCTGAAGATGCCAGCCATAGATGCTGGTGAAATGTCAGAAAGAAACTCTTCTAGAACATGGCCACACAGCCTGAAAAACCCACAAAAAACTTTTCCACATCTGTTTTGAAACAGAGGTGGTTAACATCTGGAATTCCAGATTTCTGAACACAGGCAACACAAAATCTATATAAGCAAAGAAGCTGTATGGTTTGCAAGTAAAAATCAAAACTCAAAGCTGAGTAATACCTGTATTCAATTCAATAAAATATTTCAAAAGTAGTACATAAATATTGGGCATTTCATATTCTTCAGAATGTTTTGACCTAAAATTAGGGATGGAAAAAGAACAAGAATCTGCTGTGGATATTCAGACATGATGAAGGAAAAACATATTAGTGTTTAGTTTGACAGGATGCACTGTTAATAGGTTATTTCCATCTCCAAATACTGCAGAAGTGGCTTCACTTTACTAGGAATGGAAAGAATATTTTCTTTGATGTCAAGAAGCCCTGATGAGGAGAATCCTAGACAGGTGAGAATCTTTGCAGTTTGGGATGTATTATGTATGAAAAAAATGCACTTTTTTGTTTAGAAAATGGTGTTTCCTGCACAGGAAACATTTCATGAAGAGAAATCAGTGTTTTCAGTGCAGAAAATTAATGTACATAAAACATGTTTCTTACATAAATTTTCTGTGCAGGGAATAAGATTTCTATAAAAAAAATGCTATTTACTGTGCAAAAACTCCCAAATTTGTGTGTCTATTTGTGTGTGTGTGTGTGCATGCAGAATAAGTCCCAAATTGTGAATATTCCTGAAATCTGTACAGCTTTCCACTACTTTCTGTCACCAAGGATATTTAAAAAATGGCATACTAATCATTGCATTAATTATAATTAAATATGTGTGTATGTGCATTCAAAGGTTGGAGCAGATGGGCAGGAAAAAAATGGTTTGATCCTGGGTTTTCTGAAAGCAAGTTGAACCCCACTGTCCATACCACCTACTTGCAAAGCAGGCAGAACTTCCACAAGCTGTCTGCAGTGCACAGCACCACACCACACTGCATAGTTATTTTTTGTCACCTCCCCACCATGCATGTGCACCATCACACAAGCACACTTCCTGTGACCCAATCACCTCCCTCTTCCTACCAAGATGTCATTCCATTTGAAGCCAACAGGTATAGGTGGTCACACAATAAATAACATATGTGATGCACCACTTGTTAGAGTATTAGTACACCCATGTGCCCAGTGATAGATTGGGAAAGCAAAATCATGGAGGCCCTCCCCATACATGCCCCCTTCACACTTTCACCCCATGCCCCCATTGGACTGTCTAGTTTGTGTATGTTGTAATTGCATCAGTTGCATTATTAATGATAGTGTTTTTGCTTTGCTGCAGTTAGATATGTAAAATTTCCAAAAATTTTGAAGCCAAAGGGGGAAAACATATTTTTCCCCTTTTTTCAGGAAAAATTGAAATTTTCAGAAAAATAGAAAAATGCAACATTAGCACTTTTTACAGGTTGAAAGACACTCTGTTATTTTCGAAACATAAAATATGACTATGTACAATTTCATTTGGCACAAAAGTATCAAAATTGGCATATCAAAATACAAAGTATTCAAACAATTATTACAAACAAAATTTATTTTAAAAAAATACTTGTAACAAGTGGAGTAATAATTTCCTGAGCTTTGTTTCTGCTAGTTTATGTGAAGCAGGTGAGGAAAAAAATAACACAGAAGAAATCATCATTAGTAACCAAAATATTATTTATATTTCCTCTCCACAGTATTAAATAGACATAAAGCTTCCACTCCCTTAAAAAGAAATGGGGTGTGTTTGTGGAAGGGAGGACAGACTTCAATTGATAGGCATGACATTTAATCAGATTCATTTTCTGAGCTCTGGTCTGCATCGCCATTGTAGAAATATTCTAGTATGACACCACTTTAACTGTCATGGCTCAATGTTAGGGAATCCTGGGAATTGTAGTTTGTTGTGGCACCAGAACTCTCTGACACAGAAGGTTAAATGTCTCATAAAACTACAAATCCTAGAATTCCATAACAGGACCCATGGCAGTTAAAGTGGTGTCAAACTGCATTATTTCTGCACTGTGGATGCAGTCCTGACAATCAGTATCAGTTTCAGTCTCTGCTTTGTTATGTTTGTCATCATCACAGTTATAATGGACTACTGAAAACGAAAGATGTACCCAGATTAAAAGAAGTTTCTCTCCCCTTTCATATGTCATTTTGTTTTTTGATTTAATGTGTTTCCAAACATAGACTAGATTCTTTCAGTGCCTCTAAAGCAGGGGTAGGCAACCTTTCCCCTTTAAGGGCCAAGGGACTTCAGCTCCTAGAAGCCTCAGCCATGTTGGCCAAGAGTCCCATGTTGGCCAATAACTCCTGGGATTCTGGGAGCTTAAAGGGGAAAGGTTGCCTACTCCTGCTCTAAAGGAAGAGATGCATCTTGCTCTTTCATTGGAGAGTTCAGTTTGTAAGCTAGGACTTGCATGTCCTCATTCAGTGCACAGAAATTAGAATAATCTGATACTGTACTTAGTTTTTAGGGAAAGTGATCACTAGGCACCATCACCATAAAATTTGTTTTAGAAAGCATTATTATGACTGGAAAGGCTTCTTAAATATATCTCCTAATATAATTCTTAATATAAACATCGATGATATAAACAGTTAGGAGAAAACTAACTAAATATTTAATACTCTTTTTATAGACATTCTTTTAAAATCATGTAATGAAGGACTGCAAATCATTCTGAACATATTTCACTACATAAACCAGTGTGTGTGTGTGTGTGCATGTGAACATGAACATACACACACACAACCGGAAGCAGTTTTTGTCATGCTTAGATATGAAAATACCAGGATGATGATGATGATTATGATGTTAATTTTTATCCTGCTTTCTCCCAAGATAGGGACCCAAAGTGGTTTACAGTCTAAAGAACAGTCCAATTAAAAACTTACAAAATTGACAATCAAAATGGTATTAAACTATTACAATATTAAAAAGATCATTCATTTAAAAATGGAATACATTTTTTTAAAATATAATTTAATTAATTTTAGAAATGTGTGCTGCTTCAAGAGGAGGAGAGCATTTTGGGGAACTCATATAACTTAATATAAACATAAGTCATTGCATTTTATGCTGACAGTCTTATTTAGAAATCAAGCTTTTGGAATAAAGTTGATAGGAAACCTTTGAATTGTTATATGACAAATGAGCAAATCAAAAATAAATAGGCGGCTGATATTACAACTGACAATGGTCAGAAATCTACTGGTTTCCAAAGCTCAACTTTCCTATAAATCCATCCAAACACTTCTTCACCTCCCTCTATTTTTTCTAATTCTACACATTTAAAAAAATATTACATTCTCCCCTTGATATATACATTTTCATATTGTACCTCCGTTTGGGAAATCTCATGGGCAGAAAAGTGATTAAAAAATATTTTTAACAAACAAAATGTTTTACGTGGGGTGTCAGATAAAAAGACTACTGCCAAAGACCTCACAGATCAAAGATCTCAAAAAAAAAAAAAAAACCAGTCAGAAGCATATTAAGCATAGATAAAAATGGCTGAAGGTAAATGAGACCATAATAATAATAATAATAATAATCACTGACTTGATCTACTGAAGAAACAACTTGTGTCAGGGATTGGAAACTATGGGGGGTTGCAGACTGCCAGAAATAGTGCAAATTGAGTCCACTTTTAGGGTTAGGGTTAGGGAATCATGGGGACTGTATTTTATTGTGGCACCAGAGCTCTCTGACAGAGAAGGCTCAATGTCCCAGAAAAAAAACAATTCCCATGATTCCCTAGCACTAACCCTAACCCTAAAAGTGGACTCAATTTGCACTATTTCTGGCAGTCTGCAACCCCCCTATATCAATTTTACTTTCTCTCTCTCTCAGGTGAAACACATGGGTCAAATAAAGCAGTTTCAAACTGCTTTGAAAGCAGGGCATTTAGATGATGCATATCTCCAAAGCGAGCAGAAACCAGATTGAAGCTGTGCTCCAGAGCTAAAAACTAGATCAAAAAGAACCCAGGATATTCTGACATAGCCTGGAAAATGCATACCTTTGATTCTGCATATAAATACCCCAACATCAGAGCAGTTCACTGAAGGAGCAATCCATCCTAACCCTAACCTTAAAGCTGCATACCAATGCACTGGTGCAGGTACACACTGAAAAAAGACAGCAGTGCCGCACTGAAGTGGTCAGGGTGGCAATGAATGAAAGTGAAAGTGTGACACCTCCAATGGATGTAATTACAACATACACAAACTAGAAAGTCCAGGAGGGGGCATGGGGTGAAGGGGAGGTGAAGTGGGCATGTGGGGGTCTGCTATGGCAGAGTTTTACAGGGCACACAAATGCTGCAATGCCCTGTACTGGTGGAAGATAGTAGGTGCAACTGTGTGACCAATTGAAAGGACAGCCATTCAATGCATGCAGTTACTGGCACTGTGTTTGTGTGACAATGTGCATGGGTGGTGGGGAGATGACAAAAAAATCACGCAG
Organism: Phrynosoma platyrhinos; assembly: GCA_020142125.1. Lineage (NCBI taxonomy): Eukaryota > Metazoa > Chordata > Lepidosauria > Squamata > Phrynosomatidae > Phrynosoma > Phrynosoma platyrhinos. The sequence continues at coordinate 39,737,579 of JAIPUX010001232.1, forward strand.
CACCACAGCTTGATGCTGCACCATGAGGTTGGGCCATGCACATTTGGGCCACATTGGGAGTGGCTGGTGCAGATAGAGAGGTTTACTCTGCTTTTTCTTGCCCATCTGTTCTTCCCCCTTTCTTCCTCTTTGTAAACTTAGTTCAGTTAAATTTGATGCATTCCACACTTTAACTCTTTTTTAGATCTCAGTTTTCATTTTTCCTGAATTTTGTGGAATTTTAAAAATTGCATATATTCCTGTAACCACCTATCCAGGTACATGCTGGATACACAACTTTTTAATATACAGATTTGCCTACTATAAACATTTTTATTAGCAATTTTGCTTAAGTAATGTTTTAAATTACATTAATGTTTTGTTTTAAATTATTGTTAATATAAAATATTGCCACATATATTTCAATTTTACACTTCTTTTTCAATATTTTGAAGCATAACTATGTTATATTGATTTGAAAATTAGGTAAGTTCTCATTGAAAAACAATTTGAATGAGTTTCTAACCATACATGATCTTACTCTAATAGTCATAGTTCAGTTCCCATAGTGTTTGCAAAACCTTTCACCAATATTTGGCTTCCCCAAGAGAAACTAAATCTTGGCACAAAACAAAGATTCAGTCAACTGAAATAATTTGAAATATACAGCTAATAATATGACTGCTCTAAAATACACATTTAAAAGTTTAGATGAATTGGGGAGTAGAAAACCACAAATATCTGAGATGAATCTCTGCTGCAAAACTAATGAAAATATTTATACACAAGAGCTTATAAAAATGATCTTTAGAACTACTACTTTCAGAATTCCTAGCTACCATAGCCACTAGCTACTACAGTGTGGGGTTTAAGGTTCTGGGAGCTGTAATTCAAACAAATAACTTTCTCATGTTTGGGCTTTCACTGAGATCAGCCAATAAGCTTACAAAACAATTCTTATTTGATGTCAAGAAATTTGATTTAATAATAATAAATAATAATAATAATAATAATGATAATTTATTTTACAATTTACACCTTTACAATTAAAATACAATCCCATAAAATTATAATAGACATATAACCCTGCCTTTTAAAAATATATTAAATCATTATCAACATTAAAATTTAACTTAAAACAAAGCTACGAATCTAATACAATTAGATAGCTGGCACTGAATATATATCAGAGTGATCTAATAGTCTGATGGCGGGGGAGAGATTGTGAGAATGTCATTCTGGGAATGCCCGCTGGAAGAGATATGTCTTGATGGCTTTTTAAAAGCCATCTAAGTTGGTTATCTGATGGATCTCCTCCGGCAGGGCATTCCACAGTCTTGGGTATGTGGCAGAAAAAGTCCTCTGGGAGGTTGTCATCAATCTGGTTCTTATTGGTTGAAGCAACTTTCTCCCAGAGGACCTGAGGGCATGGGGCAGATTATATGGAAATAGGTAATTCCTTAAGTAAGATGGGCCCAGCCCATGTAGGGCTTTAAATGTTAATACCAACACCTTATACTGTGCCTGGAAACTAACTGGCAGGCAGTGCAGAGATTTTAAGATCAGAGTAATATGATCACATCTTGGAGTTCCAGTGATTAGCCTGGCTGCCATATTTTGTACTAGTTGCAGTTTCCAAGTTAGATATGAGGGTAGCCCCATGTAGAGTGTGTTACAGAAGTCGAGTCATGAGGTTACCTGGGCACGTACTACAGTTTCTAGGTCCTTTACTTCCAGGAAAGGGCGCAGCTGGCATATCAGCCGAAGCTGATAGCAGGTACTCCTGACTGTCACATTCACCAGATTTATCATTTGAAGCGATGAGTCTAGGAACAACCCAAGACTGCGGACACAGTCCTTGGTGGAGAGCGTGACCCCATCCAAGATTGTTGGTCACAACCCAATCTCTGGTTTGGGGGTCCCTACTGTAAGTACCTCCATTTTGTCTGGATTCAGTTTGAGTTGGTTTTTCCTCATCCAGTCCATTACTGCTTCAAGGCATTGATTGAGGGGAGAACTGCCATCTGTCATCATAGCAGTTGACTGAGACATGGAGCAGAATATTTGAGTGTCATCAGCATATTGGTAACATCCCGCTCTATGTCTCCTAATGATCTCTTCCAGCGGCTTCATATAAATATTGAATAACATCGGGGACAGGATGGCTCCCTGAAGAACGCTGTATTTTAGCTCTGTTTTTGATGAGCAACTGTCCCCGAGTACCACCCTCTGGAACTTGCCTGAGAGAAAAGAGCGGAACCACTGGAGAGCAGTGCCTCCCACTTCCAATTCTCTCAGGCACTCCAAAAGGATGTCATGATCTATAGTGTCAAAAGCCGCTGAGAGATCCAGAAGCACCAACTTGGTTACGCTTCCCCATCAGTGCAATAATCAATTTCATCCAAGATCATTTGGAGTTGGAAGGCGACAGCTCACTCGATCGCCTTGCTGAAGAATGATAAATGTGAGACTGGTCTATAATTTTTCATGTCCAGGGGGTCCAGGGAAGGTTTCTCTAGAAGTGGTCTAACGGCTGCCTCCTTTAGACTAGATGGAACAGCTCCTTCCCTAAGGGATGCATTGATGACCTCCTTGAGGAAGGCCATCAATGCATCACCCCCCTGGAAGACCAGTCAGGGATTGAGAGAGCACATCGTCTTCCTTACTTTTCTGAGGATCTTGTCCACGTCATCGGTACTCACTAACTCAAACTGATCCAGTTTAATCTCATAAACGGATTTACTAGACACCTCATCAGTCGCTTCTGTTATAATCCCAGCGTCTAAGTAGCCTCTTATCTGAGAGATTTTATCTGAGAAATAGTTGTTAAAAGCATTACAGCAGGCCATTGTCAGGTTGAGTAAAGGGTGGAATCTGTGACAGTTCCCTTATCACCCTAAACAGTTCTGCTGGATGAGATTCTGCAGATGCAATATGGGGAGAGGAGAAAGACTTCTTCACTGTCTGAATTGCCTCTCAACAGGAATGAAGAAATTTCCTATGATGAGTTCTGTCAGATAGGAGTTAAGTTTTCTGCTAGGTACACTATAGTTGTTGTCCAACCCGCTTCATTTTCCTGAGTTCTTCTGTGAATCAGGGATGACGATTTGGAGCAGGTTGGAAAGTACACTTGGGAGCGATCGTGTCTATAGCTCCGGTGAGATTGGTGTTTCAAGTGTTCACCAGGGCTTTGACAGGGTTGTTGGCCTGACCAACCACAAAACCCTCCAAGGCTTTCTGGAATCCGATTGGCTCCATTAGCCTCTGAGGGTGGACCATTTTAATGGGTCCTCCACCCCCAGTGGGATGAGCAATGACTCTTAGTTCAACCTTGACCAGGAAATGATCCATCCATGACAGTGCAGAGGTAGTTTTTATCTCTGCCCACAGATATGCCTGCTCCATACTAAAGACCACATTGAGAATATGACCTGCCGAATGCATTGGCTCAGAAACCAGTTGGGATAGGCCCATGTCTGTCATGGTATCCATGAATGGCAGAGCCGCTCCTGTTAAAATGGTCTTGAATGGAATGTTGAGATTGCCCAGAACTAAAAGTCTGGGTGACTTCAACAGCAACTCCAAAACCAGCTGTGTCAGCTTGGATAGGGAGTCTGTTAAGCAATGGGGTGGACGGTAAACCAACAGAATCCCTATACTATCTAGTTTTTAAGCTCAGATACATACTCTCAAAGTGGTCTGTTTTCTGGATAGGTATCCTGGTCAAGGATAGGATGTCCTTGTGTACCAGAGCCACTCCCCCCCACCCACTTTCCCTTACCTGCTCATGTACAGAGTACCTGGCTGGGAGAGTTTGGCTTCACGTAGTGGCACTATCTTTCCCCAGCCAGGTTTCTGTAAAGCAAGTCAGGTAGGCTTTTTCATCCATGAGAAGATCATGGATGATATGGGTCTTATTTTTCACTGACCTGGCATTGCAGAGGAACAGGGCAAGGTTCTGTGGCAAGGTTGGCAAGCTCCCCAACTTACTTTGGGCAACCAGGTGAACTGGAAGTGGGATCGCTTCTAAACATTAATCCCACCTTCTTTTGTAACATGGTTCTACCCTGTTATCATCATATCTACCTTTGCCCCGTACTACCTCAATGGGCATTCCCACAGTTCCCCTTTTTGACTCTCCCCCAGCCCTCTCCATTCTAATTTGTTATCTATAATCCATGGAGTGTCCAGTTCTATCATCGCCGCTTCTCCAGGCACATAAATTTTGTTGGGTTGGATGGCTTTTTGCCCCTAACTGAGCCTTCAACCGAGCCTTCCAACTCTCAATCCTTGCCATTGATTTTTTTTTGGGGGGGG
>JAIPUX010001232.1:39862258-39873858 GCA_020142125.1 Phrynosoma platyrhinos
AAGGGAAGAAGAAAAAGAAAAGAGAAATTCATTTAATTATTTCTTTTATTAATGATCCATCTCAATAGTGAGGTAATGTAATGACCTAGACCCTTCCTTTTCTAAAAACCAAAGAGCTATAAAACTAACAATATTCTTTATTCATTTCCTGAACCCTTTTTGTTTGAAAAAATTGTTCACAACTTTCCTTTCAGAATCAATTTTCTCACAACTGGACCCTCTAATTAAACACGTGAGTTTGTCCACTTCCATAAAGTCTGTCATTTTAAATATCCATTTCTGGAGAGTTGGAACATACTTTGATTTCCATTTGGCAGGGTATAGCATCCTAGCAGCCGAAAGGGAGTAGAAAATTATTTCCCCATATTTCTTTTCTATGTTTTCATCATTACAAATTCCTAGCAAGAACAATTGGGATTCGAAATACCATCAGATCATCAACATTTCACTTAGGGAATATCGTATCATCAGCCAGAAATCCATGGCTTTTCTACACTCCCACCATAAATGGTAGAACGTGCCAATCTTTTCTTTACATTTCCAACAGGAGTCTGGGTATACTTTATTTACTTTGGAGAGTTGCACAGGAGTCAAATACCAATGATAAAACATTTTTTAAAAAAATTCTTTTATATTAGAATTTAAAGTATATTTTATTCTTCTCTTCCAACACTTCTCCCATTGAGTCAGATCTATAGTATGTCCAAAATTTTTGGCCCATTTGATTATATTAGGTTTTATTAACTCGGATTCAAATTCCATACTTTGTAATAATCTATAAAATTTGGATATTTTATGTTTATCGATTGACCATACTATATCCTTGAATTGTATATCAAGTATCCCAATTGTTTTTGTTTTTTTTATCTCATAGAAAACATTCTCTAATTTGCATATACGAAAACCAATTACAATTGTAACCTTCTAGGTTTAAATCTTTCTGAGATTTTATTTCCAAATTTCTTCTTTCTTTAATGATCAAATCATTATAAGTTAACCAATTTCCTTACCAGATTTGTTGTCCCTCGAGACTACCTCTCCAACTGCTGTCCACCTGGGGAGGATATCCTGACAATTTTGTTTGATTTTATGCCAAACTCTCAACAACGATCTACGTAAGTAATGGTCATTGAAATTTTTATGGTACTTAATTTTCTCACAAAATAAATATCCATGCTAACTGTAGACGTTGTCAAATCCTTCCAAATTAAGATTCCTTTCATCGTTCAGTTTAAACCAATCAATAAGCCAAAATAAGGAGCATGCATAGTAATAGTTTTTTTTTTAAATTGGATAAACCTAATCCTCCTCTCTCAACAGAATCTTGTAATAATTTGAATTTTATTCTCGTTTTTTTTCCCCTGCCATATAAATTTAGATACGTCTTGGTTCCATTTATTAAAGGGTTTGTCATTTAAGATAATTGGGATATTCTGAAATAGAAACATAAGACATTCATTTTCACAGTTGTTATCCTGCTGAGCCATGACATGTTAACTTTGGACCACCTCTTTAAATTCTCTTTTATTTCTATCCAATTCTTATCGTAATTGTTTTTAAACAGGTCCCCATTTTTTGATGTAAAGTTTATTCGTAGATATTTAACAATGTTGGATTCTTGGAATTTAGATAATTCTGTTATTTTCTTCCTTTCCTCTGGTGACAAATTCATTAACAACATTTTTGTTTTTGTTTTATTTATTTGAAGTCCTGATGCTTTTCCAAAATTATTCATTACTTTAAGAAGGGAATCTATATCTTTGCATGGGTTGGAGAGAGATACCATCAGTTCATCCGCAAAGGCTTTAACTTTGAACTCGTGTGGGTTTTTTTTATTTTAATACCATGAACATTGCTGGATATTCAAATACTATTCATTAATATTTCAAAGTTTAAAATAAACAATAAGGGAGACAAGGGGCAACCTTGTCTAACGGCCTTTTGAATCTTGAAAGAAATTATGCAGTCGAGTTTCCTGCATTTACTATTATTTTGGCTTCTTGCTCTTAATAGATTGAACGAACCCAGTGGTTCATATTGGTTCCCAGATCCAAAAATCCTAACAATTTTTGCATAAAAGCCCAACTAAGATTATCAAAGTCTTTCTTGATGTCAAAAAAGATCAAAGCCAATTTATCACTGATATTCTTGTTGTGATATTCTATAATATTAATTAAGTGTCAGGTATTATCTTTCATCATTCGACCCGGAAGAAATCCTGCCTGGTCAGTATGTATCCAGGAAGGCAACCATTTTTTTAATCTATTTGACAGTATAGAAGCAAAAATTTTGTAATCGCAATTTAGCAGGGAAATTGGCCTGTAATTTTTAGGGTCTGATTTATCTTTCTTTTCCTTAGGTATGAGAACAATATTTGCTTGTTTCCATGAATCAGGAATAAAACCATCTAGAATACCATTCATTGTTTGAAGTAAGGAAATAGCCAATTGATCCCTACATTTTTTTTTATAATAGTCAACAATAAAACCATCAGGCCTCAGGGTCTTATCCAATTTCATATTTTAATAGTGTCATATACTTCCTGCAACTCTATTTTTTTGTTTAAATTTTTTTTGTAGTCATCAGAATTTTGGTTATGGGGTAATTTTCCAAGTATTTTCTAATAGATTCTATATTATCTTGCTTTTCTCCATATAGATTTTTGAAGTAATTAAAAAGAATTCTTTTCAAATGTGATTGCAATGTAAAGTTTTGATCCCCTTCTTTCAGTTCCACATGAATCCTTTTTTCTTGCTCTTTCCTTAATGATGTAGCCAAAATTTTCCCAGATTTATTTGAAAACTCAAAGTATCTTTGTTTAGTAAATTTTAATTTTGTGTACATTTCTTCTGCAGTTAATGAAGAAATTTGATTATGCAGACTCTTAATATTATTTCTAAGTTTTTGAATTTCTTTTTGTCTCAAATTAAGTTTCAATCAGTCTTCATGGAATTTTAAGTCTCTTTCTAGTTCTTTCATCCTTTTCTCTTTGGATCTCTTAATTTTGACACTTTTTTCATTAAAAAAAACCCTTATGAATGCCTTTGAAGCATCCCAGACCACATTTAACTGAGTCCCTTGATTTAAATTTTGTTGAAAATAGCACTCTAACTGCTCCTGAGTTTCCTTAAGTACTTTTTCATTTTTTAACAAGTTTCCATTTAGTTTCCATCTATATTCTTTTGGCCCAATTTTCATTTTCATGACCAAGGGGTTGTGGTCCGACCACACCACGGACATAGTATCAATTTTGTAACTCAGTTACATAACCGAGGGGAAAGTAAAAACATATCAATTCGGGACCAGGAGGAATGTACATGGGAAAACAAAGTATAATCTTTGGCAGTCTTATAGAGCAACCTCCATACATCTTTCATTGCCAAATTTTTTTGAAAATCAAAAAAAAAATATTTGGTAGTTTACCCTGACTTTTTTTCATATTGGATGAAGATCTATCCATATATGGATCAATTACACCATTCCAATCGCCTAAAGCTGTAATTAAGTCATTGTTTACTGCTTGAAGTTTGATCAAAATTTGGTTGAAATAATCTTTTTTATTTGATATGGGGGCATAGATTCCTACTAGCGCCATCTTTTCACCTTTCACATTTACCTCCACTATTACGAAATGTCCGTTAGGGTCTGATTTTATTAAATGAGACTCATATTTATTTGTTACATAAAGCATTACTCCTTTCTTTTTGCTAGAAGTTGCCAACACATATTCTTTACCCAATCTTTTATTCTCTAAATATTTCCTATCTCTATTATGAATATGAGTCTCCTGCAGGGAATAGATATCTGCTATGATTTTATAAAGATAGTGATATATTTTTTTCCTTTTTTGCGGGGTGTTTAATCCCCTAACATTCCAACTCAAAACACTTACATTTTCCATCAGAAATATGGGAGTGCTACTTACTTGTTAAAACTAAAGGTCTTCCAAATTCCCTTCATCTGTTAAGTCTCCATCCTTACTAGGATCTTTATCTTCTAAATCTGTTAAGAGTTCCTCTTCTTCTATCTCTCTTTTCCCTTTTTTGTCACAAACTGATGTCACCTCCCTCCTTCTGTATCTCACTATTTTTCCCAGTTTCCATTAATCCATTTTCTTTTGCATGTCTTGACTTAATTGAGTAATTATCCTGGATTTCTAGTGATCTCTCTTTCGGATTGTTCTTCCTTTCTTCATGATCCCAAAATCTCTGAGTCTCTACTAAATTCTTCAAAACTATGCTTCTCTTTTTCCACCAAAAAATAATTCCATTGGGGGAGCCCTATCTATAGGAAATTCCTTGTTGCCATAAAAAGACAGTCAGGAAAGCATATTCTTTTCTGCTCCTAAGAATTCTAGCAAGGATATCCTTCAGAATCTGAATTTCATGACCATCTAGTAGCAATGGAGATTCATTGTGCTGTTTCAAAATTAAATCTCTAGTCTGTCTTCTTACTAAATATACTACTATATCCCTGGGGAGATTTCTCTTTTTGGCTGTTAAAGAGTTTAAACGATAAATTCTGTCAACCTCAAATTGGAAAGAGTCTTTATCCTTATTCAAAAAAAAAAGAGCCAGTTTCAGGACCAGATATTCCATCAAATGTTCCTGCTTACTCTCTGGTAAGCCATGAATTTTTGATCCCAAATTGCTCTATCATCCAGGTCTTTTACCCTCAATTGCCTTACTTCTTCTAATTCTTGCATCAGTCTTTCCCCTTTGTACTCTAAGTTCCCCACTTTAAGATTCATGGCTGTAAGCTCATTTGTAATTTTATTGATTGATTGATTAATCTCTTGGTCAGATCTGATTTCTTGATGAATCTCTGCCTTGAAATCAAACATTTCTTGCCGAATACATTTTTGAATTTCATCCAATAAATTACTGTCAGCATTTTTCGATTGGTCAATTGAAGTACATCTTACAGTTTGATTTTGAGTTTGGTTTTGTGCTTTAACAAATTGATTCCTAGACATCATACTTTCTTTCAATGTATGGCTCAAAAACTGGGGGGGGGGAAGTGAAAGTAAAATAATTAGAATTAATTTGAAATCAAATTTGATTAACTGATTAAAGTTTAAATTTATAGAACAAATAAAAAAGCCGAATTAACTGAATTAATTAGTTAATTATTTACAAATTACTCTTCACAAATCACAATTGCCCCCTTTCTTTGCTTATCTACTGTTGCTACTGACCCTTAAAGACTTAAATTTCTAAACTTATAAAAATGGGAAAAACAGACTCCCTCCCCTCTTCAGAACAGATCCAGAGAGGTAGCACAATTTACACTGCTACAATATTAAGAAAAGAGAGAAATTCCCAAGAAATTAATGATAATTCCCCACAATTTCAACCCTCCACAGAGTCTCACTCGTCTAATAACACCGCTTCCTACCCAAAGAACCAAGTTTTTCTCATGGGACAAAGTCTATCCACGAAAAGAGTCTTTAATGTTTGTCTATGGCACAGGAAGCACACGGCGAAGGTTCCTCTCTTTCTTCCCTGACTCTATGTCTTTAGTTGACTAGCTTCTGCCTTCCGCGATGCCACTCTGTCTCCCACACTTGTTGATCTCTCTGGAATACCTCCTTGGTTCTTGGCGTTCTTACCAGTTCTGTTGTTTACAAAAACCAGCCAATAGAAGAGAGACTGCACTTTTCCCTAGACGATATCTCACCAAGCCTCTCCCTGACTCCAACAACTCCTTCAGATTTCAGCCAGATCCAGCTGTCTCCAAGGACATCCGAGGGAGAGGTGGGTCAAGGCTCCTCTCCAGCTGACGCTTTTCTGCTCTGGACCCCCAGAGCCTCACTTCCTCCCCCGCAACCAACGCAAACTCCTTCAGCTCTCCCTGATAGCCAAGTGGGTGTATTAACCCTTTAAGGACCTCTATAAAGTTTGTAAAAGGTTTCCACCATGAGTTTCTAAAAATCTTGATCACAAGCATTTTATATGTGAGCACTCTGTTGTTGTTGTTTTTTTTTGGGGGGGGGTTGAAGTTGATTCTTAAATAATATATTCCTACATTATACTTGTTCTCTAATTGTTATCTTTCTAAGGGTGGAACACCGAAGAGTTGCTCTGCAGTCTATTTAATAATACTAAAAGGGTCAAACTTTAGAAAAAGAGTATTATTTTTCCTTTAGTAGTCCTCACTATAGATTCCTTCAAGATAGCCTTGATCTTTTATAGCTTTCCCAAACAGTCTCTGAACGACTCTTTGTCAAGAAGTTATATAACTAGACAAAACCCCAAGTTCAAAATACTCACGATCCCACTATAATCTTGAGGTTTTAAATAAAACTGGAGGTGTCCCTTATCTTCCCTGGGAAGATTACAGGAATGTGGCTGCGGTCTCTCAGGGCTACAACCCACTCTCGGTCCTCTTGTCACTATGAATCCAAGTCCATCAAGGCAAGGAGGCTTCCGAGCGGTTTAAAAAAATCCCCCATTAGAGTCGCCTGGATTCCCTCTTCCAAGGGAATACTTTCGATCAGCAATTTGGATGGTAAATCCTGATCAATAGCCACAATCCTGGGGAGGCTGGCCACTGGCGATTAGGAAAGCCTCTGAACGGGACACCATGCCAACCCGGAAATCATATCTATGCACATTTTCACAAGAGAGACTGCATAGCTACCCTAATCTTCTCCCCACCCCCCATGTACATAACTCCCATTTATCCCATTTTCTTCCAGGTTTCTGAGAAGATTACGGCCAGATTTTGTACCTACCACAGACAAACCTCATTAATAATCAATTTTCACATCACAGTATATGAAGAAATGAATGTCTTCCCTCAACCTAAGATATTAGCTCATTAAGGTGTAAATCAAAATTCCCTTTATGAATCTTGTGAAAAGCTTTTAAAAGGTTTTCACCTAAAACTGTATCATGTTGTAAGAATCAATGGATAGGTTTTGAAGGCATATTCCAACAAATCATGTAACATATTCAGTGTTTGTTTTATTTAAGTGTTTTGCTTCCCTTTGAAAAGGACACGAGCACATAGAGAGATGCATATACTATTAAAGAGTAATGTTCCATAACCACAGTCTAAATGTTTTAATATCCCAGCAGTATTACTGTAACCACAGAAAATAAGTTTAAAATAAAAATCCTGCATGCTTCATGTTTTATTGGGCTGCAAAGGTCTTTTATTGTACAAAGAGTATTTAAGGGGATAGAACACATTGGCAACAGTCACATCTGGGTTACAGATTCTTTCAAAGTTGTGTCAGTAATGGCAGAATTGGGAAAGGCGAAAAAGCAGATAATACTATTTCCCATCATGCAAGATATCACATCAATGTGACAGCAGAAAATGTTTATTTTGTAACAAAACAGGCAAAATTGAGCAATATTCTATGAAATATCAGAATCAGTATTGGGGTCATGGTCCCTAATAGTAATCATGCCATACTTCTCAAAACATGGAGTATTATGGAGCAGTATGAATTTTATATACCAAATATTCTTGGGCAATAGGCAAGCAGTAGTTAGTTATTAATAGTAAAATCCTATAATGTGTAAGCAAAAACAAGTCCCATTCAGTTAAATGAGACTTGTTATTTGTTGTTGTTGCTGCTGCTGCTTCTGTTTATGCCTTCAAGTCATTTCTCATCTGGAAGGCAAAGTTATCATAAGTTTTTCTTAGTAAGATTTCCTCAGAACAGGTTTGCCTTTGCCTTTCTCGGCTAACAGAGTGTGACTTGTCCGAAGTTACTCAGTAGGTTTCCATGGCTGAGCGAGGATTCGAACCATGACCTTGAGAGCCATAGTCCAACATAGGAGTTTATCACATGGAGGGAATCAGGAGTCTAAAAGGGATTATCCTGTGATAATCCTGCTGAAATTGCACAATTATGCATAACGATTTCCCACGATGTCACACAAATAATGTTATTAAAGTGCTGAGAAACTAGCATTACCCTGCATCTTTTTACTTTTGGGATTTTAGCATTAATGCATTCATAATATCACTTTATTCACACAATTGCTATGGTATGAAAGCTAATTTTAATATATTCATGTGATAATCATCCTTTTTAATCATGTTGCTTGTTTTCCCATGGTTTTGTGGGGTGAGCTTACTTCCTGTGCTGCTTTGGTAACAGACATGGCTGGCTGGCAAGAGGGTTGCTGCCCTTTCTTTTCCATATTGTAGATTATATCTTTCTGTTAATGTTTTCTGGTGTTATGCATGTGGTAGGATGGTACTTCTAGAAAATTTAAAAAAAGGTAGTATTTTTGTAGGGAAGGTAGGGAAAAGCTCTTTATAGCATTTTTCATTTCTCAGGGATATGTCATTTGTTGGCAGTTGATGCTGGAAGGCACCATGCATGGGGACATGTTACAGTATTGGCATCTATTGATTTGCTACAGTATTGGCATCTATTGATTTGGTGTCATTTTGCCATGCTGAACCACAATGTGCATTGAAATAGTTTCTGTGATAGTACTACACATGTATACTCCATACTGTGTGAGCCACTTATTTAGGTTACTTTGGATACTTCTAGTAAGCAAATCAAAGCAAAGCAGTTTCATTGATATACCACTTCATACCGTGCTATGGAGAGTCTAAATGGTTTACAGCTGTAAGCTCATTGCCCCCCTCCCCCAATAGCTGGGTACTCATTTTAGATGCAGGCCTGAGTCAAACCTGAGCCCTAGCTAGTATTGAACTCGCAACTTTGTGGTTTATGAGTGAGTGGCTGCAGTACAGGCATTTAACCATTTCACCACCAGGGCTCCTGCTTTTCACTGGCTGCAGCAACATGGCCACTAGATCTGTGATATCTACTGTCCATTATTGCTATGGTACCTCTTACCCTTGCAACCCTTATTGTGCTTATCAATCCCAATTCCTCGTACACTTGCTCTGCGTGTTACGTGCAATGCCCACCCCCAAAAAAGCATGGGGAAGAATAAAGGGACCACATTCATTAAATATATTATGAAAATAAACATATGGTAAATAACACATTTATTTACAATACATATGTTAAGAACATATATATTTACAACACAAACAACACTCACATGTACATATACTCATGGAACACAAAAAATTAACAGTTTACAGAAAACAAAACCCCGATGGCTGTTATGTCACAGCACACCAGGGCTGAAAGGAACCAAAATGGGGTCACACTCAAAGCCACAACCACACACACACACACACCTGCTGGCTACAATGTCACCAAGGTAACATAAAAATCAATGTACAAGCAATGTAAAAACAATGTACAAACAATGCAACAAAAGCAAATTTAAAAAGTAAAAAAAAACCTTAGGATGAGTTAAAAGAGTAAATCACTTCCTGTGACACAAGGGTCATGCCTACCTCTGTGCATACACAATAACACCATTTCTAAACTATTAATGGGATGTCTTCACTGTGTGTGAAAGGCTAAACTGCTTTGCTCTCGTTATTATCACATTATTATGTATTATTCCTCAGTGCATGTGAAAATCATTCATGTTATTACTCAACATTACCAGTTTAATCGCTGGACACTTCAATCACACTTTAAAGATGGAATGGTGATAATGTGGGACCCATGTGATAAACTCCATAGGCCACTACACCCCACTGAGAGTAAATGGGGCTTATTCCTAGATAGGAGTATAAAAGTAGAGCCTAATATGTCTGATACCTTCTTTTTTAATGTTGCCTGATTAATCTGTCACTTCTTTTAGTCAAGCAAAATATGTTTTCTATAGGCTAATTAACTAAGCAATGGAGTGTTGCAATTTTAAATATCTTGTTTATTTGTTTTTCAGTTATTGCTGTCTTGAAACCACTGTCTAGATTTTCCCTTTGCCTAATAAAGTCTATCCTTCTAATAGTTGAGTGGTGAAAATAAGTAAATATTGAATTTATAGACAAGTAATGAGCATAACAGTGTAAAAACAGGAAGAAGTGTATGTGGTGAGCCTCATTTAGCCCCAGCTAGAGAAAATACTTTCTGACATACTTAGGGCAAGTATTTTTTTTTTTTTTTAAAAAAATCTTGGTTCAGGAAAGTTAAAAGAAATATGTGACAATGATACAATATTCAAATGTTGGTCTTAATCAGAGGATATTCACTGGCTCACTTTAATTCATCTACATGTCAATTAACCATTCCAGAAAGTATTCCCTTGATCCATTCTAGTTAGGATTAACATATACAGGATTCAGGCCTTATCTGAGGTAGCAGTTGATGAGATATTCTAGGGGACTTAACAGACCAATAAAATCTAGAGGGTTATGCGATTTCTATTTTAATCTTAAACCCATTTTTGGTCTCATCTTGAGTAGATTGACAGAATCACATGACTGACCTTGATTGTGTAAGGGACAAAACAGACCACCCTAAAAGGGTGGATGGGGGATGTGGTGTGTGGCTGCTGTGGTGCTGTGATGAGTAGCCCCAATCCGCCCTTTTGGGGTGGTCTGTTTTGTCCCTTACACAATCAAGGTCAGCACACCACAGCCCCAATCCACCCTAACACCAGCCCAAATAGGAGTGGAAAAGACTCATTCATATTTTGGTCAGTAAAGGGCTACCACAACCCCAGGATGTCTTCAAGCCACTCTGAGGGCATGTGGTGTGAAAATGCCATGCCCCCAAACTGCCCAGAAACTGGCTAGTCCAGGCTGCCTGTTCAGCCCCTAAGTCAATCATTGTAAAAGTACACCTGGACATCATGGAGTTGCCCACCTCTGTATTAAAGGCAGGTTTTGTGGTGAGACTTGACAGAAATAACACCTCACCAGTTTATGGCAACAAAAATGAGCAGATGGCATAACTTAGAGGACTAAGGATGCATCTACATTGTAGAAATAATTAGATTTGACAGTGTTACAGGATTTATAACATAAATGACTCCTAGGTATCTTCTGGAACAGTTCTAGCCTCTGTAGTTAGATCCTGGGAAGGAGTTATGGGTGGGGGTGAATGAGAGAATTGCCCCTGCATAAAAATTTGCCCTCCATTAAATTCTACTCCAGTCTCAAAAATTCTAACACTGCAAAGAGTGAGAGGATGAAAATAATTCATTCCAAGAACTCTTCTATAAAAAGGAGCTGCTTTTTTCTGCTCCTTTGGTGAAGATGCATACCTTCACATGTGTGTATGTATGAGGCAACACTGATGCACCAGAAAATGGCTGTATATATCCATTGTCGCACATGTGGTGGAAATTGACTCGCAATCCAGAGCATGCCCCTACAATGCAAGCTTTAATTTAAAGCACCCTATGCTTCCAGGTGTGGATGCACTGGTGCAGGTACGCTTGAATATTAGAATCCTAACCCTAATTGTAAGCCTACACATGCATCCTAGTAACTGTCCTCTGTTATGACAATAAATTCATTCTGTTGGATGTACACTTGCTGTCAGTATGCACAGCAGTTTGCATGAAAGAGGCTTTTATGACTCCCTCTGTGCAGGTGTGCATAAGACCTGCACTCCACTTCCTGGTATAATGGGTGGGGATCCTTTAGTAATGTTTGTGTGTGTGTCCTGTTGACCATGTCCCTTGCATGACCGCCAGCTGCAGGTATCAAGTCTGTCCACACAAACCTCCCTTGCACGTACCTCTCCC
>JAIPUX010001232.1:39987524-39999847 GCA_020142125.1 Phrynosoma platyrhinos
TGGTAATAAGATGGATCTTGTCCGGCAGGCCATTCCATAGTCTGGGAGAGGTCACAGAAAAAGCCCTCTGGGAGGTCTGGGGCAGCCTAGTTTTTATTGGCTGTTACAGATTCCTCCTAGAGGACCAGAGGGCACGGGGGGAATGTATGGGGAGAGGCGGTCCCCAAGATAAGATGGATCCAAGCCATGTAGGGCTTTAAAGGTCAAAACCAACACCTTGTACTGTGCCCGGAAACTAATCAGCAGCCAGTGGAGGGATTTAAGCACCGGTGTTATGTGCTCCCTCCTAGATGTTCCTGTAATTAACCTGGCTGCCATGTTTTGTATCAGTTGGAGTTTCCTGGTTGGGCACAAGGGTAGCCCCATATAGAGTGCATTACAGTAATCCAGACGTGAGGTTACCAGAGTGTGTACCACAGTTTCCAGATCCCTCATGTCCAGATAAGGGCACAGTTGGTGTATCAGCTGAAGCTGATAACAGGCACTCCTGACCGTTGCATTCACCTGACTAGTCATGTGAAGTGACGAATTGAGGAGTACCCCCAAAACTGTGAACACAGTCCTTAGAGGAGAGTGTGACTCCATCCAGGACTGGAGACTGTATTCCCAAATCTGGTTTCGGGCCTGTAAGTACCTCCATTTTGTCTGGATTCAGTTTCAATCTGTTTTTCCTCATCCAATCCATTACCAGTCTGAGACAGTCATTAAGAGGAGAGATGCCATCTGAAGTCTGAGTCAATGATCTGGTCATTGAGAAGTATATCTGGGTGTCATCAGTGTACTGATGACACCGCGCTCCATGCCTCTGAATTATCTCAACCAGCGGCTTCATGTAAATGTTAAATAACATCGGGGACAGAATGGCACCCTGAGGGTTGCCACAATTAAGCTCTATTTTAGAAGAGTAACTGTCCCCAAGCCTAACCCTCTGGGATCTTCCTGAGAGGAAGGAACAGAACTATTGCAGAGCAGTGCCTCCAATTCCTAACTCTCTCAGGCGATCCAAGAGGATGGCATGATCTATTGTGTTGAAGGCTGCTGAGAGATCCAAGAGCAGACTACCCCTGTCGATGCCTAGGCAGAAGTCATCGGTCAGAGCTACCATAACTGTCTCAACTCCATATCCTATCCTGAAGCCAGTTTGATATGGATCAAGGTAACTACTGAATAGGTTGCCAGTCCTATATCTTTGAATTTTTTTGGCCCTTGAGTATTATTCCAGTCTTTAGAGGGGTTTTTCCTCACCCTTCAAAAAGGAAATCTTTCTGGCTCAAAGACTCTGCCACGTGATCAACAAGGAAGGGGTTGCTCTAATCCATCCTTGTTGGTCATATGGGTGTCCTATTCTGACCTTGGCAGAAGTGATAGCATGATGAGCAGGCTTTACAGAGAGCTCCTGTCCATTCAAATCCTGTGCATTGTGCCACCACGTTTGCTGTTGTTGATGACATGTCTGGGCACCCATTTCTCTCATCACCAGAAGTGGTGGCATGCCAGGCAAGCTTTACATAGAGGTTCTACTCACAAGGAAGCTCAGCACAGAGAAGAGGGATGGCATGGTGGTGGACAATGGATCAGACTCAATCCAGCTGTCCATACACCAAAACTCTGGGGTTTCTTGGAAACACCAGACTTTCCTCCTACTTTGCTTAGTTAAGACAAAGTTGAGTTAAGGACTAAAAACAGAAGAATCTCCCCAAACATAGCTATATATCATGAGGACTTCCAGTACTGGCTTTGGGGTGAGTTTAGCACTTTCAAAATACATCTAAAAGGTCACACAACCTGTATGAGATATCAATGGAAATGTAATTTATAAAGCAGCATGCGTGCTGTTTGGATTTGATACCTATGGCAGAGAAAGAGGCTTTTTGTTTTTCTCTCTGATGAGCAAATGTTAATTTGGCAAGGAAATTGTGATATTAAGTTTTATTTGCTGTTCATACCTATAATGTCAGTTCTGATCTGGTAAAACCATTTCATGTCTTCAAAGTGATACAAATTGCTTCAGTCTCACATAAAATGTCATGATTTCATAGAAGCATTTTTATAAGCATGCACAAAGGAATTCAGTAAGTGGTCAAAAAGGTATTACAATTGAAAGAGCAGTAAAAGAAAACTATTATGTAATTTAATACATTGTTGAAGAACATTATAATTCATAAATGGTTGAAAAGAAGAACATAACCCTTCATTTTCATATTACTGAAATTGCTATAAACTGATAGATAGAAACAGCTGCTTTAAACTCCAAAACAGAACCAGTGAATCAAGATCAACACAGATTAGAGAGGTAAGGAGGGAGGAAGACCAAATAAGCACAATTGTCTCTCAGTGGTGTGCCTTGGTCATGACTGGTCCTCCAGTTAAGCAGAATGAGGTGGCCATAAATTCTGGAAGGAGCAGCAGAAAATACCTCCTGGATGTTCCCTTCACTGGAGGATGCAATTGTGTCTTTCAGACAAATACCTTGCATGCCTTACAACATTTCACTATTTTCAGGTAAGGCTAAGTGGTGTCCTACCACCAATGTGAAAGTTCCAGCTACCAATTCAGTTGGTTTCTGTAGGCATAACCCCTGGGAACACTGTTTTGTCTTTTTGTTTCAATCAGAAAAAATGTCTGGGCCTGTATTGCACTGGGTCCCAAACTGCTGTCTGTAAATTGGAGGCAGATCATAGGTCATATGAGAGTAATACCAAATATGCACCCTTATGTGTGTATGCTCCTTCAAGTTGCCTTTCAAAATTTGGTGACCCCATGAATTTCATGGTTTTTTTAAAGCAAAGAATACTCACAGGTAACTTGCCAGTTCCTTCCTCTCAAATATAGCCTACACTTACACATACACACACAACTCCTCCTCCCCCTCAAAAAAAAATCAATGTAAGCATTCAGGATTAGAGCTAGGAATAAGTGGTAAGAGTCAAGAATGAAGCCTGCCATGAAGTGATAGTGAGAAAGCACAGCAGTGCTGCTCTCGTTTCTAACACTACACACATGCACTCATTTTGAAATAATAATTGGAAACCCATTGAAATTTGACATCTGAAAAATATTTGCTCTTAAAGTATATAATTACTAGGTATCAATGGCTTCCCTCAGTACCATGTTTTTAAAAAGCTATACTAAAACAAAACAAAAAAAACCTCCAATGGCAACAGAGTACAACTAATTATCATATTCAAAACAAAATATATTGTTACAGGTGGCCAGGTAGCAGATAAAACTGTTGACCACTCTATTTCATGCTTGGTTGATGAATGCCATCAAGGTTCTAGAACATTCAATCTAGATTTGGTGCCTGGGCAACAGCCTAAGAGTCTCCTCACATTTGCATGTTTTCACAGTTAGACAAAACAATTTCCTGTAATTGGATGAATACTATACTCTTTGCACTAAGGTCATGAAAAATTTATAAAAATCACAATACAGAGTAAAATTATTTCAAAATTAATAATCAACTCTCATGAGATATATAAGAAAATATAAATATGTTAATAAGCAAATCAAAGAAAAAAGAAAATCTTAAATAAATCCCAGAATGACTGAAACAAATGGGCTGCAAAAAGATTCAATAGATTCATATGTCAAAATTCATGGATATAAAGTGTGCATTTTTGTGCAGATATTCGAAATGTACCTTTTTTCTCTTCATGTTTACCAAATGTACAAATTTTTGGAATACATTTAATATTTTGTGAATTGCATTTCAATCTTGGAAATGTATGGCTTTCCAGCTGCAAACATTGTTTGATCCAAATTTGATTGTAGGAGGTATGAACTGAATAATCTCACATGAAAATGAATTTCTCATCCATTCCAATACTTGTAGCAAAGTAACTATAGATATTACTTTAAGAAGAAATACATTTCCAGCAGAAAATAACTTTTTGCAGAAGGGATTTTATAAGTCTATATGAGGAGAGTGATGGTGAAACACAAGGCAGTGGACATCCTGTGGCACTATAGATTATAAAAATGTCAGGCATTTTCCTATTTATAAAATAGAGTAATCAGCCTAATTGAAAGTCACAATATTTATGCTGCTAAATAAGGGAATATAATACTTTATACATTGCATAGTGCACACATTACATTTTTTACATTAATTACTCATTTTTCATTTTCAATGGGAACAATATTTTCTTATTCACCTTGAAAATGCGAACATAAGCTATAAGCATAAAAACTGTGTTTGATACTTGTGGCAAGTATAATAGGGATGCCAGCATCCTTTTCCTCTAATTCTGGACACATCAAGTAAATAAATAACTGAATAACTTGAAGAAGCATGGCTTTGGGTAGGGGCCTATTTGAGATTACCTGAACTCAAGCCTACAGAACCCAAGCAGTTTCCTTTAGACGTCAACAGAGGCACTGGAGAAACCTGATATGGAACAATTTGATACCAAATATTGACTGTTCAGACAAAGCATGAATAGGACTGGATGTATGAATGGTCAAGGAATGCAGAGAAGAGAGGGTAGAACTAGCAGGCAATAGAATATGCACTGAAATGTGTTTCAACTCTCATTTTCACATTATGATGCTTTGGAAAATTTCCATGCTTTGGCGCAGAGCAGAGATAGTTGCTGGCTGGAAAAAGATGATAGATTCCATCCAACATTGCCATCAGTTATATTCCCTCTACCCCCCTCCTTCCCTCCCTCCCTTCCTTTCCTCCTCTGTCTCCTCAACACTTTCAACCTCTTTCCTTGCCTAGCATCATATATCATTCATAGAGTTAGACATGATGACATACAGATTGCTTTTTACAATCCTCTGTGTGTGCATGTGTACACACGTGCACATCCAAGCTCGTGCATTCATACATACAAAGATGTGGACACATTGATAAGCAGAGTTCAAAGGGAGAAGTAGCAGCCTGGGGCAGTCCACTGGCAACAGTTCTTTCTATGAACTGCTCCCCTCTCCAGCCCACTTTGTAGTCTGATGTGACTAACAAGGTTCAAGGTTCCCCTTGAAGGAAGTCCTGTACTCTAATGCCAAATCTGCCCAGCATATGGATTCCTCTAACTGATTTTTATTGTTGGTCATCTAGTGGGTTTGCATGACTGAACAGGGATTTGAACCATGGTCTTCCAGTATCCTAGTCCAACACTCAAACAACTACACCATACTGACTCTCAAGCACAGATGGAAAAGATAAAATATTCAGACACAACATGCATGGGATAGATCATGGTGATTTGTTCATCCCTAGGCTCAGACATCTAGAAACACATCATTTCCCTCTTGGTTTTGCTGCTGTTCTCATTACTGCTGCTGATCTTCTACTAGCACTCCAATCAGGCAGTTAAGGGCAAGAGATGTATGCCAGGGAGGGTCAGATTATATGCAAACAGCACACCAAAAGAAAGTGTCTCAAGAGGAGCTGAAACCTGCCCAGTGATTGCCAAGCATGCCATTTCTCTCCTTGTTCACAAGAGAGGAGACAGAGGCCAACTCATAAAATGGTATGTTCATGTGCACACTCCCATACTTGTACATATACCACCTTTTTCTCATCCCACCATAGCTTCACATCCTCCACTAACAAATAAATAAGCAGAGAGGCAATGTGAGTATAGTTCTGTGAGTTCAATGACCTATCTGGCCCTAATTTGGGAGAGAAGGCCAGATGGACTTTGGTGGAGAGAAGGACAACTGGATCTCAAGGGAAGTTACTTTTCTGTTGCTAATGGAGTTAACATTTTATTACCTATCTGCTATTGTCCCTTACCCCTAGTCCTCACATGGCCAAGTAGAGGAGTGGCCTCTGACTGCACTGAAATCCCTCAATACCATCTTAACTGCCAACAGAGTTGCTTCTGAGACAGAATGTAGAGATGTAGCCTTGAGTTCAAGTAATCTCAACATTGGGGGGAAGCACACAAGGGCGTCTGAGACGCCGCGGGACGGTGCGCTGCGGGACCGCGGCATCCGCACCACGGCGCACCGTCAGCACCTCTGAAAGGAGTGCTAAATCAGCGCTCCTTTCAGAAGTCAGTGAAAGTGTGCCCTAAAAGTGTAGGGCACACTTTCCCTGACTTATCCGCTGCAGCATGTGCGGACACTGCGGCAGGAGGTTGCCCTCGGAGCGCCGGCCGTGCGGAGGGCTGGCAGCTCCAAGGGCAACCTCGCGAGGAGGAAGGGGCACCAATCGTGTGGCTGCCCCTCCTCTTCCCTGCCTCGGAGACGACTCTATTAGTCGTCTGCCGAGGCCCATTGTCATTTATTTTTACTTTATGGTTTTTAACATCTTTGCCTGATGAAAAAGCCAATGAAGTTTCAAATGCGTGCATAATATATTTTATGCTTTGGAGTTGGCCCAATAAAGGTATCACTGTTTGTGGATTTTGGAATTTGTTGTATTTTTGCTGCATGGTGAGCTACCCCTGAATATGTTTACTAAAGTTTGGGTTTCTGGCTGGTTTAACCATTCCTACTTGTGAAAGGAGCCAAGAGGTACAGAATATGAGAAATCTCTTCTGGTGCACACCTATTTCATAGTAAGTGTGAATGCTAGATTATCTAGATGTCTGAGTTACCACTATATACAGGCATTGGTTCATACTTTACTTTCCCTCCATGATAGGCATCAATAAGATCCTGAACCTTTGAGGGGGGACTGGCAGCACTGGATTTTATACACTTGTGAAGCTGTTGTAGTTGTTAACTGCCCTCAGGTGACCCATGGCAACCCTGTGGATGAGACTCCAATACCCCCTGTCTTCCACTACTCTGCTTACTTCCTGCAAATCCATGCCCATGACCTCTCTGATTGAGTCTATCCATTTGGCATGCAGTCTTCCTCTCTTTCTGCTGCTCTTTATGTTTCTTAGCATTATTGTTCTTTGTAGTGAATCATACCTTCTTATGATGTGGTCCAAGTATGACAGCCTCAATTTGGTTATCTTGGCTTCCAAGGAAATTTCTGGTTTTATCTGCTCAAGGACCCATTTGTTTGTTTGTTTGTTTGTTTTTTTATTGTCCACGGTATCCTCAACACTCTTCTTCAGCACTGCATTTCAAATGCATTGATTTTCTTCTTATCTTCCTTCTTCACTATCCAGTTCTCACAACCGTACATGGTGATGGGGTTTGGACAATTCTAACTTGAGGCTACCAACTGAAAAATGCATTAGAACCACAAAGATTAAACTACAGATATGGACTAATTAACAATATAACAACAAATTAACAACTCATAGAGTGTATTTATCAAGTTAACCTGGGTTGAATTGGAAGGAATTCCTGTTCACAGGAATTGTGAAGTAAAAAAATGTATATTGAACAGTCTAGACATGGCAGCCAAGAACTCTATAGATCTCAGCTCTGTTTTCTCTAAATAAACATGTTCCCTAGTCATTGTATAAGTCAAATAATTCAAGATGGGGTTTGCAGCAACATTTTGATAGGAGCTTTTTGGTCCTCAGTTATGTAAAAATAATTTAATAGGGATTTTAAAAGAAATATTAACTGTATCATATTGGTAATAGGGATATTTATAAGACCCAAAAGAGTATACTGAGATATGATTCTCCTGTATCTCATTGAAACTGTTCTGGGGTGGAGCTTCTATGCCAGTTTTTTATTATTATTATTTATGCTAAAACATCTAACTGAAATAGTGGTTGTTTCCCATATACACCAGGGGTGGGATGTTCTAGTTCTAACAACCAGAGGACCACAAGTTCATCCCCCTCAAATGTGCATAGTATCAGTACATGTGCTAGCTAATTGCATCAAGTAATTTAAAAAACAGGATTTCATCATAGAATAATCTTTACCCTACCTCAGGTTTCATAAATGATGAGTACTACATGGTGTTTTTTTTCTTGGTGCCTAATGCCATTAATTTTAAATGATGACATGATTTTATCTTATCTTAATGGTTATGATCATATGACTATATTTAGTTTCATTTTATGGCTCATAATTAATCCCTGTATAATATCTTTGCTATAGAAGAATTACACAGAGGGCAATATACATATTACCAGGTTAGACTCACCCTTGCATTTAGAAGAAATGAAGATTCTGAAGCCACAATGTTTTATAATGCTGAAACTAATAATTTCAAATCAAGCAATAAAAAGACATTTAAATTTAAGTTATCTTAAGCATCAAATTAATTTAGAGTTAATTATACTTTAAATCCATTTAATACCTTGTAATAAAAGATATATAACTAATGGTTGTGTTTGGTTCATTAAAACAATAACTTTTTACTGCTGTGACAAGACCACTTTAAAATGAAATTAATTTCTCGATGTGAGATAAAATTTCAATGATCAAGATCTTTTTAGATAGACTATGGGGGTTGCAGACTGCCATAAATAGTGCAAATTGAGTCCACTTTTAGGGTTAGGGTTAGTGCTAAGGAATCATGTGAATTGGTTTTTTTCTGGGACATTGATCCTTCTCTGTCAGAGAGCTCTGGTGCCACAATAAACTACAGTCCCCATGATTCCCTAACCCTAACCCTAAATGTGGACTCAATTTGCACTATTTCTGGCAGTCTGCAACCCCCCTTGCCAATGGCACTCCTCTCAGTACGCAACATCTGGTATCACAAAGGCAGCACAATTTATGTTTTAGAAGTATGCAAAACTATCGCTATTTGTCTAGTTTGATGCTCATTTCAAAATTACATCTGAATACAACTACACAGTACCATGTAGAACTTCTTTCTCCCTTTCTGGAATAGAAAGTATGATTTTCATTCAAAATGGGATAAAGTCAGTTATTTTTAAACCCCTGCTGTATATTTATAGGACTTCAATAAAGCAAAGGAGATATTCCCCTAAAGCACATCCAAATGACTAACTTTCAGAACCTGAAACAGATACACTACAAGAAGAGACTGCAGAGCAGCAGAAGCTCCATTTTAGATTGCCCAGTTCATCTAACATAAGGTATTATCACACTACTTTTAAAACGCATTAAAAATAGACTTACCTCACCCAAACTGAAGTAAAATTCAGGCTGCATCTGGATGCTATCTCATGGATTTTCCCCAAAAGACTACCATTGGAATGCAGCCCAAATTCAGCCTGGCTGACTTAACTCACTTCAGTGGCCATTTTTCTAAGACGGAACTTTCCAATTTAGAAAAATGGCTGTCGAAGTGAGTTAAGTCAGTTGGGCTGAATTCAGGCTGCATTCCAATGGTGTTTTTTTGGGGGGGGAATCTGTGTGACAGTGTCTGGATGCAGCCCGAATTTTACTTCAATTTGGGTGAGGTAAGAGGCTTCGCAGACCGTCACAAAGGGCCAGCCTGGGGGTGGAGTTGGGGCAGGGTTGCCACATGCCGGCAGCCCCAACTCCACCCTGATGCTGTCCTGACACCGTGCACCCGTCTGCATGGTGCACAGCATCAGGATGCCCTCTTCGCGCAGCGTGCGTGCAAGCTGTGCCAAAAGGGTTCAAAAAAGCCACAGCAGCAGCTGAAAGGGCAGCCTTTCGCCACACCCAAAAGGAGTGACATTTTACCACTCTTTTGGGGGTGGCAAGAAGGAGGATCAAGGCCATGGCATGGAATTGCCATGGCCCTGATCTGCCACTCCCAGGAGCAGCTCTGTGCCATCCCTTTCAAGCTGTCTGTATTGGCCCTAAGTCTATTTTTAATGCATTTTAAAGGTAGTGCAATAATCTCCATAGAAAAGAAGATATGGAATTATAATTTTCATGACAAAAGGTTAAAAATTGCGCTGAAAAAAGGACTCCTTATCCATAGCCCTCTCTACTTATGATTTTAGGGATATAAATCAACATTTTATTTTATTTTTATTCTGTATTTTTCCTGGCATAGGTTACAAGGTGATTTACAACACAACTTTAAAAAATAACTAATGGCAGAAAGCTTTAAAAAAAATTAAAAGTTATCTTGTTAAAACATCTCTTAGCTAAAACAGCCTTTCCTCCTGTGGAAGAGAATCACAGCCTGAGAACAACCACAAGGAGACCCTCTCATGTGTTCACATCAGGCAGGCCTGTGATAATGGTGGAACTGAGAAAAAGCCTTCACTCATACAGCAAAAAGCAGTGTTTCAAATTGTGTGGACTGAAGCCATATAGGCCTTAAGCACTTTAAACCATGACCAGAAATGAACTGGTAACAGGTAAACTGTTTCATATCGCAGGGCTAGAATCCTATTTGGCAGTTATGAAGGCATAACTTAGAATTCCACACCTATGACAGTTTTGTATTCTTGGTCCCTAGTTTAGGGGATACATAGGGACCATGAAAATCTCCCAGCTTACTAGGCAACAGCCACTGCAGTTGACTAGAGTCAGTTCCCCAATCTAACTAAGAACAGTCTCACTCAATCCCTAATGTGAGTGATCTGCTGCACAAGGGGAAATTGTGACAAAGATGCTTTCTCCACTTGTATCAAACTGTAGATTGCTCATGAGAGAGGGTGGGAAGGACAGTCAGCTGCTTCCTGAGCAGCAAGGTAACAGACCCCCATTGACTGCAGTGGCTGTTGTATGCAAGACTCAAGTTACTTTAGTCTTTCAGTGTGAAAGCATGTAGAACAATAATTGATTGAAAGATAATTTAATGTATATGTTAAAGATTGAGGGGGGACTGCATCTCTTCCTTTTAATTAACTGGCCAATTAAAATAAATATCACAGTATCTCAATGGGCACTCAGTATTAGTGATATTGTGAGCATATTAATTAAAGTAAGAGGCTGTTGTTTCTCTTCCCAGCTGCATTATATATTTAATATATTTAACCATGAACTAAAAGATACAAAAGGATGCAGTGGCTCAAGTGGTTAAGACATTGATTCTGTTGATTGCAAGATCAACAGGTTGGCAGTTCAAGCCCCAGGTGCTGCATGATGGGGTGAGCTCCTGTCACTAGTCCCAGCTTCTGCCAACCTAGCAGTTCGAAAGCATGCAAATGCAAATAGATAAATACGTACCACTTCCATGGGAAGGTAAACAGTGTTCTGTGCAATCATGCTGGCCACATGATCACTGAGTAGTCTCTGACAATGCTGGTTCTTTGGCTTAGTAACAGAGATGAGCAGCGCCCCCTATGGTCAGACATGACAGATTGTCAATGGGGAATACCATTATCTTTTAAAAGACATACACAAACACACACACACACACACACACACATTGCTTTTCATATTAAAAAAACACAAGTGCATACATATTTAAACCATACCCTAATAAAAAAGAAATGACTAAACAAAATTGAAG
Source organism: Phrynosoma platyrhinos (assembly GCA_020142125.1). Classification (NCBI taxonomy): domain Eukaryota; kingdom Metazoa; phylum Chordata; class Lepidosauria; order Squamata; family Phrynosomatidae; genus Phrynosoma; species Phrynosoma platyrhinos. Next base: position 39,998,755 of record JAIPUX010001232.1, read on the forward strand.
CAAAACAATATATAGATATAGATATATATTAAACAGAAAAAAGTTACACTAGAAACCATGCAGGTCCTCCTCATTTAAACTCTTATCTAGTCAAGTTCCAATCTTACATGGAATGTGGTTTATATTTCAAGTTTAATTCTTAAACATAATGCTTCATCCATTATACCTGGTACTTTTTTGGAAAATTATTAGGATATAGTGACCCTAGTTTCCATTTACAGCAACAAGGGCCTCCGTAAAAACAAAAGCCAAAATAGAGCCAATGTGAAGAAATTTTAAGTCTCATTAATTTCAGTAGATATAATTGTTAAAATAATTTTATCCTGTCTTCCAATTGCATTAATTTCCAAAAGTACTCACATGCATGGGAGAGGTTGGATGGAAGTCATCAAAACAATCTAAGCAAGCCTGCTTGGGTAGAGCATTTCTACCCAGTGGTGCCACAGCAAATAATTGCTGTTCAAGTTACTATCCACCTAAATTCTGACGCAGAGCGCCCACTAAAGATCAACTATTTATGGCCAGTATTTTATTCCAGCATTTGCTTAGTTAAATCACTTTTCCTGGCCCAACTTCCCCACAACCTGATGGAAATGTCATTTAAACATGGTCCAATCCCTGACAGAGTAGACTTTCTTTTCCCTGTGCTGCTGATGCCCTGTAGAATAGGTGGGGAGGGTACAATAATGGCAATAATATAAGAATCATGATTAAGCAGTGATCATTTATATGGAAGAGTTGTTGTTGTGTGCCTCAAGTCATTTCCAACTTATGGTAACCCTAAGGCAATCGATCTTTGCCTTTGCCTTCCTCTGAGACTAAGAGAGTATGACTTGCCCATGGTCACACAGTGGATATTCTATAGCCAAATGGGGAAATCTAGATCATAGAATCATAGAATCATAGAGTTGGAAGAGACCACAGGGGCCATCCAGTCCAACCCCCTGCCATGCAGAAACTCAAAATCAAAGCATCCCTGACAGATGGCCATCCAGTCTCTGTTTAAAAACCTCCAAAGAGGGAGACTCCACTACACTCTGAGTGCATGTGTTCCATTGTTGAACAGCTCTCACTGTCAGGAAGTTCCTCCTAA